>JANHMN010000024.1:2564112-2615312 GCA_030674055.1 Rhabdomys pumilio | reverse complement strand
GATTTTTTGGGTTTTTTGTTTGTTTGTTTGTTTGGTTGGTTGGTTTTTTTTTTTTTGTTTTTGTTTTTTTTTTGTTTTTGTTTTTTTTTGAGGCAGGCTTTCTCCTTTTAGCCCTGGCTGTTCTGGAACTCTGTAGACTGGGCTGGCCTCAAACTCAGAGATCTCCCCACCCCTGCTGGGATCAAAGGTGTGCACCACCACTGCCCAGCTTGATGTGTGTATTTAAAACCACTGTTTAATAATACCCTACAGACATGAGTCTGGATAATTTCACATATAAACTAGTGGCACCCAGGTGACATCTTCTTTATTAAAGTGGACACACTGTATTTTTGATGTATTTCTCAGTTACAAAGCTGACTTTTTAATGAAGGGAATAAATAATTGCCAAGTACTTAAGTCTACCTGAGACACACTTTTAAACCTCATCTTCCATTTCTTCCCTCTCTTCCCACTGCCTCTGCAGAAAATAATGAAGAAAGGTAGATGTTGTAAGCTAAGTATATTTGCCAGGGGAGAAGATATGTTTTTATAAAGTTATTCTAATGGCTATTTATGCAAACAAAACAATAAAAGTTGATCATGACTGCTATCATCCACTGAAATGTTATAACACAAAACTCCCTTTGTATGCATCGGTGTCACGTCGAAGGCGTAGAGGTGATGTGAGTTACACAAACTGAGAGCATCCCAGATGCTCAGAGTCACACTGCGCTGCATGTCCGTCACCGCAACCTCCTCTTTCTCATTTGTTAGTGGACTTTATCAAGTGCTCCGAGGAAGTGGAAACGAGAAGTTAAGAGGCTCTGTGTCGGGATCTAGACTTCCTTTTTCCTGGATATACAACCCACCAGAACCCTGGACTTTGACCACATCAGCATCACTAAGACACGGACTGACTAGGGTGTTGGATGAATCTGACTGACACCTAGCTCTTAGCAGTGTGTTGTGCATACTAAAGGATCCGTAAGATACACTGTTTGATACTACATCAGAAAACGGCACACACACACACACACACACACACACACACCCTAAACAGGACATCCCTATCACCCCTAACCCCCAAGGAAGGAAATCAGAGGCCAGGGAAGATGCTGCAAGACTCTGGACATGAGGGGCCTTGGTGCTTGTGAACTCACTGTAGCTGTGGCTGCCAGCATATGATGCAACCAGTCAGCATCCCAACATGGATGGGGTGATGGATGGGGTAAGGGGGCTCAGAGGGTCCCACCTCTAGCTGGGAGCTTTTGACAGCCGATGATTGCTAGGGAGGGCAGAGTCTGTTGGCAGTGGTCCAATCTCTGAGTTGCTTTTACACCATTGGATTTCCTCTCAGGCCAGGGCCTGCTCTGGTTGGACTCTGACTTATAAAGGAAAAGAATATAGAAAAATTGGAGAGGGGTGAGGAGGGGTCTGGGAAAAGTTGGGCATGAGAAAGGTAGAGTGGATGTGATCAAAATGCAGTGTGTGTGTGTGTGTGTGTGTGTGTGTGTGTGTGTGTGTGTGTGTGATTAAGAATAGCAGCCTCACCATAGGAGTCCCTAAGAGCCTTGGAGTGAGTCAGAGCAGGTGCCCTGTACTCTCCCTCCCACGGGGAATGAGTCACTACTGCCCAGTAGGATCAAGAACAGAGAATCTTGGCTCCTGTCTTCTGGGTTCCATAATGATTATGGTCAGTCTTCTGCTAGGCCCTCAGTAAGAGTACGGTGGAGGAGCCTGCTTTCCCTTCATGCTGGAGGGTGAAAAACATTGTGATAAGTTAACAGAAATAAGTAGGTAGAATCGAAAACAAGTCGCTGCCCACTGTGAATTATCTCTAATAGCTTAAATTTGCTAGTGTTTTTTGTTGCTGTAGCTTTCTTTTTAAAAATGTGTCATAAACCAGCCTATAGTAAAATTGAGAGGCAAAATAGAAGCCCATCTTCACCCTAAAGTAGAATAAACTTCTTAAGAAGGACAGGACGTGTATAACCCAAACTTTACTAGGGTTTGGTATAGGAATAAAAATATTCATAAAAACATGTTTTGATAAATATTTGCTTTGTGAAGATACAGTGAAGATAATTGTTCAGGGCCAGGATGTCGCCTAATGGTGGGGTATGTGCATGGCATGTTTAAGGCCCTCAGAGTCATGCACAGCCTGACAAAAATGTTTTCTTCCTAATCTCTAAAGTCAAGTTGAAGTCTTTTATTAGTTGTAAGTGCAATAGAGTTAAAAAATAAATTATATTTCGGTTTTCTTTTTAACAGTGACCTCCTAAGTTGGGCCTATAAAAAAATCCTTGTAATGAACTTGTAACCATTTGCCTTCTTATAATGAGGTTTTCTTAAATTTGGTAAGAGACTTCACATTTGATTCAGCCCCCTGGTCAGACTTGTGCTTGAGTTACCTGGAGAGCCTCCCATCCCTCAGAGATAACCACCTGCCATGGGATGCTGTCAGAAATGAGTCATTTGTCTGGCAGCCCTTCAGTGGAGCTAGCTTACCTCATAGCCTTTGTTACTCTCCATCCTTTATGGCTGTCTTCTTTGACTGTTGTGATTTTACTCAGCCATTCATTGGATGAAAATTTGACCCTTAACATGCTGCTAAAGAAACAGATGGAAACTTAGTGCACATCCATCTATTAAGGCTGGCACCGGATTGGTGGCTCTTGTCCTCTTCTCGGGCTGTATGGTTGCTTTCATAGGATTGAATGAGCCTGTCTTAATTGTACAGTTCCACCGTGACGTTTCTGTACCAGTGCCAACATCACTCCCAGTCAAGACAGGACAGATCCTTCACCAGTGCATGCACTGTCTCCCTCTGTAGTCAGTGGGTTACCCCCTACCCTCAACGTGCACCCCAGGTAGCCACTCATCTACTCTGTCCCTGGGGATTAATCTTGTCTGTTCTATTATTTCATTTAATTCGAATCAGATGACATATACTCTCCGTGTTGAAGTTTTATTTTTAGCTTAACATGTTTTGACATGTGTGCTGTTATTTAGCAATAGCTCGTTCCTTTTTATTGGTGAGTAGTATTCCTATTATGATATACTTATTATAATAAGTAATATATTACTATTGGCCAACCTGTGTATCTGTTGATAGATATTTGGGTTATTTCCAGTGTGGGAATATTTTGAATAAAGCTACTACAGACATTTGGGAACAAATCATTGTGTGGACCTGTGTTTTCATTTCATTTTTTTGTTGTTTTTGGGTTTTTTTTGGCTTTTTCAAAACAGGGTTTCTAGAAGTAGCTCAGCCATCCCGGAACTTTGTTTGTAGGCCAGGCTGGCCTTAAACTCACAAAGACCTGCCTCCTGAGTACTAGAATGAAAGGCATATGCCACCCCACCCCCCCCCCCCCCCCCCCCCCCACCCCCCGCCCAACATGTTTGCATTTCTTACTGATAAATATCTGTTGGAAGCATGGCATCATGACATTTTTAGGGCCTCTCAGTAATCTCCCTGAAGAATTCAGTTGAACAATATGGGCAGTTAGAGCATAAGTTTACTCAGCAAAGCTAGGAAAAGACTGGAAAGATGTACCCCACGGCCAGGAATAGTCCAGCCAGTTCTGTGTTATGGATTTTAGGAAATTTTATAATTTGTTTTTGTTTTGTTTTTTTTGAGGCAGGATTTCTCTGTGTAGCCTGGCTGTTCTGGAACTTGCTCTGTAGACCAGGCTGGCCTCATACTCAGAGTCCACCTGTCTCTGCCTCCCAAGTACTGAGATTAGAAGCATGCTCCACCACTGCTTGGTGAGTTTGGGAAGTTTTTGATGAATATTCATGAAGGGGATAGCATATTTATGAGTTAAGGTAACTTTTTCTCCCTTTTAGTTTTTATTTATTTGTTTGTTATATATCTTATATATAAATAGATGTTTTATATATTATTGATTCTCACAAAAAGTGAATGGTGTTCAAAGCACAATACAGTAACATAATGTCAGCTCTTTTGGGGATGGAGACCCTTCACTAGTGTAGACTTCAAGTTCAGGGCAGGGTATATCCTGGCATCTGAGGTCCTGATAGACCCAGTACAGCGTCACACTTCCAAAAATGGTTAACTACACAGAGATAGTCTAACTCTCAGGAGACAGCTGCAATGCAAGATTCAGCAGCAATCCTTGGTTACCTCAGTGCTGGTAAGGAAGATACCTGTCTAAAATTTTTTAATTGTTTTGTGTGTGTGTGTGTGTGTATGTGTGTACAGATGTTTTGCCTGTGTGTCTGTCTGCACACCATGCACATGCTTTGCTCAAGGATGCCAAAAGGGCATCACAACCCCTGCATCTGGAGTTACAGGCAGTTGTGAGCCTCTGTATGAGTGCTGAGAATTGAACTGTGTCCCCTGGAAGGACAACCAGTGCTCTCAACTGCTGAGCTGTCCCTCCAGCCCCTGTGTCCAGGTTTCACAGCTATGACTAAGGTGAGGTGTGTTCTCTGTATTTGGGTGTGCCTGTCAGTCTCAGACCATTCAGTCCAATAGTCATATGGCTCTTTCTGGGTGTGGTCAGGCAAAAGATCATGCCAGGAGCCTATGTGGGGCAAAGCCGCTCACCTCACAGTGGCCTAAAAGCCAATTTAGTCTTTTAAGTGAGGAAAGTTTTTTAAATTGTCAGTTGTTTTCTTCAGATTCAATGCATTATTTTTCAAGGATTTTGTTCCTTTGGGGGGGGGTGTTTGTTTGCTTTGATTTTTTTGTTTGTTTAATTTATACATTTTTTTGCCATGAATTTGTTTGAACAGTCCCCTATTCAAACGCCAGAACCTATATGATACACAGTTGTAGTTCCTCAGCATAGTATGGTACTAAATTTATGATACACAGTTGTAGTTCCTCAGCGTAGTATGGTACTGAATTGTATGTTCCAGTTTCCTTGCTCAGTCTGAGCAGGGTGTTTCTGGCAGTGCTCATCCCATGTTGTATTGTGGAATTTGGCTGCAGCCTTGGTGTTTACAGTGCATACAAAGCCTTCTCCTCTACTCATGATGATCATGACGGTAGCGGGATATCTTTTCACTACATTTGTATAAAAGCTCGGAGATTGGTCTATATGACAGGTAGGCGGGCTGAGGAGTCGGGAGGAAGGAAGAAGAGGAAAGGAAGAGGAGGAGCTGGAAGAGAGAGGAGATGAGCAGCCATGGAGAACTACCCATGGGTCCAGAGCAGTCCTAGGTAACAATTTATGTCTTAAGATTAGATATTGGGGAACAACTCTAATTATGTGGGTGTCTTGTTATTTGAGCATTTCCAAATATATAAATATTGCATAAACTTTAAGCATTAAGAGTCTCATTTCTGCCGGGCAGTGGTGGCACATGCCTTTAATCCCAGCACTTGGGAGGCAGAGGCAGGCGGATTTCTGAGTTCGAGGACAGCCTGGTCTACAGAGTGAGTTCCAGGATAGCCAGGGCTACACAGAGAAACCCTGTCTTGAAACAAACAAACAAAAACAAACAAACAAACAAAAAGAGTCTCATTTCTACTGGCCACAGCGGTCATAGCGGGATGGTTTGGGTCATAACGGGGTGGATTGGCAGAGCCAGCCACCAGGTTGGTGTCTCGTGGGTGCCAGGGCTGGTGCTTCAGCCTGGCCAGAGCCGTGGTCTGAGCCGAGCAGCGGTGGGATCACAGAGCAGCTCTTGATCTCAGGTCGCTTCTAGTTGGGATCATGGTGGCTGCTTGGAAAAGAGCAGAACGGGGCACTGCTTTTTAAATATTAACCGCAACAGAAAGCAAAGACTTCCGGTGGCTTCCTACTGTCACTACTCAGTATGTGAATATCAGACTAGTCCATCTCCCAGCTGGAGTGTGTCAAAATGTTTGATTTCAAAAGTTGCTGTTTGATATGCTGACCTGAATGTCATAAAAAATATTGCAAAATAAATTTGGTCTTGGGAGCAAACAGAATTGCTAAAAAAACAATTTCTGAAATAGTCCTAGATATACTTGTACCACGCATTCACACGAAACAGCACTCTCAGCGTTGATGAGTGTAAAATCAAACTCAGGGTTTTAGCTGAAGATTCAGTGGTGAAGCACTTACTGCCCTTCCAGAGGACACAAGTTTGCATCCACTCCGGGTGGCTCACACCTACCCGTAACTCCAGCTTCTGGGACTCTGACACTCTCTTCAGTCCTCCACAAGCACCTGAACATCGGTAGCATACACTCACACAGTCAGACACACACCCTCACACACAAATAAAACCTGTAAATAAAAGTGAGATATCAGCTTTGGGAAACATCAAAGGTGCTCCCAGGATCACATTTTCAGCCTGGATTTAATCATTAATTTTATGTACAAATAAATAAATACACTCATGTCATTTGTATAAACACTCGCTTTCTTCTTCAATAAATAATAAAATTCTATCTAAACCAATTGTTCTACACCAACTATTGTTTTAAGTGAATTTCTTTATGATTGATTATCATTAGATACATGGTTTGCATCTCTGTTTTTGATATCTGTATACTCTAGGCCACATAAGAATTTCTCTGGTGGGAAGAGGCTACATGTTGAGAAGCTTAAGAAGCCCTGACTTAGTTCCCATTCTAAATTGAAGCCAATATGATAAATACCATCCGAAAGTTTCCAGAGATCTATACCCCACCCCCATTTCCCAATCCTTCTGAGATCTCTGACTTATTCTTTTGTCTTGCACTCATCTCTGGAAGAAAACATTCAAGATCCCCTTTGAGAGGAAACACGAGGAAGGCTCTCTCTGCACTGACAGATAAATTCTGTAACCAGACTTTCGTTATAGCAAAACTAAGAGTAACAAGGGTCCAGGACCCTAGAACTTGGGCAGCTAGAGGTAGAGGAATCAGAAGTTCAAGGTCAGCCTTGGTTACATAAGGAGTTTAGGGCTACCCTGATAAACATGAGCTCCTGTCTCAAATTAAGACACCCAAACCAGCCAACATTCCATATACACCGTGGCAGGGACAAAATGGACTGTAGTTCCAATTTCAAGACTCACTGATTTTTCTTAGTTGTTTGTCTTTGGGCTCATTAATGTTCTCCTTTTCCCCTCCTCCCCCTGGATTATTTTACCCTTCAGTTGCTCCTTAAAATGAAGGCTCAGATCTCTGACTTACTCTTTTGTCTTTATAAATATAGCCATTTGGTGCAATGAAATTTCCTCCGAGGACTGCCTTGGCTGTAGCTCGAGACTTTTGTCCCTGACTTGAGAACTTCCCGTTTCAGAGGAATTTCTGAGCCACAGCCATGGCTGCCCCAGTGGCTTTCCTGGTTAGTCTCAGACTCGGCAGTCTCCTGTGAGACTTAGAAAATGGAAGTGTGGCAGTGGCCTTCTTTAGGCCTCGACAAGGCCTCTTCAGCTGTTGCCTCATAACTTGGCTGGCCCAAGGCAGCTGCTGGTCCACAGCACTTCCTGTCCAATCCTCTTCAGCTTCTCCAAATTCTAGACCTGTTCCATGTTTGACTCCATAATGAAAGGCCCTGGTGTTCAAAGGATAGTCTCACCTCAAAGGTGAACCTTATTGAGGCTAACGAGATGACTCAGCAATTAAGAACTCTTGCTGCCCTTGTAGAGAACTGAAGTCCAGTTCCCAACACCCAATTCAGGTAGCTTACAACTGCCTGTAACTTCATTTCCATGGCATCTGAGGATACCTATATTGGGATGATGGTCTTCAAACTGTTCAACTCCAAGCCTCTCTCCTTATGTGAAAATCCCTGTGACTCAGCTATGGGGGTGAATTACTAGCATCTCCATCCCTCTTTAAAGACCTTTTATGGATTCCCGTCATGGGCAATCCATGAGGGACACTGGTGTTGCAAGGCTGATCTTCTGTTTACAGAGGCGTGAACAATGTGAAGAGACCAGGTCTGTTCCTCGGTCTGACATGGTAAGTTCAGAAGTCAGAATGGGAAATTCTGAGAGGCTCAGTTTCTTATACAGAAACTATGATGGTCCATAGCTATTGTCAACCTAACAGGCTCTAAAATGACCTAGGATGCAAGCTGATGAACATGCCTGTGAGGGAGTGTCTAGATTAGGTTGACTGAGGTAGAAAGACCCACCTAAGTTGGCTATACCATTCCAAGGGCCTGGATCTGGGGTAAATAGATAGAAAATGAGCCAAGCATAGCATTCATGGCTCTCTGCTTCCTGACTGTTGATATAATGTGACTAGCTCAGCATCCCATTCCTGCATCCATATCTTCTCTGACTACAAACGAGTCTCCCCAGCCATGATGGGATAAGTCTCCTGAACTGAAGCCAGAATAAAATATTCTTCCCTTCAGTTGCTACTTGGTTACAGCAATGATTCAAGTCACTAAATACAATGACTGTGCCAGTGAAATGACTGTGACTAATGAAATGACTGTGCCCCTGTTGTGAGCTTGGTCTGCTGTGCTATGACTGTGGGCAAAGCGATTCCTCCTGAGTAAGCTCACTCACTGAGTAGCTATAGACAACCCTTTGATGATTCTATTTCAAGTTCTTTTCTATAGGAAGCTAAGGAGTTTCCCAGGCTCTGGGTTAGTAGGTAAGTGACTGAGAAGTTCCCACTATTTTTAGAAAGTCTAGCATTCAGATATTTGAATAGTGTGGTGGTTGGTATATGCTTGGCCCAGGGAGTGGCACTATTAGGAGGTGTGGTCATATTAGAGTGGGTGTGGCCTTGTTGGAGGAAGTGTGTTACTGTGGGAGTGGGCTCTAAGACCCTCCTCCTAGCCAGTCTTCTATCTGCCTCTGGATCAAGATGTAGAACTTTTGACTCCTCTAGCCACACATCTGCCTGAACACTGCCATGCTCCCACCTATAATGGACTGAACTTCTGAACTTGTAAGCCATCCCCAATTAAATGTTGACCCTTATAAGAGTTACCTTGGTCATGGTAATTTCACAGCAATGGAAAACCTAAGACAGAAGTTGGTACCAGGAGTGGGAAATTGCTGTGATGGGCCTAACCATGCTTTTGTTTGGAAGATTGTGGATTTTGAAACTTTGGAAGGCAGTGAAAGACTTCACATGGGGCTTAATGGGCCATCCTGGTAGGAATATGGAAGACATTGGTGCTAGGGGCAATTTGAACTGTGCAGACCTGGCCCAAGTGGAGAAGGATTGCAGTATATGGCCTAGAAACTCTTCTTATAGGATTTTGGTGAAGAATGTGACTGCTTTTTGACCTTGTCTGAAGTGTCTACCTAAAGTTAAGGTAAAGAGATTTCAATGAATTGTATTGACAAAGGAAGTCTCAGAAAAGCCCAGCATAGGTGTTGTTCTCTGGTTAAGTCTCATGAAGAGCTTTTTGATGAAGCATAGCAAGCATAGAAAAGAAAAATGCAAACTGTGTGGTTCAAAGAATAAAGAGGCACCAGGAAGTAGAATGAAGCTGAATCCTATGTTCAACGAGATAAACAGATTAAGAAAGTCGTGACCTCGGGGCAGGATCCTAAGCTCATTGTTTTTGCTTTTACAGTTGAACAAGGAACTTGGTTATTGATTTCATTTGGACTTTTATTCTGAAATGAACTACAATTCAGAAATAAAGGGCACAACTATGATCCAGATCTTGAGGAATAGTGGCAATGAAAATCGTAGGCCTAGGCATGGTGGTACACACCTTTGATTCCAGGAGAGAAAGGCAAGCAGATCTCTGAGTTCAAGGCCAGCCTGGAAAAGAACAAGTTCAAAGTAGATAAAAGTTTAGATTCAAGTGTGATGGTACATTCCTTTAATCCCAGAACTCAAGAGACAAAGGCATGCAGATCACTGAGTTTAAAGTCAATCTACAGAGCAAGTTCCAGGACAGGCAAGCTTAGGTAGTGAAGAAGTTGGAAGACAGCAAGCTGGTGATAACGTAACAGAACAAAGGAGCCATGTTCTAGCTCCAGTAAGCAACAGAACTCAGCAGTGTAGGCAATGTGGCTCTGACTTTAAAGCCAAGAATAGAAGGGACTACTGGGACAATTGATGCTGGATAGCTGGACCTAAGAAATTAACAGTGATTAAGAAGAGACCAGCATCCTTGAGGTGAAATCTGGGAAGTGTTTTCTGAGAGCACAAAAGCACCTGTGTTCCAGAGATAGCCAAGGTTGTACCTCATGTAGCAGCGGGACTTGATAATGTATAAGAGTCACCCAGGTGGCACTGGTTTTGAAGGCATGAAGGGGTCACGAGGCTTGGTACTGTGAAAGACCATGAAAAGGTCATTGGTGAAGATGCGGCCTCTATTGCAGTTGAAGACCCAGGACTGAGGGGGTCTTGTAAAGAAGCCGAGGCTTGGCACCATAAAGGGAACCTTATGAGAGGCTATTGGTGAAGCCTAGTTGCAGTGAAAAACCCCAGCCTATTGAAGATACGATGAGAGAACCTCCAGGAACAGAAGCAGCATTGGAGTGGAGTCATTCAGAGCCTAGAGTTCTACAGAGAACAGAGCTGGAGAAGTGACCCAAGTCCTTTGAGAAGCCCGGAAGTCTCTGTGTGTATCCCATACATTGGAACAAGAAGCTGGAAAGTTGAAGTTACTTTGGAGACTCCAAGACGCTAGAGGGACTAGAGCCATGAGATAACCTGCTGAGGAAAGCTGCTAGTGGAACCAGCCCAGGAGAGAGACGTTTGTTATGGTCCGCAAAGTCGAAAGAAATTGGAGATCTGAAGAGTGCTTTGACTTCAGACATGGAGATGCAGAGTTTTGAGTTTGCCCAGCTGGAGTTTGATCTTGTTTGGTCCAGTACTTCCTCGTGATGATGTTTTGAAATGCTAGTGTATATCCTGTGTTGTTTAAGGTATGTGATCTGCCTTTTGATTTTGATTTTAAAGTTGATTACACGTAAGTGATTCAGTGAATCTCAGAAAAGACCGAACTTTCAGGATTGTTGAGACTTTTATAGATTATAGAGACTTTTGAGGTTGTATTTTGTAAAAAACATATTTTGCTTTGTGCTATGCTTGAGTATGGCCTTCATAGACTCATGTCTATGAACAAGCCTAGGGGGGCTGGGGCATGGAATGTGGTGGTTTGTATATGATTTAACTCAGGGAGTAGCACTTGTTGATACTGACCTGAACCTCAGAACCTGTAAACCAGCCCCAGTTAAATGTTATCCTTATAAAAGTTGCCTTGGTCATGGTGTCTGTTCACAGCAATGGAAACCCTAACTAAGACAAATAGTAATTAGAGGGCAGGTATGTGGGGGATGGAAAGGGCCTATGGTGGGCCCAGGCGTGGAGCTGGGAGAGTGTGAACTTGAGTTCCCAGGGGAAAGGCCACAGCAACGCTAGAGAGATGAGTTTACCAGATCACTGACTGGTTAGACAGTCTGTGATGTGGAGAGCTGGAAGGTTACCAGTCCAAATCAAACTGTCTTGGGCTATCTTTAGCATCTTGAATGCTATTCATTATGTAATGTGGAAACAGACTCATAGCTCAGGATAGGAATGCCATACGATTACACAAGTAACCTACAACAGCTTCTCCCCACTTGGCTAACACCCACCTGCCTAATGTCCCCACTAACATATTCTAAATGTTCTTGATATATATCTTTCTTTGTTCTGTTAGCATCAGAAACTTGGTAAAACTGTTACCACATCGAGGCGCAGTGTTTGTGGTAACATGAATCTGTGTCCTTAGACTATAGTCACTTACATTTAGTTGTAAAAGAAATTCGTTTCTTATTCTCTTTGAGGTAAGGAAAGGAAAGACGATCCCACGTGGTGTGGAAGTGTTCTCCTCTTCCTCCTGTCTTCTTTTTCAGTCACTCGGTCTTGAAGTCATCAAAGGAGGCCACGGCAGGAAAACAACAATGTTTATGAGAGCCTGCTGTGGGAACTAGAACTCAACACAGTGATCAGAGCTTTGGACTTGATGTTCCATTTCCAGATAGATAAGGATCTGTGAAAACCACTTACCTGACCTTTAAAAGAAATGTGTGAGGCAGACTTAGGGATGCTGCTTCTGCCATGACAGCTAAGGATGCCTCCTCCGAGGCTGTAACATTGAACTTGACTCCTGAGAGGAAACGAGAGTATAGACTCCGTGAGGTGCAGAGAATTAGAGTGTATCCAGGGTAGGTCTTTGTCATGTTTGAAAAGAAGGATGTTGGCCTGCCTAGAGACATCCCGGAGCTGGAAAGTTACAGAAGTGGGAGGACATATAAGGACAAAGATAAGACCAGAAAGTCCAGGATGGGTTCAGACTGCCTGGGATGCAAGACCTGTGTGGGAGGGAAGAAATAATCCCAGCACAGCTTAATACTGGCACTATAGTGTGGGAGGGACACGCCAGTATCAAGTTCATAGTCAGAGCACTTGGTCTGAGCATGGTCCCTGTGTAACCATGGATGGCTGACCTGCCTCTCCAGGTCTTTGTCTCTGCTTGACAAAAACGAAGAGACATTTTTTTTATTGTCTATATGAATAAATAATTATGAAAAGTTATTATACAGTTTCTTTGAAAGGTTAGACTAAGAACACAAGTGGATTCTTGAGGGATAGTCTCTGAAATGTGTTCTTTCCAGTGGGTTTTTCTCCCTCTTTTGGGTTGGGGGGTGGGAGGGGGAGCGGGGGAGGCGGCGAGGTTTGGTACTGCTCCTGGCTGAAGCAGAGCAGTTCCTAGGATAAGACGGTAGGTGGCGCAGTTAGACTTTTTCTCGGGTTGTAGCCATAAAAGCCTGCGCATCCACATTTCTTGTCTAGACAGAGGACGTGAATGGAATCGTAAAACCTTCAGACTGGAGGGTTCCGGAAAGGTCATCTACTACCTCTCTTGTCTTTAGAAAACCCGACTCCTAAATCAGCTCTCTGCTGCGCTCCTTTCAAAGGCTGTTAAAGCTCCCCTGTTCCATCCTTGGCTCATTGACAACAGGCAAACCCGCAGAACAACAAATCCCCAAATAAAATTCAACATGCGTGTGTACCCACATTTCTTGGGGACAAGATTGCACCGGTGGGGCTGTAGGACACAAGAATGGCTTTCTCCGTAGTCATGGCTGAGTAAAGGATGTCTTTGCTTAGCAGGGAACATTCTGTTTGCCTGAGATGGAGTCTTTCCAATGAGCTTAGGGCGGAAGCAGGGAACATGGACGCCACCAGGCAAGTAACATTCTAAACCGCAGGATTAAGAACCAGTACTGAAAGATTAAGAAAATGACAATGTCTCAAAGAGCTTCAGAGAGACCCAGAAGCAGGTTTGCAGAAAGACTGGTCTCAATTCTAGAAGGTTAAATGTCTCCATATCTAAATTTGCTTCCCCCCCTCCCCCACCATACAAATTAACTTGCTTTGCTCTTTCTTTCCTTGTGGCTCTAGGGACAGAACCCTATTTAGGCAGATGCTAGATCTAAGAGTTAATGATGCCATGTTTAGGAATACAGCAAACATTTTGGGATGATGACGGGAAATTCTTTTCATGATCACCTATCAATTTTAATATAGGCTTTAGAGTATGTATGTGGCTCCCCAGAAAATCTGAAGGAGAACAAACTATCTAGGAGTTGCCGGAATGGTAGATATGTGGTTTTGTTTGTTTGATCTTTTGTTTAGTTGGCTAACTGCTCCTCCTGAGTCTTACAGCAGTGTGTCAGCACAGCTGTCTTGGTGAGTTGCAGCTTTTTTTTTCTCCGGGATCTTAAAGATTTGCCCAACAGCCGTGAAAGAACAGGTCAGTTTGGAAACAATCGTTAATTAGCAAATAGGAGAGCCCGGGTCCGCCCCCACACAGGTCTGAAGCACTTAAGCCTGGATAAGAGACTGTCAGTTAGATTCATTCTTTAGCTGAAATCATTTTGCCAACCTAATATTTATCAAGTGCTGAGCTAGGAGATGGAAATCAAAGCAGTAAAGACTATGTTAAAAGTATATTCAATTTTTGGTAAGAGATGTACAAAAGTGCTGTTGGGTCATAAGTCAGCAGGACCTAACACGGCCCGGCACGTAGAACGCTCTCCCAAGGCTCTAACAGGTACTGCTAAGGGAATGGATGTGGCAGCCAAGATCATCAGCACAGAAAGGGACAAGGCAGAAGGGACAAGATGGAGGAAAGTTCAGAGTTTAAAGAGAATATGGACCACTGAAAATACTGAGAGCGAATCAGCATGGCTGAGTGGCAAGTTCTGGAAGGCTGGAGAACGAGGCGAGGCTCGATTCCCAAGGACTGTGTTGGCTCTGGAAAAAGGTAGTTTTATCTTAGGAGAGGATCATGTGAAGACACTGAAAAGGGTATCTGGGGAGGTGGTCAGACTAGATGAAGAGATGAGAAATACCTGTGGTAAGATGCCTGGGGATACAGATTTGAGAGTAGCAAGATGTGGCCATAACCTGGGTAGTGAGCAGAGCTGGGGAAATGGACCAGGACCAGGGCCAGCATCTTTAGCAGACCCTAAGGGCCAAGCAGAAGACTCTATAGTGATTGATGCCAAGAAGTAGTCGGAGATGTGAGGGCACAGTGAGAAACACCGCAAAGTCAGTGCGAGATACGGAGGGGAGGGTTAGCAGGGATCAGGTTCCCACCAGGATGTGGTTTGAGAACCACAGAGGATGTTTGTGTCCTGAGGGCTGGCTGGCGAGAGAGGGCTTAGAGAACAGCTCAGAGACTCAGGCCAGACAGCTTGTCGTCTGGAGACCCAGAACAGTCGCTGAGGAAGGCATTGGTTGTGGAGAGAGAAGAAGCGGTTTTCTGATGCCAGGGGAGGCTGGCAGAGAAGTCTGGACATCTGTGTCTACACCGACAAGGGTCTGAGAGCCGGCCCATGGTAACGTTCATGTTCTGTGTGAGTATCACGGGTTCTGGGCAGAGCCTTCTCTGCATTAGTCAAGGGACAGCTCGAAGCCTTTATTGAAGTGGGTTATTTTAAATAGTATATATGATGTGGTGTGAGGACTAGAAAATTCTGAGAAAATTCTGAAAATGCTACACTTTTTTTGGAATTCAAATATAATTATATTGGTTACCCCCTTTTCTCTTCTTTTCTCCAACCCACCCACTCCCCCCAGATGTTATACTTTTAAATCCAATCTTGGCAAACTGAATTCATGGCTGAGGTAGGATGGTACAACAGTCATCCTCTCACCGTGAAAGATCCGCCCCTCACAGTTGATGGCGGGTGTGCTAAAGGGAAGAGCTCACGCGGAAACTGCATGTCTTACTCTAATACACACTTTATGATCAAACCTAAAGGTGAGGTGAATCGAAACAATCCACTCGACACAGCCAGACCTAATTTTTTTTTCTAAAAAAAAAAAAAAAAAAAATCTGAACACTTGAATGAATACATAACCACTAATTGCGGCGGAGATGATACGAATATCAGAAGGCCCAATAAACTTTATAGATCTGAATGATAATTAACACAATAACCTGAACTTAATTAGATACTTGTATTAAATGCTGGCAATAAGGGACGTGGCTTTCCTCGGAATCCACTTTAAGTGTATACTAAATATCACAGCATGGTCCAAGGAGGACAGGAGCCAATAGAGCTAATGACGTTTGGAGAAATTGAGCAAGATAAATAAATCACGCGGAATTCATGTGGAGCCTAGGGTGGGGGAGGGGGAGTACACAGGAAAGCAAGCCCTTCCTCCGATCTCAGTCTCAGCACAGGAAACCTGCAGAATTAAATTCCCTGGAGGCAGCATCCTTTTCGACTGGAATTGCTTCAGAGAGGAGGAGCCCTCGTCCCCTGGAGAAGGGTCCATAAAACACCAGGAAGCCTCTTCCAAGGCAGGAGCTCGAGTTCTGCTTACAATAGTTCACACTATAATTGTGTGTGTGTGTGTGTGTGTGTGTGTGTGTGTGTGTGTGTCTCCCAAGCTAGGTTCTTAGACAAGAAAACAAGAAGTCTACAGAAAATCTCTGTCCACTTCTCCACTTCACTGCCACTGTCTCTGCAGAATTTCCCTCCCAGTTAACTGCCCTCTATTGAGGTGAACTTAGGAATGCTTAAAAATAAAGAAGCTTCCTCACCTTACCCCTCTCCCCAACCTTCTTGGACCCCCCTGATTCCCATCCCCCACTCTTTAGCTTCCTCTTGTCTTTCTCATTGTGCTGGGGCTTGAATGAATCACACCTTCCTATGCTCACACTCTTCACGGAGCTACCGAACATGACTCTTGTCAAGACAGGAGTGGGGGAGGGAAGGGTTGGAGGAGGGACCAAGCAGTAAGTGCTGGCTGTACAAACATGAGGAGCTGAATTTGGACCCCATCCCCAGCACCCATGTTAAAAAAGAAAAGAAGAGGAAAAGAAGGGGCTGGGTTTGGCAGCATATGCCAAGAACTCCTACAGATGTCAACCTCTGGTTTCCATATCCATCATGGATATACATGGACACATACACAGGCATACGCAACACACACACACACACACACACACACACAAGGAAAAAGGGGGTGTAATTCTATTACTGTGTAGCCCAGCATGGCCTCTAACTCATGGGCTCAAGTGTGTCTCTACCTCAGCCTCTCTGGTAGCTGGAACTGCAAACACATGCTACCCTGGCTTCTCCCTTTTCTGTTTTCTTTTTAAAACCGTATTAAATTTGTGTATTTATTTATCAGTTTGCTTCTTTTAAGCTGCTGAGTTATGGTCTCGCTGACATACATGCCTCTGCATGTATTTAATGTGTCCAGTTAGATGAATTTAGATGTATTGCCACAATTGAGACAGACATGTCCATCCCTCTCGAGTACCCTGAATCACATAGGCTCATTCTGACTATCCTGAGGCCTGAATACTCTGACCATTCCTCCGAAGGATGTTCCAAGCCAAGACCCAGAGGCTGGATAGCTGATGTTAGATATTGTTGGAGAACTCAACAGAGACAATCAAGATGGCTGCCCTCATCATGACCGGTGACCCTTCCCATTCTCTCATTCTCTTGTGAAAATCTAGGTGACTGCTTTGTCTGAGGGCTTCCTTGTAAGTTCTGCGCATTGTTCCTGTTTTATTGCCCCTCCCCCACTTATTTAATCACTCAGAAATGCCAGACTCTTCTGCACTTGATGCATGCTAGGAATGTTGCTTTCGCAGTAGTCTGGGGCTGTACTCCAGGGGAAGACTTTCCTGGGTTTCCCTGCCCATTCTCGTCTCTTTATGGTAAAGCTTCAGAGAGTGCTACTCGGAATCAGGCTGGTCTTTTATAGTGAGGAGGATGTCAGTTTTGCACTGGACAGTCCTGGCTTTGGATCTCACTTCTTTCTGGTCACTGGCTTTGAAGACTTGAGAAAGTTGTCACATTCCTACAGCTCTCATTTGGCCATTAGTGAAATAAGAATACTAAGGCTGCAGTGGACTGTAACGTAACTTGACTTAGAAACAAGATGGCAACCTAGTAACCATTGTAACTAATTTGTAACTAGTAGCTGAGTCTTAGGCAACTTCCTGCATCAAGTATTCAGAGTATCTTCACACAAGAGAGACAGGAATTGTACCTCATGTCCTTTCAGTTCTTTCTCTGGCTATCAATATAACCTACCCAGATATTGGGCAGACCACCCATCACTGTGCAGATTCAATGCGAGAAGGCAGAGAGTGAGTCCTCAGTGTAGCTGTTAGCAAGACTCTGAGACATGATGTTTGCCTTTTACAGCCACAGAAGGACTATTGCCCTCACTCTGTGTGTTTCCTTTGTAGATACTGATGGTCAGAGGTGACAGACACTTCCTTTCTTATTTAGATGACATGGAGAACTTTGCGTTCAACTTTATCGTTCACTGTATAAGAAGACATCCGTGCTGGTGACACAAATGAATGAAAAGAACTCATCAAATGATGTTTGCTTCCGTTAATATTAACGACAGTCTTTTTTTTTTTTTTTTTTTGAGCCTTGAATAGTCCAGAGTCATATGTCATCCATCTTCACAGTTAAATCAGTCACACAAATCTCCCACCTAGAACCAAATAACGGCGGAGAGATTAACATTCCGGGCTTTTGTACATTTCCTAAGTGCCTCACAAATAAAAGGAAATACTGAAATTTTACTTCTCTTACAAACAAAACAATTGAACCTTTGCAGATGAAATTATTTTTTTTTAAAAAAAAATACAATAATTTAGTTTTACAGAGTGTTATTTGCTATTCTAGAACCAGAGAGCAGTATGGACCAAAAGTGGGGCAAGTTATAATTAAAGCCAGAGGTCAAGCCAAACTTACAGATATAGGATAAGTGCTTGCAGCTCCTGTTTGTCTTGTTTGAAGGCAATTTTAATAATTGGCTGATTGCTATTGGCTAAAACTCAGTTGTTCATTACAAGGCTAGGTTACCATCTTGCTAACACCTCAAATTAGGTTATCGTTCACTGTATAAGAAGACATTCGTGCTGGTGACACAAGCTAGAGTTATCTGAAAGAAAAGAACCTCAATTGAGAAAATGCATCCTTAAGATTCCACTGTAAGGCATTTTCTTAATTAGAGATAGATGGGGAGGGACCAGACCATTGTGGGTGGAGCCATCCCTGGGCTGGTGGTCCTGGGTTCTATGAGAAAGCAGGCTGAACAAGCTATATAGATGGAGCCAGTAAGCAGCACCCTTCCATGGCCTCTGCATCCATTCCCACCTCCAGGTTCCTGCCCTATTTGAGTTTCTGCCCTGGCTTCCTTTAGGGATAGACTATAGTGTCGAAGAAGTGTAAGCCCAACAACCCCTTTTTGACAACTTGCTTTTTGGTTGTGGTGTTTAGTCCCAGCAACGGAAACCCTGACTACGGCAACACCTTTTTGATAAATGAAAATGGAAGCAGAGGTATCTTAGGGCAAATTTAGCAAACCCATATGCAATAAGCCTTTGACTAGGTCTCAGCTAGAGACTGAGGCTGTGATGAGAAATGAGACCTGTGTGAGTTCTGCAAGACTTCCCTACAAGTCGCTTAGACTAGCTCAGAGCAGCTAGAATACTTGTGGGAAAACTTGCTACATGGACTCGTGTTCAGGAAAATCCTCCTTTGAGAGGGTGATTCAGAGCTTAGAGGAAAAGAAGTTAACAGCAGAGAGAAATAGAGAGGAGAAATCACCAGAGAAAAGCAGAGGCTCTGGGGTTGAGCAAGTGGCTCCATGAGTAAAGGGTTAGTTCATGCAAGCATGAGGACCCGAGTTTGAGTCCCAGTAGCCACATAAAAGGGTTGGACATGGTAGCCCATGTTGGTAATCCCAGTGCTCCAGAGGCTGAGACAAGGAGATGCCTGGAGCTTGTTGTCTGGCCAGCCCAGTCAAGTCAGAATATGTAACGTGCCGAGTAAGGATGACAGAGCTCAAAAAATAAGATGGACTTCGTCCTGGGGAATGATATTCAGTGTTAACTGCTTTCCTCCACAAGTGCACACAAGTATATGCTACCTACCTACCCACACACACACACACACACACACACACACACACACATACACACGACACCCAGTGTTGACTGCTGTCCTCCACAGGTGCAAGTGTCTGCACACACACACAGAGAGAGAGAGAGAGAGAGAGAGAGAGAGAGAGAGAGAGAGAGACACGCGTGAGACACTCAGAGGATGAAAGGCATCAAAGAGAACAATTATAGGGTATTTAGACAGAGTAGGAGGCACTTCCTAAGAAACATGACCCTATTTCTCCTGCCATTCTTCCAGCATATTTCAGAAACCCATTCAAATATGCTCGGAGAAAGCTCCAACCTGCCCACTTAACAAATTACAAACTAATATGTCATCAAATTAAATTGGGAGTGCAGCCATTTGGAAGGACATTTCAAGTTTGGTACACTGAACTGGTCATTTGAGTCACTCCGTTCTTTCTAAATGGTCCCTAACCATTTTAGGGTACAGAAAACGCCACACCTCAGATAGCTTTACATTAAGAACCATCTGGATGCCCACTGACTAGAGGCACTGATAATATGTAGCAGCTTTTCTCTTTCATGGTGAACTTATAGTTTCAAAAAAAAAATTCCCTTTGCTCCACTTTCTTTTGAAGTTTAAACGATTGTAACTTGTTTCTAGTGTAAAAATCATAATGGAAAATAATTTCAGCACATCTTTGCAACACCATTGTTGTTTGGATAAATGTTGCGTATGTCCCATCCCCCAGCCCCAGCGTTGTGTCATGGGCTTGTCTCTCCAGCCTCTGACATAGTGTGAATTAGGGGAACTGGTTGGAGAAAGGAGGAAGTTAAGTCATTGGAGGCTTGCTTTTCAGTGAACTCTGGGAGTCCAGTCTTTTCCCGTCTTTGTGCCTTCGCCAACACGAGGTGAGCAGCTTGTTCGCCAACTGTCTTCACTGTTCTGCTCAAATCGCAATCGCGTACCTTAACCAGCCACTTCAGTTTTACTTGATAATGTTTTTGTTTGATTAGTTTTTTTTCTTTACCCCCACAATAAAAACATACTCTTTCCCTCTCTCCCTCCCTGTTCTGGAAAGATACAGATTCGACACCCACAGACACCAAGCAGCACTACCGTGAAAGCAGTATGCCCTCTCCCTGTCACCCATCTCTTGGTCCAGTCACCACCCATACGCTGTGAGAGGTAGCTTCCTCTGCTTCCTCTCGCTTGAGAAAGAATCCTGGGCATCCAGCCACCATGCAGCCAGGAACAGTCATGACGCCCGAGGGCAACAGGCTGACTCCTCTTTCCAGTTGCTCTTCTCTGAGCCCCGCCTCGCCTTTTCTCCTTGAGTTTGCACCAGTCACTTGCACTGACTTGGTTGCAACATACCGACTTTAACAGCCAAAGAGTAGATACTTGAGAAGAAAGAGCTCACTGTCACCTTCCTTCCCGGGTCTTTAAAATGTAATAATAGCAACAATAATGGAAGCAATAACCTTGAATGAATGTGATAACCGTTTACCAGGAACGAGTTGACAGAGAAAGTGCTTCTTAATGCCTGACATAGACAGAATAGACAACACAGGTCAACTATTAGTGTAATCATCATTTATTAAGCACACACCACTCCCAGGCTATCATGCCAAGTCCTTCCATACATAATCTCATGTAATCAATGCAGGACACCCTTCCAGAGGAGGAGATATTATCAATCCATTTTACAGATGAAGGCACGTAGATGGCAAAAACTCAAGTGCTCACACGCACATCCCTGGGCCATCTGTAGTTGTCACTGGGATATAGTCTTCGCAATGCATGTCTGTTTTCTTAGTTGACTCCGATGATCTTCCGGTTGAGGGCAGTCTGTGCAGACCTTAGGATTTCACGAAGCTGGCAGATTTTCTTGAACTTGAAAGTTCTATCGTGAAGTCTGACAGCAGCGGTTCTCAACTTATGAATCCCAACCCCTTTGGGGGTTGAATAAGCCTTTCCCAAGGGCCACCCAAGGCCATTGGAAAACACAAATATTTACATTAGAATTCATAACAGCAACCGGGCGGTGGTGGCACACGCCTTTAATCCCAGCACTCGGAAGGCAGAGGCAGGCGGATTTCTGAGTTCGAGGCCAGCCTGGTCTACAGAGTGAGTTCCAGGACAGCCAGGGCTACACAGAGAAACCCTGTCTTGAAAAACCAACCAAACAAACAAACAAACAAAAAAACCAAAACAACAACAACAACAACAAAAAAAAACCACACAAAAAATTCATAACAGCAGCAAAGTCACAGCTATGAAGTAGCAACAAAAACAATTTAATGGCTGGGGAATCACCGCACCATGAGGAACTGTATTAAAGGGTCACAGCCTTAGGAAGGTTGAGTGACTTGGAGCCCACTGAGTAGGAAATGCATCTGGGTGGGGGAGAAAAAGCAATAAAAAAGGAAGATAAGAGGAAACATTGAGTATGTGTGTGCTTATTGAGTCAATGCACTTAGTATTTCATATACGTACATATGTATGTATCAGTGTGTTAATAAAGACCTGAGGAAGCCAAAGAAATGGCCCAGTGGGTAAAGGTGCGTGCTTGGGGCTAAGTCAGACAGTCTGAGTTTGATTCTCTAGGACTCACATCATGGAAGATAAGGACCAACTCCTACAAGCTGTCCTACCACACACACGCACACGCACACATGCACGCACGCACACGAACACGCACATATCCCTAAAATTTTTAAAGTGAATACTTTTTTAAAATTAAACACTTACGATTTAATTTGTATTTATTTTTTCCTTACTTTGAGGATTGCTTTTAAGGATAATTTATTTACACGGGGTCACTGAGTTAGCTAGCCAGTGGTCAGCTCAAAATTCAAGCCCAGGGTGGCCTCATTGTCTGGCTGTGGCTTCTGCCTAAGACTGCAGGCTACTCATCTGTGCTCCAATCCTCTGCCCTATAGCACTGCCGCTGCCTTAATAATAATTTCACATTTTCCACTAAAACACTAAAGCGGCCCATCAAGAGAGGTTAAGAGGGTAGCTCCCTTAGAGAACAGCCAGCGGAAAAGCCAGACAGTCGGTTTGGGGGATGATTTTTCGGAACAGAACTGCTTAGAGGTGTGAAGATGGATGGGCTGACCTCTGGGGTCTTCTCCAGTCCCAGAGCTTCAGGATTGATTTGCCAATGAAAATGTCGAGCCTTTTCTTCCCTAAGATGAGGAATGGTAGCCTGGCTGCATCCCCCACATCCACCACGTCCACCCCCCTCACCCCCACCCCTCACAGCTGATTAAAAATCCAGGATTAAATTAGCAGAAGCAGTGGGAAGGAAGGATTTCTCTGGGGGCAATAATGTTGTCTTAAGACAAGGCAGTAAGGGGAGGAGAGGGCAGGCAAAGGATGCATAGCAGCTGGGGAGGTGCAGGCAAGTCAGGGTCCAGATGCTGCTAAGCTACGAGGACCATCGTTCTGTGTTAATCAACAGGTTTAGGGTGTAAGCTCTCTGCCCTTTCGGGTGTATTAGAATATACCACATATACACGATATAGTCTGCTTAAACAGAACAAGTACATATGAAAGACATTGAGATGCATGCACTGTAACCACAAAATAAGAGGCTCAGCTTGAACGCGGGACCCAGTCAACACAAGTCCACTGGGTGTCTACTCGGTGCTCCATAGACTGTTCTAGGTTTACCTATCAGGGCTACGGAAAGAAGCCAAAGGGGATCTGAATCCCTGCCCTCCTGCAGCAAGCAGAAGACAGGCAAGAAACCAATAAGAATGTATGCTGATCCGGTACCAAGTAGGAAGCAGAGCCAAAAAAAATGGATGGAATCTATCTGTGGCTGTTACAGGAATCGGCAAGGTTTGAGAGGATGTGCAGGGCTGTTCATCATGAAGGAGCTACTGAGTGAGAGCTGAGGGAGGCAGAGAGCAGCAGGAAATCAGGCAGAGAACCCGGTGAGGGCGAGGGCGGCAGAGGTGGGTGTGAGCTGGCTGGCCCCTTATATGGTCATGTAGCTGTAGAGAAGGTGGGGTCAAAGGTGACAGGGGCCAGCTGTGCAGAGCCCTGGACAGAGAAGATTTGTGGCCTTCAGATGGCATGAGATGGAGTTTGCTGCAGGTAAAAGAGGCAGGTGATCTGACTGGCACTGTAATGGGGTCACTGTAGCTCAAGATCCAAGAACTACCCTGTATCCCGGGAGAGGAAAGCAACAGAATTAGGATCCCGGCAATTACCCAGGCCCAGAGTACTACTGGAGCGGGGGTGGGTGGGGATGTGGGGGATGGGAGGGGAGCAGTCAAGTTCTGTATATATTAAAATACTACGTGTTCAAAGGTGAACAGTGAGGCAAGCCTCTGGAAAGGAAGAAAGCTTTTGCTAATTATCTGCCTCTCGATGCTTCTATCACGTCTTGTCATCTCAGTTAAAGAATGATGAAACTGGGGTGAGGCATGGCTTGAAGACAGCTCGCTGATGCTTCCGGCTGCTTTCCACTGAGAGACAGTAGCAGTGTCCCCTCCTGCATTTACAGGTGACTAACCCTACCGGTCTGTTTACCAAGAGATATAAAAAGACACAAGGCTCGGTGCCTGGCCACAAGGAGCTCTTGGTCTGACGAGAGAGACAGGGGTAAGTAAGAAGGGTAATACCATGGTGCTAGAACTGATCGTAGGCCCCAGGGCAGGGATCAAAATGTAAAGTAGGGCATTCAGCTCAGCCTGCAGGAAGGTGGCTAGTGAGACCTGAAAATGTAGGAGCTAGCCAGGGGACAGGCAAGAAGAGGCTTTTCTAGGCAGAAAGACAGCAGGTGCAGAAGCATTGAGGTGTGACTGAGCATGGGGTGTGGGGGCCTGCGAGGGCTGTGTGGGTGGATTGGAGGAGGAAAGCCAGAGCATGACTGTGAACTCGTCTCAGAAGCTGCACTGTGTTTGTGGGCCCTGATAGAAGTGGGGAACTCATCCCACTGTTCCAGAAAAATTAACCCCCGGAGCATATTTAATTTTCAGCTGCTGTTCTCAGTGCCTTTAAATATCAAATGCCATCGATGAGAAGCCTGGCAACCCAATACCTAGGGATCCATCTTGTCTCTGAGAATTATCTGACCTGTAGTCGTGGTGTGCCTATCTGCAGAGAAGAGAGAGAATAACCCATGTCTCACACCATCACTACGAAAATGAAATATGTCCATGGAAACATTCCCTAAATTGTCCAAGAATGGCTTTACTGTTTAAAAGTGTCCAATGAAAGCTATTTGGAGCCGGGCGGTGGTGCCGCACGCCTTTAATCCCAGCACTTGGGAGGCAGAGGCAGGCGGATTTCTGAGTTCGAGGCCAGCCTGGTCTACAGAGTGAGTTCCAGGACAGCCAGGACTACACAGAGAAACCCTGTCTCAAAAAAAAAAAAAAAAAAAAAAAAAAAAAAGAAAAGAAAAGAAAAGAAAAGAAAAGAAAAGAAAGCTATTTGGGAACTTGCCTGGTAGCTGTCTCTGCTGCTGATTCCTGAGCTTTCTTCTGCTCTGGGGCCCCGCTTGCCCCAGGGAGAGCTTCATAGCACACCCATTCCCCACTCTTCTCACTTTCTACACAGGCTGTAGCACCCTCCTGGCTCCCTGCTCTTTAACTGGAGTTCAGACTGACACACTTCTTTTTGAAAGAGTTTTTTTTTTTTTTTTTTAAATGTATGTGAGGGTTTTGCCTATGTCCCTCACATGCATGGCTGGTACCCAAGGAGGTTAGAAGAGGACATCCGGTACCCTGGACCTGGAGTTATGGTTGCTAGTGAGCCATCACGTGGATGCTGGGAACTGAACCTGTGTCTTCTGCAATCCCAGACTGTCACTTCTTGATTGACATCTTCAGTTCTGTCTAATTGGTCTGATATGTCATTGTTAGCTCTAGACTTCTCTCAATGTATGCCCTGGTCTCCCATTTCGCCAAAAAAAAAAAAAAAAAAAAAAAAAATGAGGCCACTGGCATGAACTTCTGCCTCCATTAAAATCAGCATCAATAATCTAGAAACTTGTCTTGTTTATTAATGTCCTTCTGTCTTACTGGAAATCTCCCCTGTTCAGTGGGCCTCCTCTGCTCTGACACACACCACTTTCTCCCTACACCGGCTATCTTCTCCTGCCTTATCTACTTTCATCTTCAGAGTCTTGCCTCATCCACGATCCTCTCGTCCGTACATTGTTTCCTAGCGTCTGATTGGCTCGTTACCCTGAGTCTATAAATACATCAAGTCTCAACTGTACAAATGCAAATCTCTCCTGACCTCTCCTTTACCTCTCAGCCAAGAGTCTTGAATCCATCACCCACACATGGGGTCACGACCTCCTCCTTCTTAAACTACGTGGGGCCTCCTACCTGCCTTCTGAACCCCACAACTCAACACAAAAGCAACACCTCCCATCTGTAAGAGCCAGTGAGTGTCCCCAGTCTGAGCCTGACATTTGCTTGTTTCTTATTCAGTCCATGGCATCTCTCTCCTTCATCTCTGGCCACTGCGATGTTTCCATGCCCACAGCTTTTCCTGTTTCACCATGCTCTTAAGGAAACATCCATATTCTGTCTAGGGTATCCTTCTGGCCAGCTGACTTCAGTTTCCTACGGTATCTAACACAATGGCGGTGCTCACCTATGCTGAAGGCTCTGTCTCTCGTTCTCTGAGACTGGCATTTCTGCTGCACTTCAGACCCCTGCTCATTTATAGTCTGCTCAGCACCAACCCACCTCACCTCACCCCACCCCACCCCTAGAGCTGCAGAGGGAAGTTAGCATGACTCACACTCAAGGTATAATTGCTTCATGTGCTCTGATTTTTGAATACCTTTTCTTTGTTTTCTCTCTTTAATGGGTTTAGTTACCATGGGTCAGAACACTAGTACTTACCCCAAGAGGTTGTTGTCTGTATTTGTGTTGATTGTGTGTGTGTGTGTGTGTGTGTGCAGGTAGCTGTAGTTATATGTGTACAGTTGTAACCCAGAGTAGTATGTTGGCCAGAGTCTTTCTTTAACACCCCTCCCCCACCTTATTGTTTGATACAGAATCTTTTACTGAACTTGAAGATTTCTGTTACAGCTAGGCTTGCTGGCTGGCCAGGGAGCTCCCAGAGTCCTCTGGCTGTCCTCCGTCTCTGCCTCCCAGTGCGGAGGTTATCTGTACATCCGGCCATACCTTGTTTTTTACAGTGGAGTTGGGAATTTGGACTCCGGTCATCTCACTTTTCCAGCAGGAGCCTCTGCCTATTGAGCCATGTCCCAAACCTGTCTACACCATATTTTTGAGACAGGCTCTCTCCCTAAGCCTGGAGCTTGTTCATTTAGATCGAATGACTGACCAGTGAGCGATGAGCTAGGTCTGAGGATCCATTTGTCTTTGCTTCCTCAGCACTGGGTTTCCAGACACCCATCACACCCAACTTTGTATGTGAGTGCTAGGGGTCCAAACTCGAATCCTAATACTTAAGCAGTAAGCACTTTGCCTGCCAACCCATCCCCCCAGCACTCATTAGAGATTATTACTTCTAATTAACCCCATCAGAGCTGGCCATGGCATCTCATTTCTGTTATTTCCTAGCCACAGTCTTTGGACCAAGCTCCACTCTCTAAGCTTTCTTCCCTCGAACTAGCTAGGCTTTAGCTTCCTTGTATAATTCACTGTGTTCATTTCTTCGCTGGGCCCCTATTTGTATCCCTCTCTTTGTCCCATATCCACAATCTACATGGTTGCCAGAGAAAATGTGCTTATTTGTATCTCTGGTTTGATACTATAACAAAATAATTCCTTTTACCAACTTGATGCTGTAACCACATAGCTGACACAGGTGGACTGTATGAAGAAAAGAGGTTTATGTAGCTCACAGACTTTGAGGTGATCAGATACAGGATAGCAACCCATTGGTTCAGCTTCTGGTAAGAGTCCAGTGACAGGTAGCATCATGACAAGAACACATGGGGTAAAGAGATCATGTCACTGGACAAGAAGCCAGAGAATACGTCAGGGGTCTAATTCATTTTTTTCATAAAAATCTTTTTTGTGTGTGAGAACTCAGGAGTTCTGTGGGAGCTCAGAGTCTACCCAAGGCTCTACCTCCTAAAGTTCTACTACCCCTCAGGGTCCCAAAATGATAATCAGGTCTCTAACAACATGAAAGCCCCTAGACAACAACCTCAAAGTATACCCAAGCAACAGTATAAATTAGTCTTGAACCCAATTCAGAAGAGACCATTCCTCAGCCTAACAGCAGATTCAGAAGGGCCCCCTAGAAAGCCTTCCAGCCTAAGGCCCTTCTTGGCCTGGCTTTCTCCTTTATGTTGAAGTCTTCTGAGGGTCAGAGAACATTTTCTCCCTTGTAGAGTCGTGACTTTGTTAAGCAACAAGGCAAGGAGAGCTCACGTGATGTCTCCATCCCCACCTTGCTGCCAGTTGAGTCAATTCTGCAGGAAACTGTCCCATCTGCAGATGTGGCTGCTCACTCCCTCAGTGAAAGAGATGAACAACGGGTTCCTGTCACAGCTTCCACCTGTCAGGAAGGGTACATCTCAGACTTCCTGATCAGAGCTCATTCCATCATGAAGAATAAAGGGAGAAGATAGGGAGACCCAGACCCAGGGAAAAATCAATGGGGGGAGTATAAACAAGAAAGGACAGCAAGTTAGCTCTAAGATGCTATTAATCCCATCAGACTCCAAACAGGCAGCAACAAACATGGCAACGGATGTTGAGTAGAGAGGACTGAAGCCTTTTATTTGATGCTTCAGGGGATTAGAAATGACACAACCTTGGTAGACATATGATCCAGGTCATGTATCTAAGTGAATTGAAAACTTGCATCTTCATAGAAACCTGTACAGGGATGTTCATAGCAGCTTTATTCACAATTGCCAGAACTTTAGGAACCACACCCCCCAACCCCGATGTCTTTCAGGGGATGAACACATAAGCCATAGTGTGTACACACAAGGAAATAGTCAATGCAAGGACAAATGAGCTATCCTATGACTAATAGAAGCAGCACAGGGGCGACTGTGTCATTCCAACTGCGTGGCACTTTGGAAAAAGCTGAAGTAGGGAGACAGTAAGAAGATCGGAGTCTTCCATAAGACTCCCTGAGCTCCATCTAGTGTTTGGCTGTGGGTCTCTACATCTCTTTCCATTGGCTGCTAGGTGAAGCCTTTCAGAGGACAGTTATACTAGGCTCCTGTCTGCAAGCATAACCGTGTATCATTGACAGTGTCAGGGTTTGGCTCTTGCCCATGTGATGGGTCTCAATTTGAACCAGTCATTGGTAGGCCATTCCCTCTGTCTCTGCTCTACCTTTGACCCTGCACATCTTGTAGGCAGGACATATTTTAGGTGGAAGGTTTTGTGTGGGGGCTACTGCCCTTATCCTTCTACTGAGAGTCCTACTTGGCTACAGGAAGCGGCCACTTCGGGATCCATAACCCCTACTGCTAGGAGTCTCAGCTATAGTTGTCCCCATAGACACCCTAGGGCCTCTCCCCATCCCATTATTTTGGGTATCCCAGAGATTGCCCCACCCACCTTGAGATTTCCATTCTTCCCCCGGCTCTCCCTACTCCTGCTCCCCACCTCCATCCCATCCCCTCGATTCCCTTCTCCCACCCAGTTCCCTCCATCTATTTCTGATATCTATTTTATTTCCCCTTCTGACAAAGACTCAACCATCGTCTCTTGGGGGCATCCTTGTTATTTGGCTTCTTTGGGTCAATGGATTATAGCCTGGTTATCCTGTGATATATGGCTAATGTCCTCTTGTAAGTTAGTATATATCATGTACGTCCTTATGGAAGACCAACAGAGACAATTAACCTGAAACCTTGAAGGCTCCCAGGGACTGAGCCACCAACCAAAGAGCGAGCACAGGCTGACCTAGGCCCCCTGCACTCACGTAGCAGATCTGTAGTTTGATCTTCATGTGGGTCCTCTAACATTGAGTAGGGAGGGGCTGTCCCTGAATCTGTTGCCTGCCTGCCCATGGATCCCATTCCCCTAACTGGACTCCCTTGTTTGGCCTCAGTGGGAGAGTATGTGCCTAGTCCTGCAGTGACTTAATGTGCTGGGGGGGGGCACGGGTGGAGCTCTCCCCTCTCAGAGGAGAAGGGGAGGGAGGGATGGAGGGATGGTCTGTGTGAAGGAGTAGTGGGAGGAGAGGAGAACTTATAGGGTGATATAAATTGAATAAATAAATAAATAAATTTTAAAAAATCAGAAGTGAACTGGGCTAGTGGGGGAGGGGAAAGGAGAGGTGAGGCCTAAAGAAGCAGAGTACAGAGATTTGGGGGATGTGAAAGCTGTTTGTCAATGCTATGATGGTAGATGCATGTCACAGTCTTGTTAAAACTATAGAACATATAACACTGAGAGGGAGGCCAAGAGGAAACTGTACTTCCGGTGATAACAATGTCTCCACACAGGATCATTGATTGCCACTAACATCTCACTGTGGTGTGAGATGTCAATAACGTAGCCATTTGTGCATGGAAGAGGACAGCAGTGGTCAGCTCCCATAGCCACGCTCTGGACTTCCCACTTGTCTTAGTTAGGATTTCCATTGCTGTGAAGAGACATCCTGACTAAGTCAACTCTTATAAGGACAACATCTAATCAGGGCTGGCTTATACTTTCAGAGGTTCAGTCCATTATCATCATGGCAGAAACATGGCAGTGTCCAGGCAGGCATGGGCACCGGAGGATCTGAGAGTTCTACATCTTGTTCTGAAGGCAAACAGAAGACTCAGCATCCTCAGGCAGCTGGGAGGAGGGTCTCAGAGCCCACCCCCAAAGTGACACACTTCTTCCAACAAGGCCACACCTACTCCAAATAGGCCACACCTTCTAATAGTGCCACTCCCTGGGCCAAGCGTATTCAAACCACCACCACTAAATCTAAAGCTGCTCTAAAAATTAAAGTCCCTTAATGTTAATAAAGGATAGCAGCGCATCCTAGATTTTCTGCTACGCTTTCTCGTAGACACACTCAGAGGCCACAATGAATGGTGCAGAGACATCAGCCTGTGATACAGGAGGGAAAGAAAACTTAGGAACCTGGCTCTCCAAGGAAGCATGAGGAGCAGAGCCCTTGTATACACTGGGAATGGTTATGTGTGTGAGCAATGAAAGGACTACATTTTAGTTATGGCAGCTTAGATGTAACCATACTCTAGGTGAGAAATGACTGAGTAGACAAGTTTGGAGAATACTGCATGGCGGGGAAGATGACTCAGCAATTCAGAGCACACGCTGCTGTCTCAGGGAACTCAAGTGTGGTTTCCAGCACCTACATTAGGCAGCTCACAACCACGTGTTAACTTTAACTTTGGGACATCTGAAGTCCTTTTCTGGCCTCGGTGGGCACTACACTCCTGGGCACATGTACACCAATGTGCCCATATACACATAATTAAAAATAAAGCAAATTCTTTAGCTGAGAGTATTGAAGTGGATAAGACCACCGTCTTCAAAGCAGATTTCAGGGAAGACCCACAAGAAGAAAGACTAAACAAGCCATTGCACATCACAGGCAAGACCATGTGAAAAGGTATCTGGGGCTGAAGGGCTGGCATGCCTAATAGGAAGAATTATTATTCACCTTTGTCTGTCTGATTTCAAGCTAGGTCTTTCCTAGGAATGTGTATTATAGCTACAGATTTATCCAATCACTGGGAGTAAGAGAGGATTTCCCTTCTTCCTTCCTTTCTTCCTTCCTTCCTTCCTTCCTTCCTTCCTTCCTACAATTTTAATTTTATTTTTTCCCTTTTATTATAAATGAGTTCTTTTCTCGTACACTATATCCTGATTACAGTTTCCCCTCCCTCTACTCCTCCTCACCACCTCCTCTCCCATCCGAATCCCTTCCTGTTAGTATTCTGCCTAAACTCTACCTCCACAGTTACCTGGCAACAGTCAGGTATGCTCCTCCCCACAGTTACCTGGCAACACCAGCTAGGCCTGGCCCACTATAGAAGGGTCTGCTTGCCCCCTCCTCCCTCTCTTACTCTCTTCATCTCTTGCCTCTAGCTTCTTTTGTCCCTTCACCCCTTTCCCCTTCCCTTCCCCCTCTTTCCATGTGCTCATGGCCAGCCTCTACTTCTTTACTTCTCTACTCTCTCTCTGCCTCTACTACCTTCCTGGCTCCCCTCCCCATGCCCTGAATAAACTTGATTCTATACTATACTGGAGTGTGGCTGGTCCCTCAGAGGGAAGAGATACCTCAGCATGGGCCCGCTGAGACATCCCCTTCCCCCCATACCTCTCCACACACCCACAGAACATATTCTCTTTATCTCTTTATCTTTTTATAAGCACACCCCCTCCCTCTCACTAGAAAAGAACAAGCTTTCTAATAGACAATAACAAAATATAAGAAAATAAAAACCTAATAAGAGAAAACAAAGATGATCACACTGAAGCTGGACAAGGTAAATCAACTGAAGAAAACGAGCCCCAAGAGAAAGCACGAGAACTAGAGACCCATTATATTCAGATCTGAGACAGAGGCCATGGAGGAGTGCTGTGCATTGGCTTGTTCTTCATGGCTTGCTCAGCCTGCTTTCTTACAGAACCCAGTGCCATCAGTCCATTTTCTTAATTGAGGTTCCCTCCTCGGAGGTGACTCTAGATTGCCTCAAGTTGACATTGAACTACCCAGTACTTTAGGAAGGTGGCTCATTTTGGCAAAGTGCTTGCCGTGCAAAAATGAGGATACCCCAGAACCTGTGTTAATAATAATAATAATAATAATAATAATAATAATAATAATAATAATAAAAACAACTGCAGAGAGGCAGAGACAGGAGGATTCTCCGGGGCTTGCTAAACAGCCAGAATAGCCTAATCAGTGAGCACCAGGTTTACTGAGACCTTACCTCAAAAATAATATAAGATGCCAAGCAATTGAGGAGAACATGTCAAAGAAATGTCTACTAGCCTTTCCTGGGATATTTTTCTCTCCTTTCCCCACACTCTCACCTTTGCTCCCTTCTTCCGAGTATTCAGCATCCTCAGGCAAAGCTCAGCCATTGGGGTTCCTCCCTGAAGAGGAGACAGTAATGGATGGAGCCAGGAAGCCTTGAGGAAACTCTGTTAACCACAGAATGATATCTTCTCAGTAGAGGAAGTCACTTGGTCCTTGTGGCCACTCTGGGAAAAGCGGCACATCTATTTAACGCTGACCTTAGCCCAACCCCCATTGAGCACAGTCTCTCTTACCCTCCCCACAGAGATGTGCTTGCTGAGAGACAAATCAACCTCCAGATAGCTGGGAGCTTTGTTGAGCTTTTTTTTCTCCTTTGTCATCTGGTTCTTCAAACTGAAATACAAATTATACCCCGGAGAAGAAAGGAGGTCACATAAATAAGGTGGTGGAGGGTGATGAAAGGGATTCTACAAGGGAGGTGACATTGTTTGCCGAGCCTTTGCAAACAGAACGTGTGGATTTCAAAGTATTTAAGCTCCGTTGATGACTTTAATAAAGATCATTTCTAATTTATGTGTGTCATAAAGTTTTTTTTAAGAATACAGATAAATACAAAAAGAAAAAAACAAACCCATGGCAATCTGCTTAGGGGTTGGTCTTTGGGTCTTTTCATTTTCCTGAGTCTCTCAGAATTTCCTTTCTCTCTGTGTAAAATGGCATCATTAGTACATAATGCCCCAGTACTCATCTGTACTGCTTAGTCATACACAAAAAATGTTTTTTATTCTTATGCACAAAGACACAATAGGACAGTTCAGATGAAAGCTCTTCCCTGTGGCCATGTGGAATTTCATCATTTCTTTCATTGACAGACAGTCACTGGTACCCACCGGGTCCTGAGCTTGCCCCATGTGATGGGCAGACCTGAACACATAGAGCCTACAACCCAGCCTGATGTGGGGGATGGGCACTAAATGACACCCCATGTTGGACACTGCCTCTGCAATCGTGCAGCCCTTGGAGGCTACCCTCTGAAAGTCTCCACGGCTGAGGTTTACCGTTCATGGTTTCTGGTGAGACTCACGCGGTTTGCACCGTTACCCACCGGCACGGTGGCCTGATGACCAGCCAAGGGTTTTCTTTTTATGGATGATGGCTGTCAAGGACACTGTAAGGATGTTGCATAATGATATTCTATCTCCTTGATTTCTGACAGGAAGCCTGATTGTGACAAATGATCTTGTGTCCTCTGTCCCCTGCAAAGTTGTCCCATCAGCAGGAGATGGTCCCTTTTCACTGAGCATCAGCCTAGAGGAAAAGGAGAACACTCAGGCAGCCCAGCCGCAGCCCCTGCAGCAGACAGCAGTGTGGCCCAGAGAAACACTGCTAAGCAGAAACCCCTGCTCATCCCAGCAAACCCAAGAGCTCCTGGGGCCCTTGTTCTCTTTGAAATTCGATCATCCAAACAGAAGAGGTCATTTTTATTTTAAAAAATATTCCTAAAGAGTCAGCTTCTGAGTCCTGTAGAGAGATTAAGAAAACCAACCAACCAAACAAACAACAACAAACCTCAACATTCTAGAGCTGTGACTGAGCCATACTCAAGGCTAGACTTTAATAAATGGCCTTGGCATTTTTGTAAGAAGCGCTAGTCCCTTTTTCTGTCTAAGTCTTCTTTGGGGAATAGAGTTGGCTGAGTGTAAGGCACAGATGCCCACACACTCCGCAGCAGCAGTCCTTTGGACTGAGTGCATGGCTGCCTTCTTGTGGCCACAGTACCCCATTCTTTTCAATCATGCACCCAGGTCTCCTTTTATTTTCTTTTCTTCCTGCCTTGCACTTGTCCCAGCTTCTCGGTAAAGTACTGGGTTCTGACATACCACTTGTCCAATCTAACTGGCCAAGTGAACCACAAACAAACACCCAAATAGCAGCTGTTCTAGATTAATGGGTGAGTGGAGTTGTTATTCCCCCCACACACACACACGCACCCCAAATAATGAGAGCTCCTGTCTGCAGGGGATCCGTAGCCAGAGTGATAATTTTAAAGCTAGCTATCAGCAGAAAAGCTAATGAGACCAGTTAACTTGTGTGTTAATGTGGTATGTGTGTAAAATTAACAACCCTTTGATAGCTGAGCTGCAATCGCCCTCCTGAGGTCAATCTGGAAGTCACCGAGATGGCTGCCTCTGCAGGGCAGTGTGCCAGTTGTAAGTGGGAAGTCACCCAGATGGGGTGATGGCCCAGTTGCACCCTAGAATTAATGCTGTGTTAAATTAGCCCCTGTGTGAATGCTATTCTTTAACAACTTGCCTGGAGTGTTTGTGGGAGTAAATGCAGAGGGGAACATTTAGGGTTCCACCTTGGGATCATTTCCCACAACTGATTTGTCAGTGGCAAATAGTCATGGCAACATCAGCATCTTCATTGCATCCCATTGAGTGGCTTGCACCAAGCTCTGGGCTAAACTAGCCCAGACATCGCCTTGTCTGGTCCACTAAGCTTCACTACAAGCTGAGTATGGGATGTCTCCTGTGTCACAGAGACAGACACTGGTGCTGTGATGGCAGGCTTGCCAGTCCTGGAGGATACGGGAATCTTCATCTAGATCTGTCTGATTTTAACAGGTGCTCTCTCGCTTTTTCAGAATGTACTTGAAGAGTTGGGGTGGACAATCTTCACAAGGGAGGCGTTGGTGTTCTCTAGGGAATCACAGCAAAGGCTCAGGAGTGCTCTGAAACAGACAGGTCAGCCTCAGCTCTTCTGGTGGCTGGGTTAGAAGCATCTGCATTTTGGAGTAGAGATTACACTCCAGCCCTAACTCTAATACTAGCAACAGAACATAGGAACCAAGGAGACCAAGGAGATAGGCTTTGATCGATATATTGGCAAGGGATGGACAAAGTCTTCCAAAATGGAGTTCTCCTCCTAGGACTTCTAATCATCATCTTGCACCTTATAGTCTAGTCTGAAGCTGGGCAAGGCGTCTGTGACCTCACCCTAATAGACAGGCCACGTGGAAATGGGAAGCTTCCTAGACCGTCCACCTTGCACGAACATGGCTCACACCATCGTCTCTTACATCCCCTTCCCACGGACTCACTGAATGGGGGCGGGGGAGGGATGCCTGCAGGGTGTGCTTCCCAGGGCCCCTCAGAACAAAGTCCTGATATATACACTGTCTCAAGTTGCACAAAACATTGAAGCTGCTGCTTCCAGCTGAGAATTGAGGGCCTTTCGGAAACCATCAGAAATACAACCAAGAAACACATCCCTTCCTTTTCAGAGGGATAGAAAGGGAGGCGGGCCCTTGAAAAAGAAGGAAAGCTTCTGCCTGAGGACAAACCTGACTCCCAGTCCCAGCTTAGGAAGAGAGAGAAAGGATGAAGAAAAGGAGCAATCATCAGGAACATAGGCTGTTGTTCCACAACCACGCTCTCTTGGCTGACCTTCGGGCCAGCTGGGGAATCACACCACTCACAGGGCACGCAGACAGGCCGTGCTACCACCACCACTCTGTCCCCTGCCTGCTCTAAGGCTGCGCACAGCCTCCTGGTGCTGTTGCTGTTAAACAAGGAAACAGCAGATGAATCCAGCCTGGCTGGGGGCCAGTTAGGAGGAAATCTTAAAATGGCTTGGAGGCCCAAGGGCTGAACTCTGTTCTGGATTATAAGTCCTGGTTACAACAGTGCCAGTCTACTCTCTGTTACTGGGAACAAAACCCGGCCCTGCTCTGAGGGTTGAGGGTGGGGAATGGGGAATGGCCATACTAGCCTGAGGACTTTGCTCTCCTAGAAATGTACAAGACAACCCTTCAGACTACAGAAAATGGCTGGTTGGCCTTAGGCTAGACTTCTTTTTTGTTTAATTTTTTTTTATTGGGTATTATATTTACATTTCAGATTTTATCTCCTTACCCCACTTCCTCCCACCACCCAGAAACCTCCTATCTCATCCTCCCTCCTCATGCTTCTATGAGGATGTGCCCCCACCTATCCCCCACTCCCACTACCCCCTCCCCACCCTCACATTCCCTGCCCACTCTGTTCATTTTTTCATGGGACCAAGAATCTCCTTTCCCACCTATGCCCGACAAGGCCATCCTCCCCTACATATACAGCTGGAGTCATGGGTCCCTCCCTATGTGCTCCCAGACTGGTGATTTAGACCCTGGGGAGCTCTGGTTGGTTGGTATTGTTGCTTTCCTCATGGGGTCACAAACCCTTTCTGCTCCTTCAGTCTTCTCTCCAACTTCTCCATTGGGAAACCCTTGATCATATCAGTGGTTAGCTGTGAGCATCGTACTCTGAATGTGTCAGTCTCTGGCAGACCTCTAAGGAGACAGCTATATCAGGTTCTTGTCAGCATGCACTTCCTGACATCCACATCAGTGTCTAGCTTAGGTGACTGTACATGGGATGGATACCCGGGTGGAATGGTCTCCAGATGGCCCCTCCTTCAGTTTCTGTCCCATGTTTTGTTTTTGTTACTCCTTCTAAGTAGAACTGAGGCATCCACACTTGGTCTTCCTTCTTCATGAGCTTCATGTGGTCTGTGAGTTGAGTCTTCGCTATTCCAAGCTTTTGGGCTAACATCCGATTATCAGTGAGTAAATACCATGTTTGTTCTTTTGTGATTGGGTTAACTCACTCAGGATGATAATTTCTAGTTCCATCCATTTACCTAAAAATTTCTCAAATTCATTATTTTTAATAGCTGAGTAATACTCTGTTGTGTAAATGTACCACATTTTTTGTATCCATTTCTCTGTTGAGGGACATCTTGGTTCTTTCCAGCTTCTGGTTATTATAAATAAGGCTGCTATGAACATAGTGGAGCATATGTCCTTGTTATATGTTGGAACATCTTCGGGGTATATGCCCAGGAGTGGTATAGCTGGATCTGCAGGTAATGCTATGCCCAGTTTTCTGAGGAACCGCCAGACTGATTTCCAGAGTGGTTGTACCAGCTTGCAACACCACCAACAGTGGAGGAGTGTTCCTCTTTTTCCACATCCTCGCCAGCATCTACTATCACCTGAGTTTTTGATCTTAGCCATTCTGACTGGTGTGAGATGGTATCTCAGGGTTGTTTTGATTTGCATTTCCCCCGATGACTAAGGATGTTGAGCATTTCTTAAGGTGCTTCTCGGCCATTCGAGTTTCCTCAGTTGAGAATTCTTTGTTTAGCTCTGTACTCCATTTTTTAATAGGGTAATTTGGTTGTCTGGAGTACAATTTCTTGAGTTCTTTGTATATCTTGGATATTAGCCCTTGTAGGATTGGTTAAGATCTTTTCCCAATCTGTTGGCTGCCCGTTTGTCTTATTGACACTTAGGCTAGACTTCTCTTTTAGATGAATATGTCATCCCCACCATCTCCAACTTCCAACACTGATCGACACAGAATCTAGCCTAAACTCAGGTCATTGTCTATTTTGAACCATCCAGCACCAAGAGGTTACTGAATCACTCACTGTTCTCTGACCTCCTGTCCGGCTAGCCATGGCTTTGAGCTGTTCGCTTTGCCAGACCCACCCATATCCCTGTTTTCTCTTAGCCAGAGGTAACTTGCCCATCCTTCAAGAACCAGCATGTTACTATGGTTCAAGGGTCCGGCCACAAGCTATCTATAAAATGTATGAATGGTCTCCCCCATATAGCGCCTGCATCCTAGTATAAAGGTACATGCATACTCTCTCTCTCTCTCTCTCTCTCTCTCTCTCTCTCTCTCTCTTTCTTCAATATTGCAGATTCTTTGTGTTTGTGGTCTAGTTCTGCTACCACTTCGTATGGCTCCCATCAGCTAGACCAGTGTGACAGTTTCACTAGGAATGCCCCCACAGACTCATGTGTTTGAATTCTTGGCCCATAGGGAGTAGCGATATTAGGAGATGTGGCCTAGTTGGAGTGGGTGTAGCCTTGTTGGAGGAAATGTTTTCCTGTGGCAGTGGACTTTAAGCCACACCCACCCAGTATGGCACAGTCTTCTGCTGCCTTCTGATCAAATTGTAGAAGTCTCATCTCCTTTCCCAGCACCATATCTGCCTGCCTGCTGCCATGCTTCCCACCATGGTGATAATGGACTAAACCTCTGAAATTGTAAGCCAGCCCCAATTAAATGTTGTCCTTTATGTGAGTTGTAGGCATAATGTTATTGGACAATGTGTAAAGATTATCCTTGTATTATTAAATGCTGATTTCGCCAGCCTGGTCTATAGAGTGAGTTCCAGGATAGTCAAGGCTACATAGAGAAACCCTGTCTCGAAAACCTTAAAAATAAAATAAAATAAAATAAAATAAAATAAAATAAAATAAATGCTGATTTCTCTGCTCCCACAACTGGTTGCAATCTGGACAAGCTATTTGTAGTACTTAGTCTAAGAATCTCCAGTCTTATTGTTGTATAAACATTGCTCCCCATTTATTCTCTGACTTGTTAATTAAAGCTGATCAGACAATGGCTGAACAGAAGAGAGAGTAGGGCTAGACTTCCAGTCCTAGCCAGAAATGGGATAGCAGAGAGGATGCAGCCATGAGGAAAGGAAAGGGTGCAGGAGCCACCATGGGAGCACACCTGGAACAGAGAGAGCCAGATCAATGCTAAAATGCAAGTATTTTAGGGATTTTAGCTGAGAGGTGGCCAGATTAGCTTAGAGGATTAGAATAGATCAATAACTGCTCAGCTATTGTACAGTAAAGCTTGACTGAATAAATCTTATAGTCTCTGCTTCATTTGTTTGAGAGCTAGTTAGGATAAAGAAAAAAAATCACTTTAAAAATTGTACAAACTCTCTAGTTGCTGTGGTCATGGCATCTCTTCACAGCAATAGAAACCCTAATTAAGACACCCAGTGCATACCAGTTATTTTTTTTTCTCATTGTTCTGATTAATTTAGTTCCCACCCATTAAACAGGGAGCTTCTATGCCTCCTCTGAATGATGTTTCTCTGATTCTCTTCCTGCTCTGGTTGCCTCTACAGAAGGCAGCACACTGGAAAGAACATGCTAGATTATTCTAGAGGAGTCATCTATGAGGACAGGGGCAGAAAGTTAGGTCCACAGAGCTGTACAGAGTCTTCTTGTAGACATGGGATGGGAATGCCTGGGCTTGCTAAGATGCCTATGCTGACCTCAAACTCAGGATCCTCCTGCCTGAGCCTCCTGAGGGCTGGGATTTACAGGAATGCTCCTATATGTAAGCTTAGCTAAATATAGACTTTCACATAAGCTGTGTCCTGTGGATTTCATTAAAGAAAACAGGATGTGGTAGACCACTTGGAAGCCTCTTACAAACAACCCAGACAAATTTCAAATATAATATTCAGCTCCAGCTCCAGTAGAAACAGAGAGTAGGGGAAGAACACAGCTAATACAATGACACTTAAAGAGTCTAAAGAACACAAGGGCCGGGATCACTAGGTGTGATGTAATAATTAGTATCCAACCCCCTTTCTCTCCTAAGAGAACTCTTATGAGAAACTCCATTAAACATTCATAGGCTTGATGGTTTGAGTGACACACATACTTCCAACTTGACCAATAATGATTACATATCTCCTAAGGACTGATTTAGAGTAGGGCATGCCCTCAGCCTGGTCAACAGAACGATTCCCAAAGACTTTGCTAATATCTTCAGCAAGGAGAATCTTAGAGTGGGTGCTATGGCTCCAGTCCCAATGGTCTGATGATGATACCCAGGTCTGACACAGTGAAAGAAGAGAATAGACTCTTGCAACTTGTCCTCGGACCTTTACACATTCATGGTGGCACGTGTGCACATCCCCCCCCCCACATACTTGATAAATAAATATAATTTGAAAAATTAAAAAGACTTTTCCCCTCTTGTTAAATGGTGTGGCTAAGGCAGGGAGCCTTTGAAACACAAAACAACTTACAATACTGAGCAAAGACAGAGAGACAGAATCCTCTCAACATCTCTGAGAACTCATACCTTTCTCTGCTTGCAACCAGTGAATGTCTAAGTTATATGGGCCACCCTCTTCCTTCTTTCCTTCCTTCCTTCCTTCCTTCCTTCCTCCCTCCCTCCCTCCTTCCACCTTTGTTTCTTTCTTTCTTTCTTTCTTTTTTCTTTCTTTCTTTGTTATTAAATCAGTTGAGCTGTATTTTTGAAGTATTCAAATTAGGTTTCTGGCCAACATAGAATCCAGTCTGTTGCTACTCTCTGTCAAGAGAGATCTTCCAACTGAAAAAAATAACACAAATGTTATCCAAAGACAGAAATGAAGGTGAAGATATGGGCAATGTAGGAAAAAAAAAATCTACCCATTGTCTGTGTCTGTAAGCCTATTGGATGACTCCCTTGAGCACTGTGGGAACCTTTGGGCCTAGGCTCAGCATCAACCTGGGTAAACTTTTGAGAAACCATGGAAAGGAAGACAACACATTGAGAGATCCTGTCTCAGTTTCCAGTATGGGGAAAGGAGTGACTTTGGGAAACCTAAAAAACAACCCCAGCCCTGCTATGGAAACTATAAATGTTTGTGTATTAGAAATATGACCCCCCAAATCCAGATGTCAATGGTGTTCAAAGGTGAGGCTCTAGAGTCAGTTATGAGTAGATGGAGTCGTGAGGGTGGAGACCACATGATGAAATCGGTAGGTTGAGTAGAAGAGAATCCAGCCTGGTATCCTGATACTATCTTGCCATGTGATACTTTCAGATACATTATGATGTGACAAGCAGGCCCTCCACAGGCCACAAACAGATACCAGCAGCATGCTCTTAGATTTCCTAGAAATTGGAGCCACAAGAAATCTCTATTCTTTACAGATTACAGTCACAAGTATTTTGTTATAGTGACTGAAAATAGATGAAGACAAATTCCCCACCAAAATTCCAGAATTGCTTGGTAAAGAGCTGGAAGCGAATACTTCCGAAACTAGATGCAGTGGCCACCCCCAAACTACTGTGGCTTTATATAAGTCAAAGCCAATAAAATCAGCAACATTTCTCGAGCCCTTACAATGCCCACCTGTCTTTCCTTACTGGTCATCAGGCTTGAAGACAAGTGTCTTTACCTGCCGATCATCTTGCTGGCCCTAGACCAGTATTTCTTTAGCAATGGTAGACAAACTATAAGCACCAGAAAGTGCATTGCTACTGTGCACATAGCGGGGCTGGAGGACACTGAACAGATCTTGGAGATCTACCCCACATCGTTAGTTCTTGCTTCTCTCTATTAAGCTCACAATGGACCCTATAGAACCTCAGGTCTGGACCATTTAAAGCTGATAGTACCCCTTGTTCTTCTAGCCTTTGGATCGATCATTGGAGGGTGGCAAGCTACACTAATAGTTACCAGTTATGATTAGGACTCACCCTCATCACTGGGCAACTTTGAGAACTTGAATTCAGAGTCTCAACCTAATGTCTTTTCAGCTCTCTATTCTCTCCTGAATGTCCTGCTTCTGTGTAAGACTGTATTCTCAGCTATAGGTTACTTTGCTGACATAACTTTGGAAAATACTAATCTGATTCTGAAACACATTCAGGCATTGATGTGACTTGATAACGTGACGCAACATCATTGATATTACAATACAGGTTCTTGGGTCTCATCCCAGTGCTCTCAGGCTGTTGTCCAATGACAAAGCTGACTTCCTGGCAAACAGATGAGCTCTCCATCCTTGAAAACATTTTTGAATTGGCTGGATGATCAGATTTCTGCAAAGTTAATAGAGAGTCCTTTGTTGGTTGCTAGTTTGAATTGTAATAATGATTAAAAAAAAAGAAAAAGAAAAAACCACAAAAAACCTCTCTACTATGACTTCTAAAACTAATTGTTTCTGGTTTGTGGATAGAATAGAAGTTAGAATTTCTTCCTTGAATTCTCTATGTTTGCTGTTAGTCGACTGAAGCCATTTGAGTCCAGGTACTCAGCCGAGTGGTAGTGATCACCCCCAGGAATTCTTAATACCTAACTGTCCCACGAATATTTCTATTACTTTAACAGGAATACAACTCCATGGCATTTATACATTGGTTCTGATATACTTCCCAGACAGAAGAAATCAATATAATCAATTATAGAATGGGGGAGAAACAATGACGAGAATAATTCAAATTCATCTTTTGATTGAGGAGATAATACATTCCTACATTTGAATATGGAATGCCTATTGATTTATTATAAACCACAAATGAAACTTAATTAGCAAAAGCCAGTTCAGCAATAGTCAGCACACTCTCCAGACTCCTCTCTCCTTCTCTCTATCTTGAGCTCTCTTCTTCCTCACTCCATGTCAGGCATAGACGGCATAGATGCTAAGATTGAACATGTCAGCTCCTGCCCCTCTGCCTCTCCCTATATAGGATCTAATTACACAGTCAGTAGCATTTGCTGGATGGCCAGTCCTGGCTAATTGGTGCAGGCATTTGTTCTTGCAATGATTCGGTCAATCATTGTTTGTTGAGTCCTTTATTTTAAAACTGGTATCTGCGACAGAACTAGAAACGGGAAGATTGTAACTCCTCCTCGGCCCGAGAGCCAAATGGGTTCCTCAGAATCCAGTGGCGTTTATAAATTCAGGGTCTGATTCTTCATTCTCTTTTCTATCTACTGTTCTGTGACCCCAACCACACAGACTTGAGCCATCCAGGGGAACTGATTCCTTCATTTCTGAATGGTTCTTCGGCCTTGAGTTTGGGATTATAGACTTCCTTGAGCCCCATCTCATAAGATGGAGTGTAGGGAGCCGACTTTAAGCAGAAAGCGGCTAGAAAGCAGCTATCATCTTTGCAGCCATCTGGAACCATTTACCCTGATAGAGACTTGGTTTTTCAGCAGCCTACAGCAGCTGAGCACACTCTAACAAATATCTTGTTTATCCCACATAGCTTGTTTTGCTGTTAGTGACCCCAGCTGCATAGTGCACGTGGTAAAATGTTTTCACCTGTGTTCTCCTGAGTGTGCTTATAAATACCCAGGATTTCCTTGTAAGAATATATATATATATATATATATATATATATATATATATACAGTCAATACGATTAAGAGGTCAATATGAGAATACAGTTAAGAGGAATGAACAAGAATGAATATGCGTTAGTAGAGAGTCAAGAGGAGTCAAAGAGGGGAATAAAGGAGTAACCAGACTTGACTACGGACCCTCTGCCTTGTCTTCATTCTTCTCGTCTCTTGACCCGTGGACCCGAGCAGCAGCGCAAGCCAAACCAGACAGAGTATCGGGCTTCAGCAATGGAGCTGAGAGGATCCTTTATTCTCTCTAGACCTCTGCACACCCCAATGCTGCTTTCTAGCTATTCTTTTCTTTGGGAGAAATTGGTTTCTCATCAGAATGCTCTTTACTCACTACTCAACCAACTTACCAAAACTTCTAAGGAAGCCAGGTGTGTACACCCGTTAAACAAGTTAGTTTTTATTGTCGACTTGACTCCACGGATAAAAGACACACACACTGCTGTTCCTTTCCAATTTGCCTTCTTGGCACAATTGCTGGGCGCTACTGTCTCCCAGGAGCCTGGAAAAGCACATCCTTATCAATTATTTTTGCTCTGTATCTTTCACCTGCCCTAAATCTCAGTGGCTTGTCCCATCTATTCCCTGCCAAACATCCCTGACCACCGGCCTGGAGTAGTGGCTACAGGTCCCAGCTCCTCCCGAGACTTCACATGGCTGCTGGGTTCTTCTCCCTCCAAGACAGTCACTTGGGACAAGGGAACATTAACTGAGGAGTTGTTTCCATCAGGCTGGCCTATGGCATGTCTATGAATCCTTTTCTTTGATTGATTATTGATGTAGGGCTCGAGCCTACTATATAGGCCATGCTACCCTTGTGCAGAATGGTCTTGGGCTGTATATGAAACCTAACTGATCATGAGCCTGGGGGAATCAAGCCAGTGGACCTTTTTCCATCATTTTTACTTCAGGTTCCTATGTTGAGTTCCTGCCTTGGCTTTTGTCCGTGATGGACTGTAGCCAGAAAGCTGAAATAAAGCCTTTCTCCCCTAGCTTTTTTGTGAGAATGTTTCATCACAGCTACAGAAAGCAAAACAGAATACCTGTCATCACAGACCTTGGTAGGCTGAGGTTAGAGGGTCATGGGTGAGGTCAGTGGGGCCTACATGTTAATTCCAGGCCTGCTCAGCCTATTGTGGAAAATCCTGCCTTGAAAACAGTCATCAACACCACTGCATTCGCCTGAACTCCTTGCGACACCCACAGTTGCTTCAAGTTAAGCTCAAACTATTATGACTCCCCAGCCCCAGAAGATTTGTTAGATTCCTCAACCAAACATACAGTATCTTGAAATGTGACCTTATTTGGAAATATGGTTGGTACAGGTATAATTAGTTAAAGTGAAGTCATAGGCTAACAGGATGAATCCTTAATCCAATAAAGCTGATATTACTACAAAAAGAAGGCAAGGTGGACACAAGCTGTATGAACAGTGGAGGATGACGTGAGAGCACACCGTGAGGTTGCCGAGGGCTCAGACCACAGGGAGCCAGAAAAAGGCAAGGCAAACTCTTCCCCTCCTCTTTGCAAACATCTTAATTTTTGAACTTCAGGCTTCTAGAGAGGTAAGACAAAGCATTTTCCCCTACTTTTAACACTACCTAGCTTGTGGTGTTTTGTTATAGCTTCCTAGAAGAGGTATACACACGTGCCACATGGTTTCTCCCCTACCATGCGTTGTATTTAGGAAATACAGAGGAGAAGAGTGGGGACCACAGCCCTACTATGCCCTGAAACACTGATACAGCATGCAGGCCTCTTGACCCTGCGGCTGTGTTATCTCACCCCCCACCCTCACCCCTACCCCCCACCCACACCCACACCCCCACTCTGCCCTCACTCCCGCCCAGTCTCCTCCCCATTTGATTTGACACCAGCAAAGCCTTTCTGTCTTCTTAGCTAACATCTTTCTGGAGACATAAAGAAAAGCAACTGCTTCTAGGTACAAGATTTGTTCTCCTCCCACCTTCAGGTTTATAGGCTGTACAGACAGGAAGCGGAAAAAACAAAAACCAAACCAGTCAGCTAGCAAACCATCGATCACGATCCAGGATAATAGATGCTAACTCTCTATAGTACATTTGCTCTCAGCTGTTTATCTCCCAGTAGTGCTGATCCATGGCTCTTTCTCACCTTGTGAAAATAGATGCAGAGATAAACTGTTGCTTCGGAACCGAGCAAAATTAATTTGCCTACAGGGAAAACGAACCCAACACGGGGGCTTCAAAGAACAGTTAAGATAGGCCACTAACTCACAAAGCTCAGACAAGTCTGAATCCTCTGTTGCTAGCTCAGAAACCACAGGTAGTCTACAGAAAAACAAAAGGATTTTGTTACAAACTGACAAACAGGAAACACCCCCCCCCAGAGCCTGAGGCGGGAGAGGAGGAGCAGAAAGGGCAAGAAGCTCTCTGTCTGTGCTCCCGACTCCTCTCTGTGTCTGTCTTTGTGACTCATCTCTGGTTTACCTGAAGACTAGATCTGTAACTGGCTCACAAATTCACACGTTAGTGGTCCAGCCATCAGGCTTTGTCCCCTCGATGGCTGCTCTTCCTGAGAAGGGACTCTGATTCCATTCCGGTCGAGAGTCCCACTCTTCGGCAGTAGGTACAGGAGCGTGAGGAGAGGCCAGCAGTGGGCGGCCATGCAAAGCGGAGCTATGGCTGTAAGTGGTAGTGTCAGGGACAGTGAGCCAGCCAAACAGTGCTGAGAGTGTCCTCTACTACGGTTCTAGAATGGTCCTCTCACAAGTTTCTTGAATGAACCACATGAGTATGACAGAGGTGCCAAGAAGGGAGTGGAAAAATACCAGATAGTAACTCATTCTATGTTCTTTTTCAGTGAGATACAGACATAATCCCAAATCTAAGAGACCTGCTTATTTAGAATCATCTTCCTGTCTGCTCAGGCCCTTGGGATAAGTTCTTTGGCAGCTGGGGTAGGGGTGGGAGTGCGAGTGGGGGTGGGGGTGGGGGTGGGGTGGGGGCGAGGAACTCCTCAGTCTTGTTAGCAGTTAGGCTCTTGCTAACACCAAGAGCTGCTCTAATGCTAAGTTTTCTTGTTGCTGCAACAGAATAACCAAAAAAAGGAAGGTCAGGAAGGAAGAGTTTCTTCTGAAGAACCGTTTCAGGCAAGCCCCTCATGCTGGACAAACCTGGTGGTCATGGTGGTCAGAGCATGGATCCACAGTGTGGAGGCAGAGACAGGTGAATGTTGCTGTGCGGCTAGCCTCCCCCTTTTATGCAAAGTAGGACTCCCCCAGTGAAATGGAACTGCCTGTGTTCTACTGTGAATCTTGCCACCTCAACCTAATCTACTACAGTCCTTTGCAGACACACCTAGAAGTGTGTATCCATGGTGATTCTAGATCTAGTTAAGTCAGTCAGCAAAACCTCTCAGTAACAATGCTCATTGAAAAATGTATCAAGAACCCCCACCACCACCCCCGACCCCAGCCGCCGCCGCCGCCACCGCCACCGCTGCCTCCGCAGCAATCTGGAGTTGAGGTCCAGTTAAAGACAGGAAATGGTTCTTCTGATTCAAAAGATGATTTCTTCCAGGGGTGGATTAATTTCCAAATGCTTCCTAACTACTTCTTTCTAGAAAAATACAGTGCTTGGTATTGAAAGACCCCCGAGGGGACCCTATCTCAAGTCTGGACCGGCACTCACCCACGGACACACAAGAGACCTCCTTGATGCATTTGCATAAGGTAGTTTAATAGCAAGGGCCCTTGGGTTGAAACCCGTCCCACGCAGGAGACAAGGGATTTCGACCCCGAACCCCAGAGGCGGGAGCTATTTATGGGTAGGGGTAGGGAAAGGCGGGAAAGTTTGGCGCGGTTACACACGATTGGTTATTTCAAATATCAGCAACTTGCAGAGGCGGCAGGATGGCTAGTTAGGACTTGTCTGGGCATGCCTTTTTATTTTTCTTTGTGGCCAGGAATGTGTCTTCCTGCTTTGGGCCTATCCCACCCACAGGTGGATTTTCTTCCCTGAGGCTTGAGGAATGTATGGGGCAGTGAAGGCCCGAAATCCTACATTCAGTTCCGCCTTCCTGGAACTAATGAGCCTGTATATATTTTATAAAATGGTCTTTATAATTTTTCACTCTACAGTATAAGCATTCGATTCATTGTATAGAATAATCTGCATTCAAATCCTGGCCTCACGTTAACATGGAGGCTTCGGGGAGGTTTGTCTACCTTTCTAACCCATAGCTATCCTATCTGTGATGGGCTCTAATGGTCACCTACACACACACACACACACACACACACACACACACACAGAGAGAGAGAGAGAGAGAGAGAGAGAGAGAACTGTTATATAGTTTGCTATGATTTGCATGTGCAGTGTCTTCCCCAGGCTCACTTCTTCAGGCAGCAGAAGATCGTGGAAGACTGTGGAACCTTAGGAGGTGGGGCTGAGCTACAGGAAGTGAGTCACTCAGAGTGGGCCTTTGGAGGGTACACCTGGCTTCACGTTCCTACCATGTTTTCTGCCGTCCAATCCTCCAAAATGTGACTAACCCCACCACATGCTCCCACCGACACAGACTGAGAGGCTCTGCCTTGGCTTTCCCACTGTGGTGGACTAAAACTCTCAGGTAACCTAAGCTCAGGTAAATCTTTCCTCCCTGGGTGGTTTCTGTCAGGGATCATGGTCACAGCCATGCAACAGTCATTGGCATGAAGTAAATGAGACGTCAGCACAGTTAGCTACCTAATGGCTTCTCTGCAGCCCAGTCAGGCATTTCTTCTCTGGCTCTACTTTCTGAGGTAGAGCGGGTACCCCAGAACACAAATCCTCAAAGCTGACATGCAGTACTGTTTAGAAAGAAGATACCCCTCACATCAACACTAGGTTTAAGAAAAGAACATTTCCTTTTAAGGTTAGCTCCCTGTAACTGAAGCTGCCATGAAGTCCTATCATTGTGTACCACCTGTGACAATGACTTCTACAGACAAGCTGTAGAGACACATGCATACATATACACTGTAGAGACATATACATACATATACACATAACCATATACACACATACATATACACATACAGTTACATATCCACATACAGCCACATACACATATAGATGCACATACACACACATATACATATACATGTAAACATATACACATATATACACATACATACACATATACATACACAATATACACATAAACATATATGCATATATACACACGTATACTCATACAAATACACATATAGCCACATACACATATACACACATATACACATAAACATACACACATACACATATACATGCACACATATACACAAACATATACACACATACACACATACATATATGCATACATATACATATCGCACAAGGCTAGGAAAGACATTTAGGAGGCTCTTGAAGGAAAACAGAGAAAAGCAAAATATTATTAGCATTCTAGTAAATCAGTCACAGATGGTCTTCAAAATTAATACAAAAGCAGACTGCTCATTTTCAGTGAGCGCCTGCCTTCTTAAAAATAACCTGGAAACGTCCCAAGAACCACCATCTACATGAGTGAGCTGACACCCATTGGTTCAGCTGAAAACGTAAAAGAGAAAAAGAAACAGAAACAGGTCTTTATTCTTCCCACTGTCCTTGACAACAGAGTTGATAAAATCGCAAGTAATGATCTCCAGGGATGTGGACTATGGCTCCTTCTCCAACCCTGGACATGTGGCTGGTCTGTAGGAACATCCTCAGGGGAAAACTGTGTACCCAGATCCAGGGTGCCCCTGTCACCCAAAGACACCTGAGCTGCCTTCCCAATCCAGCCTCCTGTAACAACCAGTGGCTCCTTCCACTAGAGCTCTGTTTATGGTGTAATTAATGGAAGCTAATGGCCCTTGCAGATACTTAGCCAGAGAGCCCCAAATTTAAACTCACGCTGCTGATTAAGATGGGCTCTTCTTGCTCTTCTCGTCTACTCTTCAGCGCCCAGCTCTGTAAAGCATTTTTAAAGCTTATAGGGCCTCCGAGAGCATCCTCAGTTATTAATCTCAGCATCAGCTCATTCTCTCTCCACCAATATTCCTTCGGAAAGCACACAGAAGGCCAAGCAAGGGGAAGGAGAGCCAGGCTGTGTTCTCTTGCTTTATGGGGCAGGCTTCATGCCGGCTTTCTCCTACAGGGAGAATTCAGCAGAGAGCTACTAGCTACATTGCCGAGGCCACAAGTGTGCGCCTGCTCAGCCTCTAACCCACAGTTAAAAATCAAGGCTGGTGCTGCACAAACATAAATATTTCAAAACCTCTTGCTTTTTAGCCTGCCAGATGGCTGTATCTCACACTTCCAACGTGACAGACTCCCAAAACCTCAAGGACTCAAATTTGTGCTGGGGTTTATGATCCTGCGGCGGTGGTTAGGGAGGTGGACAGGGAATACGGCAGAGATCCGTCCAAATTAGAAAGAGAAACAAGTGGAAAACGGTCTCGAGTCATTTGAGTAAAAGATTCTGCTCTTATGAGAGTTGTTTGCAGATAACACAATATGAAAATTTCAGTTAGCCAGCGTGGTGTTGTGTTACGTTTTCCTGGGAAGATAGAATGAATGTACAGTCACCACAGATGGGTGTGGACAATAAATCAAAGTATGACTCACCAAAGTCCAACTGAGGGAGACCAATGAGTTTATTACGCTGTCCTACAGAGCTCATGTGAGAGGTTACCTACTGAGGCACGGTAACACCAGAACACCTTCAGGACCATGGTGTCCTAGCCCATATGGATGGCAGCCTCATGGAAGCCACATCACAGAGTCTTGCTTTCGGTCAACCTTCCACTTTTCACCTAAGTGAGCATCTCCCAGGCTCAGTAGCAGCTGGAGAAGAAGGGCTCCCCGGTGAGGGTCCCTAACCCTCCCTTCCACCACATAGCAAGCATCCATAGCTCCACCGCAATTACCATAGACCTGACTAGTTCTATCAAGCTGTTTTCATAGCTGCCAATGGCAAAGCCCAAGATAGCATTATGGCCCCAGGAAAAGGGACACCATACAAGACACAGCCAGCAAACATTTTCTTATGGGCCTAGAGAAAACGCTGATTGAATAAAGTGCTTGCCTTGCAGATGTAAACAGCACAGTTTGGATCCCCTGAACTAGGCAAAATCCAGAAGGGCATAGCAGCCTACCTATAACCCCAGTGCTTAGGAGAGGAAGGCTGAGTATCCTGGGGCAAGCTGGCTAGGTAGCTGACCAAGTTTGTGACATTCAAGGAGGGATCCTGCTCCGATACAATAAAACGGAGGATGAAGAAGATGCTTAGTGTCAACCGCTAGACTCCATATAAATACATACACAGGAGCATGGGCACTCACACGCAAACATGCAGGCACACAAAAACTTGGTCATGTGTCTCAATTTCTGCACCAGCAGAATTGTCAAGCTCTGCACTACCCGTTCCTGTAGGTAACCCTTCAGGTAAGCTTTGTAAGAAAGGGCAACGACCTCACTGGTCTCGTCCAGTTGTGCTTTGGCGAGTCATACTTTAGTTTTGTGTTGTTTCTGCAGGGAGTAGACTTAAAGAACAGTCTCGTTTGAGATGCGCAGACACTTGAGGATTCCATTCTGTTTAACAAGCTCTGCACAACAGATTGACTGAGGGTGAGACAGAGACCAGGGAAACCTCTCAGGTCTGTTCATGTCCCTCGGGGCTGTTTTGACTGTGTTTTAGGCCTTAAGCTGGAAAGGGCTTAGGATAAGGAGATGATTTGAGTCTCTGTTATCTTTATTCATAGTAGTCCCATTATCATATAAGTAATAGATACTCATCAAAGATAAGTTAGAAAACAAGGATAAAGAAAACATGCCAGTGGTGGTGGCTGGTGGCACACGCCTTTAGTCCCAGCACTTGGGAGGCAGAGGCAGGTGGATTTCTGAGTTCGAGGCCAGCCTGGTCTACAGAGTGAGTTCCAGGACAGTCAGGGCTACACAGAGAAACCCTGTCTCGAA
>JANHMN010000024.1:2519471-2555869 GCA_030674055.1 Rhabdomys pumilio | reverse complement strand
CCCCCCCCCCCCCCCCCCCCCCCCCCCCCGCCAAAAGGGAGTGGCACTGTTAGGAGGTGTGGCTTTGTTGGAGGAAGTGTGCCACTAGGGGCTCAGTTTTGGGGTCTCAGAAGCTCAAGCCAGTTCACTTCTTGAGGCCTGCCTATCCAAAAGAACTCTCAGCTCCTACATCAGCACACATCTGTGGGCCCACTGGGATACCTCCTGGCATGTTGACAATGGACCAAACTTCTGAACTGTAAGCTACCCCCAATTAAATGTTCTCATTTATAAGAGTTGCTGTGGTCATGGTGTCTCTTCACAGCAATAGAACAATGACTAAGTCAGTTTCATGTTACTATAACAAATATTCCGGGACAATCAGCTTATGAAGAGAAAAGGATTATTTTGGCTCACATTTTTTTGGAGATTTTAGGCCTTGGTCGGGTGGGTTCATCACTTTGGGGCCTTTGATAAGGGATCACCTGAGGAAAGGAGGGAGTATCTGGCAAGAGAGAGAATGGTAGAACAACACATCTTATGTCATCATGAGCCAGGGAGCAAAGGGAGTGAGGAGGGGCTGGTCTCACAGTAGCCTAAAGACTTTCCACTAAGCCACAGTCCCCAAAGATCCTACTGTCTCTCAGTTGGTACTACCTGGGGGACCAAGTGTTTAGTTTTAAGGGACAGTTGTGACCTAACCCACAGCATGCCCCCCCCACACACACATGTATTTCATATAAGTCACTTAGGAATCTGTTTAAAAGTTTCCAGCATCATTCAAACTGATTAATTGGACTATGGGGTCCAATATCCCTGCTAATTCTAGCAGGCAATGAGGTCCAAGGACCCAGCTTTAGGACACCCTTGTGGGTCTGCTGTGAAGAATGCTTCCTAAGCTTTATAAGGTGATTTTCCATCCTGTTCTCTCACCCCCACATACCCCCACGAAGGAAAAAAAAAAGCCCTTTTCCCTCAATGAGGAACGATAATTGCTCATTTTGAAAGAGGGTCATTCATCTCTCATTTCCCAACTCCAACCAGAGAATCCCTGTGGACTGGAGTCTCACGAGAGCAGACACTCTCCAGTGGAGGCAAACGCCATCTGCATCAGCAGTCATGGCTGACAGACCTCATGAGGGGACTGGCAGAACCCTGAATTAGCCAGAAGGATGAGTACCGAAATGGTCCACTTCAGGGTGGGTTTCTGTGATTGATCCTCCTGTCTTTTCTGTCACTGACCCTTGTAACTCATTCCCGGGTTCCACACTAGGAGCACAGTGACTCTTTTCTATATCTCCTTCCGATTCCACTGGCTGCTACTAAGCTTCATTTTTCTTGTTGTCCTTATCAGAAACAAAGGACAGCTGTCCTCACTTGTGCGAAGCCCTGAGGCCCAAGGAAAGAGACTGTGGTAACGGGTAAACAATTGCCCAACCTTAGTTGTAAGTAAACCCCTAGGTAATTTCTCCACCTCCGTGACCTTGGTGAGCTATACAGAGGGGCATTTCAGTGGAAGAGGGCAAACAGCATTGCTTTATGAGTGATAGCGACAGGCTTGTTAATCTCTGTCTACCTTCAGTGTTTTTCATTTAGGAAGTCAGATAAAGTTATAGGGAACAAAGCCCACATCTGATGAACACGTCCTCACTGTCTTCCCCTCCCAAGCCCCGCCAACAATAGCAGCACCTGCATGAACCTCATGAACCAAAAAGAGAGATAAGTGAGTGTGTAACCTTGCTGTTTGCTGTAACCTATACAAATGAGGACAATGCGAGCCATGCCAAGCTGCTGCCATTTAACGTCTGTGGATTTGTTCTCAGGGACAAAGTGATTCTTTACAGGTTGATGAACTGAGCAGTGGCAGTCATTTGAAGACCCCAGGGGACTTTTGCCAGTGTCATGTTCCTGTCTGTGTGTGATTGGGCAATCTATTGTATTCACTGCTATGCTGTTACTCCCAGGACCCAGAGGGAAAGAGAAAGACCAACCTGCTTGGTGCAGAAACAAACAGTTGAAGGAAATCCTACAGTCTGTTGGGCAGAATGCCTCTCTCCTTTTCCCCTGCCCCGATGCATGGCTGCCTCGTTCTGTGTCTTTTTCAAGTTTTCCCCCCCTTCGGGACAGCTTTGTCTTCAGTGTTGTCTTCGGCAAACTACCAAAATAGAATTTATGATTCATTGATCCAGATTATATTCCCGATGACAATATCTGCAGAAATTCTACTCAACAATGGCTTGCTGACTTTACAAAAAAAAAAAAAGCATACATCACTCCCTGGAATTCATCCTCATAACAAGGCTGACAGAAGAGCAAATGAAGTGTTATCTTCTCCCGGAGTCCTTGATGAAGAACATCCTGGTCTTGGCAACCCACTATGCATTTTCGAGGAACTTCGAGAAAGTGGGACCATTAGGGGTTTTCTGTAAATCACAGTTAAGTCTGGGGTATGTATGAGAGATCCTGTTGCTAAAATGTCTTCCCAGGGAAGACATACACAATGTCTACCCCTTTGTACTAAGGTCCCACTGAAAGAAATTTTACGGGTCCCACGGAAAACCTAATAAAATAGCAGGGTCCTGTAGATTCCTTCTCCCAAACCCAAGTAGCTAAAAATGCTGCCTTCAGGGCTTGCCAGCCAAAGGCCCAGTTAACCAATTACCAAGGAATGTAGAGTTACAGGACAAAGGATGAGGCCTGTTAAAGTCATCTCAGGAACTAACTGATAAGAAAGGTATGCAAAGCTCTGCTGACTTAGATAAGCATCCGCCTGCAGGAACTGCACTCTGCCCCCACTAACTAGTACAGTCTGCTGATGTTCAAAAATTGTAAAACAACCAATCATGTGTAACCTCGAGAATGTTTCCTCCCTTTCCCCACCCCGTGTCTATATAAACCCTAAACCTTGGAGCTTGGGGGTCATCCCCTCTGTCTCTTACACGAGAAACGTGTCGGGCGGCCCGGAGCACTCCGCCATTAAACTACCTCATGTGCTTGCAGCAAGTGGGTCTCTCGTGAGTCCTTGGGTTCGAGTCGTCCTGAGATTGGAGTGGGGTCCCCTTCTGGAGGCGTCTTTTAGCCTTTCACCACCTACAAGCTGAGGTACAGCTTGGCCTATGTTTTACCAGAGGAACCAAGGAGTTAGCTGAGCTTCCTTATAGAGCACCAGTGAGAGGTTTTTTTTTGTTTTTTTTTTTTTTACAGTGATGTGATTATTCCTCTTTCCCAACTGACAATACCTGGGAAGCCTACACCCAGCATGGGTGGGGACTTCCGTTAGTGACATAGAAGGCTCCCTAGTCTTCCTCTGAATATATACTCTAGTCCTTCCTTGAGGCCACCTGCAATTAAGGTAGAGCTGCTTAGCAGGTGGGAGGGAGCAGCTGGGTATTCAGGCAATGGATCTCATGATCTTCCCCACCTCCCCATGAAGGGGTCTAAACAAATTAACAAACCCAGTTGGGATGGTCCTCTTGAAAGGGGACACAGCTAACCTCCCCAAGATGGCAGTTGGTTGGCATGAAGGACAGTCACTCATACCAGGCTCCAACTTCATTCCCTCCTCAGTGCGAACTAAAGAAGCCCTAGGATCAAGATGGTCTTCGGAGCGTGTGTGGAAAGGATTTGTGTGAGAGGAAATCTCACTCAAGTAATCATCTAAAAGTCATTACTTGATGAGGACATGGTTCTATGACTCAGAGAAATGGCTCCCTCAAGACCAGTCCTTTGTCATGCTAAATTCTTTGAACTGAAAGTGTAGGAAAGGCCTCAAGTCAGCCTCTTTCTGATCTTCCTCCTGCTCCCTTTTCTCCCACAAAGCAACCATAGTCACTAGAACACCTCTTCCTTCCAGCAGGCCACTGTAGAAACTGGACTGCCCCCCCCTAACTCTCTCTCAAAGCCAGCCCAAACCTAGAAATATAATTCTAAAATTCCCTTCACCTTCTGGGCAGAAGCTGAAAATAAAGAAATGGTCTTACCTTTCTTGTAGACTATGATACCTTGATTCTAGAGTCCTTTCTTAGCCAGAGCATTTGAGAATACCACAAAGAAAACCAAGAAGGAACTGAACACACAGGCCTTGCTGGGCGCCTCCTTCCTACAGTCTGTTAGCATAATCCATACCTTTCCCACACAATGACATTTTGATATGACTGCCTTTTTTTTTTTTTTTATCAAATCTAAGCATAAAAATTGAGGATTGTTTCTATTTGTTTTAATATTTGTGCCCTGGTAGGTAGACCATACTCTAGTGAATGAATGGTCACATGCCCATGATTATATGGGGGCAACACAAATTGGAATCGATTAGTTATTGAGAGAGAGGGAGGGAGGGAAGGAGGGAGAGAGAGAAAGAGAGAGAGAGATGGAAGGGTGTGGAGGGAAGTGGAGGGGTAGATCTTGGAGGAATTAAAGAGCAGGTGTGGAGTGTGAGTAAAATCAAAATGCCATGTATGCATGTATGAGGTTCTCAAAAATTAACATAAACTATATATATATAATTTTCCCTGAGTCTTTACTTGTTTTGAGTCTCACACCCCCAGATGAGCTTCAGACTTGTTAAGTAAATGACCTTGAACGTCTGTTTCTCATGACTCTCCCCCACCGCTGCTGCCGCCGCTGCCGCCGCCGCCACCGCCACCGCCACCACCGCAGATTATGTAGCATTGGCGATCAAATCCAGGACCTTTTGCATGCTAAGTATTGTAGCTTCATTATGTTGCGGTGACAAATAACTTGAGCAAAAGCAACTTCAGGGAGGAAAGAGTTGATTTTAGCTCGTGGCTCACAGTCCATCATTGAGTGACATAAAAGCAGGAACTCAAGGTGAGCTTGCTCTCCCACAGAGCCTTGACTCTGCAACTCATTCACAGAAGCGGAAGCAGAGCAGTAACCATGAGCAAATACTGCTTGCTGGCTAACTTGAAAAACCCGTGTTAGCTAGCTGTCTGAGACAGCGCAGGACCGATTGACCAGGAAATAGTTCTACCCACAGTAGGCCACGCCCTCTTACAACCATTAACAGCCAAGGAAGTCCTCCTTAGACATGCCCACAGGTTAATCTCAAGTAGGCAATTTCTCTCTGATGACTGTAGCTGTCAAATCGAAAGTCTAAGCTAAAACACTAGGCAAGTACTCTATTCACTGAGCTCCGTCCCCAGTCCAAATCTTTGCTTTGAAATGTCCTGTGTCACATAAAACATTAGTCACCATGTTACACTTTCTCATTAATGTATCTTTGGTTATAGGAGTGTCAATTATGATCCTGATGATAAGGAGGAAAGATGCTCCACCTTCTACCTCTACCTGTGACTGTTTTTTTTTGGGGGGGGGCGGTTTTGAGACAGGGATTCTCTGTATAGCCTTGGCTGTCCTGGAACTCACTCTGTAGACCAGGCTGGCCTCGAACTCAGAAATCCGCCTGCCTCTGCCTCCCAAGTGCTGGGATTAAAGGTGTGCGCCACCACTGCCCGGCAACCTGTGACTTATTTATTTATTTTTATTTTATTTTATTTTGGTCACTCATAAGAATGGCATGCTTTCAGAGCGCAGAGGGATATTGCATGCCATTCTATATAAATACTCTAGCGCAGATTCAGAACACGGTACAAATTCTGGAAAACGCAGGACCATCACGGTCTCTATGCAGTAGGAGAGCCATCTATCTCCAGACACTACTTCCTTTCAGGACAATTGCTGCCTTACTGTCCTGGACTCACCACACACTGGCGTTCACTGAACCTCAACTCTGTGCAGGGTGTGGTTAGGGCCTTGAGGAGCTGCCTGTGATGTCTGAGGAAGGGTGGATTTGCTCATCTCCAACCTGGAATGGCAAAATGTCATAGCCCACAGCTCTGGAGTCCTGGTTGGAGTTCAGAGATTGAATCCGCAGTGCAATCAGGTCGGATTAAGCCTAAGAATGGCAGTCCCCGATGACCCAACTCCAAGGCCAACAGATTCTTTACAGTTAGGACCCAGGTCTAATTTAATCATCAGGACTTCTTTGGATGAGAATATCTTGTTCCCTAATGAGAAATCAGAGCTCCCCACATTGACTCCAGACTTTAAATCCAGACAGTATTTTCCCCAGCCTCTTACTTCTCATCCACTGGCCTCAACCTACACACCTTACAGAGAAAGCCACTGGGGCTACTGCAAAGACACCCCCTAGGAGTCGTCTCTGCCCACTGGGGCCCTATGGCCAGCCTTGGACCTAGTATTCTCCCCACATCTCACACTAGCTTCCTTGTCAGTTCAGCCTATCCCAGTGTTATAACCAAATAGTCCGCCTGCGTCATTGACCACACACACTTGTGGAAAAAGCAGGAGATTTAGACCAGTCTCCTGACTAGTTGCCTTACCATATGCTTCTCTGTATATTACCACTTCAGAGTCGCATCCATGCAGGTGGGACTCTGCCACCTGTCAGCAGCCGAGACCTTTCAAGCCAGAGAGAAGGCTCAGTTCTCCCGTGGTTTAGCATCAGGCTGCCAGAGCACAGAACATTTGGTGTGTCCCGTATATAGACTCTGGAAGGGCTGAGCTTCCTAGTTTCTGAACACAGTCATGTTTACTTATGCTGTTGTCTTGGTAGAGTTCCCAGACATGACAGGGCCTGAAGGGAGCTTATTATAGACTCCAGAGAAACTGGCTCCATGGGTCTGATATGTGAGGCCTAACCTGTTTCTTGGTAATTCTGAGGCAGCAGGTACATATGCTACCATTCAGAAACAATCAGTGTACATTGCGACTGTGGATAGGTTAACATCCTCCCTGAATTCTCAGTGGTGACTGTCATTTTGGCTTGTCTGAGTTGACCTGAAGTCCACATGAATCCCATGATAGTAGCCAAGACATTATTTTTCCAAGTGACTAGTTCTGTGCACCTTGAATTCAGCCTCTGGATCCGAAGAGTGCAGAGAGCAGAACAGAGAAGAGGCACCTAGTGTGGAGTCGCTGCCACACGTGAGGAGAAGCTACAATGAGCTGGCTTGCCCAAATGTTGCTCACCAGTCTTGTAAACTCAGAGGGGGTGCTGGGGGGTTCGATACAGGCCTTGTGCATGCTAAGCACACACTCCAGCCCTGGGCTGCATTCCCAGACTGGCTTCTATTTTGAATCTTAGCCATCTGTTTCCTCCCAGGACCCTGCTCTCTCGTATGGCTTCCTCTACAGGCTAAAACATACAGTTCCCATGTAATAGACACATGCCAAGTATCTCATCACATTTTCCGTGGTCTCTTTTTTTTTAGTTGCAGTTTTACTGTGTGTGTGTGTGTGTGTGTGTATGTAAGTATGAGTGCATGCATACCACAGTGCTCTTATGGAGGCTGGAGGACAAAACTCTGGAGCCCATTCTCTCAGCACATGGGACCTGGGAATTTAACTCAGACCATCATTCTTCTGGGATGCAAGTTCCTTTATCTTCTGAGCTGTCTTATTGGCCATTCTTTTTTGTGTGCTTCACAATCACAACTAAGACAAAGACTCCAATCCGAGGACAATAGAGCCGTCATGGCCATCAATTCATTCATCAATCGCAAACTTGGATTCTGTCGGTGTCTTCCTGCAGATCTCTTTGGGTCTAATTATAGATCACCAAGAGAAGGGACATACACTCCCAGCAGGGAGTGATCACAGAAGCTTTCGTGCACTCACACAATGGAAAATCACGAAGCCCTAAACAAGAACGAGAACATTTTTTATGCCTTCGTTTGGAAAATGTTTTATTGAAATAATGTTAATTGAAGAAGTAGAATCACGATACACTGTCAATGGCATATGTGTTTGTTTACATCAACTCTTTTCTTCATTTTTGGATGACAGTGATTTAAAATAAGATCATTTGCCTCTAGGATGGACTAACTCACTGAGGATGAGGGGAGATTTACATATAGTCGTCTAAGCTGTATTTTGCAAATCACCTATTCAAACCATTAGATGGAAAATACAAACTGGGGGCTTGTGGTTCACATCTGTGACAGGCTGGAGGAGCAGAAGTTTATGTACCCCTTTATTAACAGATTTCTCTCTCTCTGGTCATATCACCCGATTCTTAGATCTTGTCTGCGTTACATGGATGCGCATCCAGTTGCACAGCTGGAACAGACAGCTGGGAAAGCCTGTCTGGGGAGATGTCTGCCTGAGGTGACTGATGAGCCAAGGGTGAGGAGTGGTCGTGCTTTGCAGCCCAGGCGCCTCCTGGAAATGACAGCCTTCAAGTCAGATCTGTCTTGAGAAGAACCTAGTGCCTGCCAGAGCCCCTTGTAATGTTAATAGATGCAGTTGATTTCAAAGGCCCTGATCTTTGTAGCCGAGCTTTGTAACTGTCTTCCTGTTTGGCTTGTGGTTCTTCTCTCACCAAGTCATAGACCTGTTTTCTCACCTCTTGGCTCTGGGTGAGACCATGGACGACTTGATCTGGCCAATCTCAATCTCTCTCTCTCTCTCTCTCTCTCTCTCTCTCTCTCTCTCTCTCTCTTTCTCTCTCTTTCTCTCTCTTTCTCTCTGAGTCCTGCTTTGGACCTGGGCTGACCCATTAGGGCCTGATGTCCTAGACATTTCACAGAGCCATTTTAGATGACCTGCCATAAGGGCAGATGCATGAGAGAGTCTAGATGCCTACCTAGTCCATGCCTCATGCCGTCAACAAATGCATGCTGTCTTCCATTGCTGTGTTTCATGGCTGTATCTGAAATGTCATTTTTGTGGTCTGGGTACCAGTGCATCACTTCTTCCCTGTCCCTTCTTCCTTTCCCTGTCTCTAGTTCTGTTACTGATACCTCTTCTTGTCTATTGCTATGTTCTTAGTTTCTCCCTCCTTGTCCCATCCATTCTATAAGACTCCCACCTCAGGTCCTTGGGGGTCTTCTTTGCTTTATGAAGACTCTATATCGTGCTAATAACAGCTGTATGCCCTTCTCCTGGGCACCCATTTTGTTCAAGTTAATTTTGAGCCCTAGGGGTGAGTAGAGGAAAGGTTGGCTTCTTCTGCATGATCCCTCTCAGTCCCTTTGGTAAGCTCAGCTTAGTATTCAAGAACACCCATTGTGAACCACTACATTAATTGAAGCGTATCTGACCTCAAGGGATGCGCAGCCCTGGTTGGGGGTGGGAGTTGGAAGCAGACAGAACCTAAGGTGTGAGCCAACCATTATCCAGAGGTGGAAGAAGAGACTCAGCTGAGCCTTGAAGAGTGACAAAGCTTACTGCAAATGACCTCTGAGTTGTTTTCAAGGACAAATGAAAGTTTGGCAGGGGGGAGGGAGAGAATATGGAAGGGGTTTTCAGGCAAAGGGTCTGAGATAAGGGGAGACATGGATCAGCATGTGAGAGAGACACAGTGAAATCTTCCCCCCTTTTCTCTCATTCAGGGTCCTCCTTAGCTTCAAACCCTCACAGTCTTCTGCTTCTGTGTATCCCATGTGATCTTGCGTGGACTGTCAGCAGGCTCTTCTTGTCTGCCTGCCCAGAGTGGCCCCAGCTACGCTTCGCTTCCCTCACTCAGACTTGCATCGCCCCTGCACTTTAACAGGATCTTGCCATGGTGTCTCTGCAGCTCAGAGTTTGAGGCGTGCTTCCATTATTGCACCAATGTTCGTGGGAAGGCCGGTCACCTCCCCAAGCCCTGTGGCCCTTTTCATGGTAGACTTCACATGCTGTGAATTTGCAAAAAGCCATGTGCTCTGCACTGACACTTTGGAGTTGTCTTTTCAGACAGCTCCTCTTGACATGTCTTAGGGAACTAATTAGACTACGGTGCAGGGCTGCAGTTACTTTGACTCATTTCTATTGAACACCTAGGAGCAGAATCTTTCCCCTCAGGTGTCTGTAACCTAGTATAGGGTGGGGAGGTTCACCATGAACTGCAGACTGAAGGTTTCATGCCTCACTTCGCTCCTGGCTAAGATGAATATGTGTGTGTGTGTGTGTGTGTGTGTGTGTGTGTGTGTGTGCGTGCGCGCGCGGCGGAGGAGGGGGGAGGGGCGTCCCTGAGCTTCAGTGTTCTCATTACAAAATGACTATTGGTATGACAGGTGTGATACCAGGATAAAGCCAGCACTTCCCAGTGGGTGCTACTTAACAGATGACATAGAACCATTCTGATGGTACAGAAAAGGGGCGACGTCATATTGTGAAGGAAACAGAGCAGACGGTGTTCAGACAGAGCTAGCACTGGAAAAGGCGGCTGAGCACTAAACAGAAACTGTACGCAGAAAGAGTTTTGTAGGCAAAGGAAGTTAAATACATAAACAAATTCTCATAGATGAGCTTGCATATGGCATATTTGGGAGAACAAGGACTCATCTCCCCCCCCCCTACACACACATACACACACACACACACACACACCCCTACACCGCCATCCAATTTGTGAAAATTATTATTTTTTGCTGGGAACATCCTTTTTTTTTAAAAAAAATAGAGCACTTAAAAATATTTACACATTTTTTACATTGGCTAGGTTGCCTCTGCTGTAAAGATTTCACTGAGGGGAAATAACATCTTCCAGGAGATCTGGCCCATATGGTACTGCACACCATGGCTGGAGTCTCGGATTCGACTATTGTGTTGGCTGCCTGCTGCCCAGACTGAGTGAGGTGAACTCAGGACAGAGCCTTGCTTTGGCACGGATACCTCTGCCTTCTCCTGCTGACACATTCCCTCCACCACTCAAGAATGCACAGAGCCCTTGCCAGGTTGAGAACGGGCCTGACTATGACAGCAGCGTTTGCAAAGTAAAGAGTCTATTTATGAAGATAATGGGAGTGCCCAGACCAGGCCCACCGTGGGAGAATCTTGGCTCATAATTAGCAAGAACAGTGCATTTTAATGAGGATGCCGGTAGGCAGTTGGCTCCTGCCTGGACTGCCAAACGAATCTGGGGCAGAGGGAGAATTGGCGGCGAGGACAAGGAGCAGGTGAGGGAACAACACAGAAGAAAATGTGCTCATCTTTTTGGAAACTCAAAAGCTTAGGATTGCTTCATTTCCCCATTACCCTGGCTGTCATCCCTTGGGTTGTTTCTCTGGAAGCAAAACAGCTTGGAGAAGATGTATCAGATCTGATAACTAGCAATCCCAAACATTGCTGGAGTGAGCAGCAAAGGCCTAAGGGCCTTGGGGGTGGAGACTCGGAAATGTGGGCACTTTATTTTTTTTCTGAAAGGCAATTAGGCCATTGCTATGAAGCCTGTGGAGAAACCGGGATCTTAAAGCTTTCTGAAGGGAATAGCTATGGCCTTTTGAAGCTGTGAACCCTGGTGGGGGTGATCTGTTGTTACCAAGGTTAGCTTAAGCTAGAGCCTTTGAGCTTTGTTCCTGGAGGGTGACAAACTACTACTGAAGGGTGTGACCTTAGAAAATGGAACTTCTTGGCCTCAGAGAATGGGCTTCCTATTGAGCAGGGTGAACATTCATCTGTAGGTGAGCATAGCAATTCCAAGACGGGTGAAGGAACTGTGATGTGTCGAATCCTGGGTACCATGAGTATCTTTGTCAGTGTTCTATTGCCGTAATGAGACACCATGACCATGGCAACTATTACAAAAGAAAACATTTAAAGAAGGCTGGCTAACAGTTTCAGAGATTTAGTCCATTACTGTCATGATGGGGACCATGGAGGCATGCAGGTAGACACGGTGCTGCAGAAGCAGCTGAAAGTTCTACATCTGGACCCACAGGAAACAGGAAGAGAGAGACAGGAAACAGGAAGAGAGATACTCTCTGGGCCTTGCTTGAGCTTTTGAAACCTCAAAACCCACCACTAGTGGCATATTTCCTCCAACAAGGCCATACCTCCTAATCCTTCTCAAGTAGTGCCATTTCCCGGATGACTAAGCATTCAAATACATAAGCCTATGTGAGCCATTCTTATTCAAACCACCACAATAAGAATATATCTGATATATAAGGAACAATCATAGAAACCCTGGAAGACAGAAGAAACCAAAGGGATATATACAATCACAGGCATTGAGTTGGGTGGTGAACTCAATCTAGATACACCATGGGGGTTTCGTTTCAATGTTTGCAAGCAAGTTGAAGAAGCAGAGGTGATCTTTAGAAATATTTATAAAATCACTATCAAAATAAATAAATAAAACATGGCAGATGCCAGAGAACCGGCCCCAGAGTTAAAGACACTGGCTGTGCCTTCAGAGGACCTGGATTTAAGTCTCAGCACTCATGTGGTGACTCACAACCATCTGTAGCTCTGGGGAGTCATCTCACATTGTCTTCTGGCCTCTATGGGCCCGAGGCATGAACACGGTACACAGACACGTATTCAGGCAAAACATCTATACACATTTAATAATCATTAATAATGAAGAGGAAAATTCCACCAGACCCCTCCCGTCCTGGAAGAGAAAGGTTATAGAATGCTTAGGCACCCTTCCCCTCCAGAAGGCATAGGCTAATTAACATTCCTCAGGGCGAGGGGGTGGGGTGACAGAGCACATGGAAAACAGGCCATTGGCCACACACAGACAAGGGAGGTCCTTGCCTCGGACTGCATAAAAGCCCACTGAATGAGTGAGTGAGTGAGTGAGTGAGTGAGTGAGTGAGTGAGTGGTGCAAGGTTACCTCTCCTTTTGGGATGCAGGATGGCCCCAGCATGCCGGAACATTAAAAATTCCTCTTGCCTTTTGCAGCTATTCTTGTCTCCCAGTGGTTCTCCAGGTTCACTCAGCGGGGGTCTCTGGTAAACTAAGGCTCTGCTAGCTAGAGTCTTACAATGGCAGTAATAATTTTTAAAACATAGAGGATGCTAGTTATCTCCTCACATTTATTGTGTTCAGTTTTTCATAGTAGCAGCATAACAAAAGCAATAACAAGAAAAAAAAACAAATCAGAATAAATGTATTGGTTACCTGCTGCTGCTGTGACAAATCACCACAAAGTTAGTGTCTTACATCAACACAATTTACTGCTTTAGACTTTGAGAAGCTGGAATAAACAAGGGTAAGCTGGGCTGTGTGTCTTCCGGAGGCGAAAGGAGACCCCTCTGCAGCCCTGCTTTGTCTAGAGCCCACCTTCCTCTTTGGCTCCGCCCCCTTACCGCAGCTTCAAAAACAGCAGAGCATCTTCAGCCATTTTCTCGCCTCTGCTCTCAGTCAAGCTAACTCTCCTTCGTCCTTCTGAAGGAGCCTCATACTTGCATTGCCCCTCCCCCAGATAAAGCAGGATAAATTCCTTCTCTTGAAATTCCTAATTTAACCTCATCTGGAAAATATCTTTGTCATGACCTCCAGGGACAAAATCTTTGTGGAAGAATTTGAACATCTTTGTGGAGTCCTACTTCGTCCACCATCCAGAATAAAAACCGAGCTTCCCAGCCTCACTTGCAGCTAGTCTTAACATGTGTGACTAAGCTCTGGCAGTGGATATAAGCTCTGAAAACTGTCAGAATGAAAATGAAACCACTGTGACTGTCCCGAAAGGAAGAATGGAAGAAGGAAGAAATAGTCACAAAAATTAGACAGACCTACAAACCTGCACCTGCAGCCTCCACACTCTTCTGGGACACCTGAATACCGGTTGATCCCACTGTGGAGCCAAGAACCGTGTTTGTTCAAAACATCATAGAGTTGTCTTAATTTGGGTTTTATTGCTGTGAAAAGGTAACCGTGACCAAGGTAACTTTTATAAAGAATAACATTTAGTTGGGGCTGGCTTACAGTTTCAGAGGTTCAGTCCATTATCATCATGGCGGAAAACATGGCAGTAGCATGGCAGACAAGGTGGTCTAGAAGGAGCTGAGTGTTCACCATCTTGATCCAAAGGCAGCCACAAGGATCCTTCCTCTCTTCCACAGGCAGTCAGGAGGAAGCTCTCTTTCCACACTGGGTGGAGCTTGAACATAAGAGACCTCAAAGACCACCCCCATAGTGACACAGTTTCTCTAATCACGCAAAACCTACTCCGGTAATGCCATACCTTCCAATAGTGCCGCTTCCCACAGGTCAACCACATTCAACTTACAGCACTTCTCTCTTCTTCCACAAGCATGCGCACGCAGAGCTTGCTAACTCAAGTGGATTCTCACTGTTCCGCTGTTCCCAAGCACACCCTTGCCCTGGAGTGTCTCTATGATGGCAAAGCTACTTTCCTTATTCGTCGGTTCTTAAAGGAAAGTGCTTGCTGTTTTGGAGAAGTCGAACCATGAACCTTTGGAACCTGGCAGCTGAGGCCAGAATGTGGGTGTTGCTCAACAACAGAAGTATATGCCTTTATAATTCTTGGGGCAATGCCAGCTACCAGCTTAGACTTCTTAGACTTCTGTTCAAGGAAAGAACCAACTTGCATCTACCTCACTAAATCTCACCAAAGAGCTCATTCTGTGCTCAGGAAATATAATTGACTGAAATTCTCAGATTGAACTCTCTCTCTCTCTCTCTCTCTCTCTCTCTCTCTCTCTCTCTCACACACACACACACACACACACACACACACACACACACACTGGTGTTTTTTGCTTCCATGTATGTCTGTGTGAGGGTGTCAGATCCCCAGAATTATAGTCAGTTGTATGCTACCATGTGGGAGCTGGGGATTGAATCCAGGTCCTCTGGAAGAGCAGCCAGTGCTCTTAACCAGTAAGCCATCTCAGACAAGAAACTCTCAGACAAGAAGTGTCTAACAAAGACTCATATCTGTGTATTTAAATAGAAAAAAAATAAGGGGTAAAGTCAAGAAAAGCTGGGTAACTTTATAAGTGCTAAATGACCATAGAGTAGCATTAATTTGTTTTTGTTTTTGTTTTTCCAGACAGGGTTTCTCTGTGTAGCCCTGGCTGTCATGGAACTCACTCTGTAGACCAGGCTGGCCTCGAACTCAGAAATCTGCCTGCCCCTGCTCCCAAGTGCTGGGATTAAAGGTGTGCGCCACGACTGCCCAGCTGTAGCATTAATTTTTATAGAACAGTTGATAGTCCAGTGTCTGGATTGGTCAGATCACAACTGAAATATTTCATTTTCTTCCATGGACTCAGATTGGAAAGGGATATATACAATATATATATATATCAATCAGGGTTTTCCATGGGAGGATGAGGGGACTTGAAATGACATCAGACCTGGGAAAGATGGCAAAGGCACCAAGGGCATCATCAGAGGGCCCGTGGATACTTATGGAAAGCCCACCAGGTGTAAAGCCCAATGCTATACCACTTGAGATCTAAAGGAGAGAAAAATCCTTGCCCTCAAAGGAAATAAGTGGCAGGAAGTATTTATATACATGTAAATTTACGTTAATTTATGTAAATATATACAAGGTAACTCCCAGACATAGATTCCAGAGTGGCCCATTAAGAATCCATTTGTGTGTGTGTGTGGAGGGGGTGGGGGATGGGAATATGGCTCAATAGGCAAAGGGTTTACTGTGCAAGCTTGAGGAGCTGAGCTAATCCTCAGCACCCAGACAAAGAGCCAGGCCTGGCGGCATGCACTGGCAACCCCAGGGCTAGGACCAGACATGGTGGCAAATTAGCAAGCCAGATTAGCTGAACTGGTGAATTCTAGGTTTAGAGGGGGACCTTGTCTTAAAAAATAAGGCAGAGAATGATAGACCAGGACACTAAATGTTAACCTTTGGCCACTTCAGATGCATGTGCACATTCACATTCATTGGTGCATACACTAAATAAACACACACAGACACACACACAGAGAGAGACAGAGAAGAGACAGGGACAGTCAAAGAGGGTGGATGGAAGATCTGTGTGTCTATTTGTAGAGGATTTCTTTCTCTGTTTTGAGGCTCTTGTTATATGACCCAAACTGCCTTTGAACCTGTGTCCCTCCTCCCTCCTCCTTCTGAGTTCTGTGTTGACATGTTTTGACACTGCTCCTGGCTTGTGGATGTTTCCTGGTTTTGCTTTCCTTCCTTTTGTTTCCATGTTTTCTTATCCTTTTGACCATCTACCCTGACTTCCCTTAATATAAAAAATCCGATATAATCAGTTCACAAAGCTGCAAGGCTCCTTTAGCTTACAGTTTCAGAAATGTCGATCCTTGAACTGTATTAACCCCACTGCTTTGAGCTTATAGTGTCCATGACTATGGTGTTGGGAACAGGTAGCCAAATCAAAACAAAGCCACATCATGGCCAAGAAGTCAGAGGGTAGGAGACTGGACATTGTTGCCTCCAAGGATATATCTCAAATGACCTAAAATCCTCCTGCTAGGTTCCATCCCCTTATAGGTTCCGTTACTACCTAATAGTGCCACCCTAAGGAGTGATCTATGGGCCTTTGGAGACCTCTCAGTCTGGGATGTGGTGACTCCGAAAAAAGGGCTGTGTCTTAGTTAGGGTCTTGCTGCTGTGAACAGACACCATGACCAAGGCAACTCTTATAAGGATAATACTTAATTGGGGCTGGCTTACAGGTTCAGAAGTTCAGTCCATTATCATCAAGGTGGGAGCATGGCAGCATCCAGGCAGGTATGATGCAGGAGGAGTTGAGAGTTCTACATCTTCTTCTGAAGGTTACTAGCTAAATACTGACTTCCAGTCAGCTAGGATGAGGGTCTTAAAGCCCATGCCCACAGTGACACACCTACTCCAACAAGGCCACGACTCCTAATAGTGCCACTCCCTGGGCCAAGCATATTCAAACTACCACAGGAGGAAACATTATTTGCCTCTGGTAAGAAGTCAGCTTGTATTTTAGGGGAATACATCCTACCTACTCCCACGTGAAGGCAAACAAATCTGATGGTGTTTGTTCAAACAACCACTGAACACCTCTCTACCTCGTCGACATTAAATCAAAAGGGGCAACAGATCCCTTTTAGGGTTAAATGCTTCTGCTCCCCTACTCCCATTCCCAAATAAATTAGAAGAAAAAGGGATTTTAAGAATGAAGCCCAAACAGCATAGGTAGGAAGGAAAAGGCCTGAGTCCATGGGATATCTTCCTGAGATATCCTACCAATGGGTAGGAGCAGCTCGTCTGAAAGATAGGTTATTAGCTGGGTGTGGTGGCATGCACTGTGATTCCAGAATTCGGGAGGCTGGGGTAGGAACACTGTGGATTCAAGGCCAACCTGAACTCCACAGTGAAACTGTTTTTAAAAAGGTGTGGGAGGGGCTCTGCAAAGAAAAGAGCAGGAAGAAGGGAGGAGGAAGAGTGAAGTAACAGGGGAGAGAAGGGGAGGGAACGGGAGAAGAGGGGGCGGGAAGCACAAAAGTGTACTGGCTGGTTTTGTGTGTCAACTTGACACAAGCTGGAGTTATCACAGAGAAAGGAGCCTCCCTTGAGGAAATGCCTCCATGAGATCCAGCTGGAAGGCATTTTTCTCAGTTAGTTATCAAGGGTGGCAGGGCCCATTATGGGTGGTGTCATCCCTGGGCTGGTAGTCTTGGGTTCTATAAGAAGGCAAGCTGAGCAAGACAGGGGAAGCAGGCCAGTAACATCCCTCCATGGCCTCTGCATCAGCTCCTGCTTCCTGACCTGCTTGAGTTCCAGTCCTGACTTCCTTTGGTGATGAACAGCAATGTGGAAGTGTGAGCTGAGTAAACCCTTTCCTCCCCAGCTTGCATCTTGCTCATGGTGTTTGTGAGGAATAGAAACCCTGATTAAGACAAGAAGTAAGGAAGGACCTAAGAAATAGGTGTTCCGAGCTGCAGAGCACTTTGGTTCAGGACAAACAACCACAGAAGACAATATAAACCCTTCCCAGGCAGAAAGAACCCCCACTCCTTCTTGGTTTGAGCTCTGGGAGATGTTCGCTGGTATTGATGGAATTCTGGGAAGGGACAGCAAAATGAGACTTCCTGTCAGTGGCTGCTCACAGGCCCTCCAGGAGTCATGGCTGGGTCTTCAGGCTGATCAGGGTCGAGAGTTCCCAACAGATAGTGTTAGAAGACAGGTGCTTCTCCACGAAAGCCAACTCTCCAGCGATCTGGGCATTCCCCTGTCTACAGGTCCCACACCCCGTGGTCAGACTGCCTCATAACCACAATTTCAGTAGTTCCTGTTGGCATGTATATCCAGCCCTCACCTTTCAGAAAAGAAGGGACCAAATATGAGCCAAACACGAGCGTCCAAGTATGAGGCCCATGCCACAGTGTCAGGAAACCGGCAGGGGTGCGGGAGGCCGAGAAGCTGAAGAAATTTTGAAGACTCGATAATTCACTCTTAGTAAAGGCACCAGGTTGACAGCTACCAGCCGGTACCTCCCCGTTCTTCCTCCCCGCTGAGATGTAGGAACTCAGCCTCTCGGGCAGGTGAAATGGGAGACACTAGACCGCATTTACCCTACGCTTGCTATCTGGTGATGGGCTTGCGGGAATCGCCAATGCACCGCTCAGGTGGTGGGAGAATGCATCTCGGGCTGGGGACCTCAGCCTCAGTGAGAAACAACATAGGCTGAGTCTGAAACTGAGGTTCCCAAGCTCGTGGGCATCCAGTCGCTGCTGGAAACCGCATGGAGTCCCGAAAGACGGGGGCCCTGCGGGCTGAGGATGCTGAGCCTGAGGCTGGAGGAACAGGGAACTCCAGTTTTGGGCATCATGGATTGTCCTTTGCTTAATGAGTGGGGAGGGCCTTCTGCGGGGAAAATTTGCAACTCTGTAGATGAAGGCTTCCTCCGTGCTCCCCACGGTTCTTGAGAGAGAGACAGTCCTTGGTTCCAAATTATTTATTGATTGTTCATCATGAAAAATGGGTGCATACCACCTCCTCAGAGTGAACCAGAGATTAAATACTTTTTGTAAGAAGGAACGTCCAGGAAGGGACACTTAGGGACTCCCTTCCCATAAGTCTCAGGGCCCATCTAGATACCTCTGTTCTTACCAAGTTTCCTGGCGTGGCCCATTTTGCCTCGCAGATACCCGGGTGCACATGGACACACATGGGTCACAAGAAAGGCACAGAGGTCTACAGGTAAACACACACAGGCCACTGACAGGGGAAAAGCCTCAGATTCTCGCTAAAGCTCAGGCAAAGGCCTGGGTCGATGACCTCATAGCCATGTTTATAGAGACTCACACAAAAGTGGCTTTCAGCCAAAAACCAGTTATGTAACAGATTACATCATGGGTTGCCTTGGTACGTCCCAGGACATCTGGTGACAGCCATCATGTGCTAGCTCATATGGGAAGCCCATTATCAGCTCCATGTTGTCTAAACAGAAAATGTCCTTCATGGTCCATGAAGCCTAGGGCCACAGATTCAGGTTAATATTTTTATTATTTGTCTACATTTTCCCTTGAGGCAGAATCTCACCCTATAGCTTAGGCTATCTCAGAACTCATTGTGTAGCCCAGGCTGGTGTTGAACTCTGTATCCTTCTTTCTTAAACTTCTTGAGTGCTGGGATTGCAGGTGCAGGCCACCATGTCTGGAGTTTTAATTTGCCTATTTTAAAGTCTATTTGGGCAGGTAGTGGGCATAGATTAGGTCATGATGTCTGTTGTCACCCTAGAACCAGTGGCAATGGGCTATAAGATTAAAGAAGATAAGGGCAAATGTCCCCCACTTGTGGAATTCAACACGATGAAACCGATCGTCTGACTGCCCAGTAGAGGCCTAACTTATACTTTCCCAATCTTACACTCCACAGGGCCAGGCAATAGTGAGATAGCCATTAGTAACTGCTCAGATTACATTCCACCACAGCAGGAAAGTCAGGGTGGGAGTTCGCCATAGCACATCCACAGTCAGGAGCATGCTTAGTGCTCAGCTACCCTGCTCCACTCCTATACAATGGAGGACCTGAATCCAGAGAATGGTGGTGCCCACATTTAAGCTCAGTCACACCAATCAATTAAGATGATCAAGACAACTCCCCACAGACATGCCCACAGGCAACCTGATCTAGGCAATCTCTCTCACTGAGATCCTCTTCCCAAGCAAGGGATTCCAGTTTTGTCAAGTTGACAGTTAAAACTGGTCCTCATGGGGACACTATAAAATGGGTCTGTGTTAGTTAATTTTCTCAGCATGGTGATAAAATACTCAAAGCAACACAAAGGAGGCCGGCTTTACTTTGACTAGTGGTTTGAAGATGGATGAGGCCTAGAGATGGGGAGAGGGGTAGGGAACCCCATGATGCCGGAAGAACGCAGTATCTGGCTCATATTTCAGCAGACCAGGAAGCTGAGTAGAAACTCAGGCCAGAATTGGGCATAAGGCCTTCCTGGTAACCTACTACCTACAGTGAAGATTCACTTTCTAAAGGTTTCACAACCTTCCCCCAAACAGTACTCGAAGACCAACTATTCAAATACATGGTCTCAGGGCCTCCTTGAAGGACATCTAACCCTGCTGCACCTTGCCTGGCCCCTGTACTTTCCTGAAGTACAGGTGGAAGCCCTGTGACCCCATCCCTCTGAAGTCCTGTAGGCATTCGCAATGGACATGAGCATCATGGACTTGGTCACCAGCACCACAAGGACATCACCACTAAGTTCTGCCACCATCTCGAGATGTAACTTTCTACCCTTTCACCATAGCTACAGTGGCCTCTGTGTGTCTAGGGACGAACCTGGGGAACACTTCTTTGTGGGGGGTTCTTTTTTAGTAGGGAACTTCTATAGGGGTATCCTCCAATCAAACACTGGTGAACGAATCTGCATTTTGTATACTATAGATCCTTTGATCTGGGGTTGTTGCTCTAAAGATGGCTTTCCTATTGTTCTAGTGTGGAATGTGAAGTTTCTCCTCTTTTTCATTCATCTTTTTTTTTTTAAACAATAATCATTATTGTGTTGTCTGTCCCAGGCATTAGTTTGCTCATGCTTCTTCCCTTGCTAAACTACATACATGTTTTTAAACATCTTACACAAAGCAGGCTAAGAACAGAGCATGAGCCGTGACAGAGTCTGAATACTATCCTGTCTTGAAACACTTCCTTCACCCAACATGTCACTCCCTTTCTATAGAATTCAGCCTCACTCCGGTTTTCAGGACACAGGCGGATGGTAACTAGGTGCTCTGGCAAAACGTCCCATGAATGGCTTCTCGTCCACTGTTCTCCTATAAAACATCCTGAGCCTGGCCAACGTCATCTGCATTCTGGTCCTCATTGTAGCCGGAATAGGCCACAAATTCCTGCTTATCACACTACAGACATTTTAGCCCATAGCTTTAAACTCTTGCACATCCTTCCCCCAAATCAGTTCCAGAGGCTGACGACCCACCTGGGTCAGTTTCTCCGAGCCACAGTGGTGAGATGACGTTTTGGTACTGTCTTTCTGTATTTGTTACTTTCCTGATCAGTGTGATAACATACATGAAAGAACCAATTTGAGGGGAGAGTTGTTTGTTTTGGTTCACAGTCTGAGGGAGCATTGGCATGAGAATCATGGCAGGAGGGACGTGGCAGAGGGCTATCTCCATGGTGGCAGAGGGTAATCTCCATGGTGATGAAAACATGTGGCAAAGGAGATTTATTTTGTCGCATAGATTGAGGAGACACAGTCCATTTGGGATGGAAAGCCATGGTAACAGGTGGCTTCATGGTGATGGGAGCACGTAGCTGCTGCAGGCTTGCATCTTGGCAGACCAAGTTACCAAGAACTTAAGCTGGCACTGGGGTGCATGCTATCCTATAGGCCATTAACAGAAACCCCTTCCTTTGAAAGAATGTTGTGGTTTGAAGGTGAAATATGCCCCCCAGGCTTGTGCATTTGAACATGGGTGTCAGGTGTTAGTGCTAATAACACATTATTCCTGCCATGATGTTCTGACCAGAGGCTTGATCACGATGGCTACACCTGGCCATGGACTTAATCCTATGAAGAGATGAGTCAATATAAATCTTATAGAGCAGAAACTATCTGCAGGAGCAAAGGGAAGTTGAGAGGGACAAGGCGTTGAAGAGAGAAAGAGGAGGTAAGGGGACATGATGAGTAACAGCATACATTTACAGGAGACCGTCTTTATGTAACACAGTACCGTGTACAGTGAATATTCACAATGAAATCTTAAAAATTCATAAGCCATAGAAGAAAAAAAACTGCAGCATTAGAATTCATAAAAATAAAAAAGGATCTTTCCTTCTTTTAAAAAACAATTTAAAGGACTCTCGGATATTTGTCATGACTGCAAAACCCGGACGAGCACAGCCTGATGAGGGTGTTCCCAACACGCACAGCTAGCACCGTATTTCGCCACAAGAGATGGGATGCTTTTCACAAGCCTGGAAACAGAGAGGGCAGCTGCTGCTACGTTTCATTTACCACTAATCAGTGAAGTAAGACCAAGAAAAAGAGGCTTACAGCTCGAAAAGCTAGGAAGATGCCCTCGTTCAAGACCAGGGTGGTAATGTATGTGGAAAACGGTTTCTTTTATCAACCCCAGATCTCGCCTTACTGGAAGTAAGTGAACGTAACTCAGTAAGGTCACAGGATACAGCGTTACCATCCACAAAAATCAACTCTATTTCTATATGATGCCAATAAATAGTCTGACATAATTTTTGAAGCCGTTTATAACAGGATTGTACTCACTAGGGTTTTGTCATCTTGACACAAAATGTCAACTGGGAAGAGAGGCAACTTCAGTTAGGAAAAGACCTTCACCATCAGCTTGGCCGGTGGTGGAGCAAATCTGTGGAGTATTGTCTTGAGTGATGATTGATGGGAGACCCATCTTGGGCAGTGCTACTCCTGGGAAGGCGGTCCTGGATTATATAAGAAAGCAGCTTGAGTAAGCCATTACAGGAAAGCCAGTAAGCAGTGTTCCTCCATGGCCTCTCCTGCTTGAGTTCCTCCTGTCCTGACTTCCTTCTATGATGGACTGGGACCGTGAAGCTTTGGGTCCATTTATTTATTTATTGACTTAATTATTTTTTGTGGTACTAGGACCTTACAGGCTAGACAGGTAACCAAGCACTAAACTCTACTCCCTCCCCCTCGTTCTAAGGTAGCTCCTGAGACACCAAAATAAAGCTCTAAAAAGAGACCCAGAGACTCAGCCTTGAGGCTACTTGTGGTTTAAATTTCTCTCTTTCTTTCTCTTTCTTTCTCTCTCTCTCTCTCCCACCCTCCTTTTCCCCTCTCCTCCCCTTCTCCTCCTCCTTCCCTTTCCCCTTCCCCTACCCCTGTCCCTCTCTCTGCTGTGGAGAATCCAAGAGGCCCATGCATGCTAAGCACACACTTTACCATTGACCTACACTCCCAGAGTGAACGTGCCATTTTAAATAAGTTCAATGGAGGATGCTGTGCTGCCTTCTATTCAAGGCTGGCTCTCTGGGAGTCCAACCTCTGCTGTTGCTCAGATCTCCGCTCACAGAAGGACGGGCTTGGTCTCATATTACAGTGTTAATGTGTTGAAATTATTGACAGTTTTGAAGGTGGGGATCTATATTTTCATTTTGCCCTAAGCTGCATAGATCCCTACAGGATTCATGGCCCCTCCCTCTTTGAACCTCACCTGCCCTGAGTCAATTCTGTTGGCTGGAAAAGTCTAGAAAGACCCATATAAGTCTGAGAATTGTCGTTTTTCATCTTTTTATCTTTAGAATGTCTTCTGTGAGTTACTGTGATCCCTACTAGGAAAGTCTAGAAGTTTCTAAGACTGTCTGTTTCTAAATTATTTGTCATAGAAGAAAACCATGATTCAGTGAAGCATGTTCCTCTAGTTGCTACATCAGCAACTGTCTTAGTTAGGGTTTCACTGCTGTGAACAGACACCATGACCAAGGTAAGTCTTAAAAAGGACAGCATTTAATTGGAGCTAGCTTACAGGTTTAGAGGTTCAGTCCAGTATCATCAAGGCAGGAACATGGCAGCATCCAGGCAGGCAGGAGGAGCTGAGAGTTCTACATCTTCATCTGAAGGCTGCTAGCAGTGTACAGGAAGCTAGGATGAGGGTCTTAAAGCCCACACCACAGTGACATACCTATTTTAACAAGGCCACACCTCCCAACAGTGTCACTCCCTGGGCCAAACAATCATAGTAACCTATGTATTCTTTTCCAGTTACCTTTTCTATTGTAGCAAATGAAATTTACACAGAGAATCATGGAAATGAATGAAATCCAGGAAGTAAGAGACCTGGGTGGGTGCATGTAGCATGTAGATTTTTGCTGTCTCACACACAGCCTTCTCTCTGGTCTTTCTCTACAGTATTTCCAACTTCCTCTCTGTCTCAACACCATAATTGGATTTGAGGTTATATTTTTTTATTTAGAAAGCTAACCTGGGAGGAGGGAGCATAACAGTTCAGTGGTAGAGCCCTTGCCCAGCATAAATAAGGCCCCAGGTTCAATCCAGAGAGAGGGAGGAAGGAAGATTGATTAGAGAACCCCTATTTCTCAAAAACTTTAAGTCCAGTGCAGGGATTTAAGGTAATAGTGAATCTTTCTGAATGGCAGGCCAGCATTAGTGAAATGCACTGCTCCCAATGTCTTAGATAGATGTAGCCGGGCATCATGTTGACAGGGTGCCTGTTGTGTGAGATCTACCCTGGGGACCTGAAAACAAGGAACAACACAAATCAGAGAGCCTCAGGACACCCATCCACAGTGTCTGGGTAGGACACAGACAGGAGAGGCAGTCACAGAGAAGGGGAGGATTAGATGCAAACTGCTGACAGGTTTGAGCAAGCTATTTAGGGTCTGGTATGTGGTGACCCTGTCCTCTGTGCTGGAAAGCAAACCCTTTTATATCTGTAGATGTCTGAGTATGAAAGCTCTAAGCCTGACCCTGGGGATGGCTCATCCCCCTGAGCTGCTTTTATTGAGGCAGCTGAAGTAATAGGAATAGGTTCTCTCTCAATAGAATAAAATCTGTAAATGACAAACATATAGCATATAGCTAACATTATTTTCAATAGGGAGGAAATTGAAAGCATTTTATTTAAAATATCCAGTGCTATAAGAGTAAAGGAAGGAAGGAAGAAAGGGAGGAAGGAAGGAAGGAAGGAAGGAAGGAAGGAAGGAAGGAAGGAAAGAATAAAATTAATGAAGATGGGAGACAAACCACTTGTCCTCTGCAGACAATATGAGCCTAAAGATTCCACCAGAAAACTCATAGGTCTAAAAATCACTTTCATAAAAGTAACAAAATCATAGTGCAAAACTCACTAGTGTCTCCATGTACCATTAACAAACATGCCAAGAAAGAAATCAGGAAAACACTTCTATTCACAACCCCTAGAAGAAACTTAACCAAGTATATGGAAGACATTTACAGTGTAAACTATACAGACCTCTCTGCATACTCAAGGATTAGAATAAATATTTGGAGAATTGTCAGAGTGATAAAACAATTTATAATTTCAAAGAAATTCCATCAAAATTCTAATGATTTTCTTCACAGATTAAAAAACAAACAAACAAACAAACAAACAAACCAAACATCTTAAAATTCCAATGGAAATACAAAAGATACTGAATAAACAAAACAATCCCAAGCAAAAGAGTAATGTTGGAGGTATCCCAAAGCCTAATTTCAAATTATATTGCAAAGCCATAGTAACAAGAACAGTATGACATGGGTGTGAAACATAGATCTATAAACCAATGCAAGAGAGTAGAGGTCCCTGGACCCAGAAGTAACCCTGTGCTTTTAGGGCCATCAGATACTGGACAGAAGTGGAAAAATGTATACCCAACAACCAGATATTCTTCAACAAATAAAGCTGGGAGAAACAGGATGTCCACATGTAGAAGAATGAAACCAGATCCCTGTTTCTCACCCTTTATGAAAATCAGTTAATACAGACCAAAGGTGTAAAATTAAGACTTGCAACTACTGGAAAACAATAAGGTAAACATTTCAAAGTAGAGGCCTAGGAAAGGAATTTTTGAACAAGGCTGCAACATCTCAAGAGACAATATCAAGGATTGGGTTTTAAGATACTAATACCTTCTGCACCACAAAAGAAACAGCAAAGTGAAGAGGCAGCATAAAGGATGTTAGAAAAATCTTTATTTTTTTGTTACTCACTGGACAGGGGACTAATATCCAGAACATATACAGAGCTTTAAAGAAAACCTCAAGCAACAAAAGAACAAATAACACCATAAATGGGAAATTTCCCAAACAGATGTTTCCTATGGTAGTCTGAATGAGATACCTCATCGGCTCATATGCTTAAATGCTTGGTCCCCAGTTAGTGGAACTGTTTGGGAAGGATTGGGAGACCTGGACTTCTCAAAGTGGGTGTGGCCTTGTTGGAGGAGGTGTGTCACTGGGGATGTGCTTAAGGTTTCAAATGCCCATGGCAGCTGGCTCAATGTCTTTGTCTTTCTGCCTCCTGCCTGCAGATAAGGATGTAAAGCTCTCAGCTCCTGTTCTAGCACCATGCCTGTCTGCTTCCTGCCATGATGATAACGGACTAAGCCTCTAAAACTGTAAGCAAGTCCACACTTAAGTGCTTTTTTAATATAAGAGTTATACTGGCCATGGTGTCTCTTGAAACAGTAACTAAGACACTTCCTAAAAAGGGAAGTACAAGTAGCCAATATACACCTGAAAAAATATTCAACATATTTAGCCACCTTGGAAATGCAAATCAAAACTATGCTGAGATTCCATTTTAGCTTGGGCAGAATATCTATCATAACAAAACTAAGAAAACCAAGTGGAAATGGTATGGGATATGGAGAGAAGAATTCTGTAGGCTCTAATGCTGGGACTTTAAATTAGCCAAACCACACAAATGTTAGTAATGGAGATTCTTCAAAAACCTAAAAATTGGGCAGGAAAGATGGCTCAGTGGATAAGAGCTTGCCACTCTTATAGAGAACCCAAGTTCAGTTCCCAGCACCCAGGTTAGGAAGCCCACAACCACCGGTAACAATCCAATGCCCTCTTCTGGCTTGTTCAGGTGCCTGCACACACATGACACGCATATATATACACATATATATGCATTTATGTAAATATATGCTCATGTAATTTACACCAATGTTATCTATCCAACAGTAACCAACAATTAAGAAGTCTGCCTACACATATTTATTGCAGTTCTATTCATAACAGCCAAGTTGTAGAGTCAGCCCAGGTGTCTACAAACAAATGAGCAGACAAAAAAGTCTATTATGTGTATACAATGAAGTTTTATTCAGCCACAGAGAAGATTAAAATCACACCTTTTCCAGAAAAGTGGGTGTTAAGCAACGAGCCAGATTCGTAGAGACAAACATCAAGTGTTTTCTCTATATGAAGACTCTAGATTTTTAAAAATGTATGCCTATAATGCTAACACTTGGGAGGCTGAGCATGGCTGTGATTAGGTTAGGTTGATGAGGTGAGACTTGCCCACTGTGAGTGGCACCATTCCCTGTGCTAGGGTCCTAGAAGGAACAAAGAGGGAAAGTGGAGTCTCATCACAAGCTCAAGGCTAACCTGAGCTGTGCAGAGAGACTCCATCTAAGTAAATAAGTAAACAAACACATAAGTGACATAAGAATAAAGATGGGACTATTTGGGAAAGGAAAAGGAACCAGTGGAGTTTGGGAAGCAAGAAAATGTTATTGTATGCTATCAGTACTACCTAAAGAGAGTTCCTCCCTACCCGCCCCAGTGTTCTAGATCCCCTAATGAAAAGACACACACACACAGCCTTATATTTAATATGCCTTAATCAGCTCAATGGTTGGGGCCGCTCCCAAACTTCCATGCTTCTAATGTTTCCCCTCCAATATTCCAGAGTTATTACTTACTAAAATCTGTATTCCATCTTTGCTACCCTAGACCCAATGGGGGCCCCCTGGAGCTACTCTTCCCTGGCTCTTACATGATTAGTACACTCCTTCTTCTGCATCTCTCAGGCCTGGATCTTATTTCTTTTCTAGCATGGCGATTCTTCTCTTGGTTCCCCTTTCCTGCAAACCCTAAAGTCCTATCTTTGTCTCCTTGCCTAGCCATTGGCTGCCAGCAACTTCATTTACCAGAAAGAACCAACTGGGGCAGGGACCCTCAGTGTCTTACATACGAGTTCTCATGAAATTTTGGGAGCCCAAATAACATAATGCAAGCCTTAGACCAAATCCAATACAAGGAAAGTTGATGGAGAGAAATCTGATCAAATAAAGTTACACATACATATGAAAATGTTGTAACGAATTCTGCTATTCTGTTCAGCAAATTTCTGCTATAATAAAAAGATAACTTGTACGTTTTTTTTTAAACAGTCTTACTTCATTTTTGGTACGTCTCAGCTGTCAGGAAATATTTCCTTTCATAAAGAATAGAAATCCGCTGCATAGCAGCACACTTGAAGCAAGAGAACAAATGCTTCTCCTGATGACAAGTAACATTGCATTTCTCTACCTAGCTTTTCAGATAACTGCAAATAACTTTATACCCAGCACCCTTTATTATTATTGTTGTTGTTGTCATTATTGCTTTTCTCACTGCTGTGATAATATATCTGACACAAAACAAGGCAGGAAGATTATATTTTGGCTCACAGTTCCAGGGTACAGTCCATCATGATGAGGAAGTCATTGAGGCACCTGGCCACATTGCATCCACAGGCAGAGAGCCGTGAATGGTGCTTTTCAGGTCTCCTTTTCGTCTTTATTCAGCCTAGGACTCCAGCCTATGGCATGGTGCTACCCACAGTGGGCAGATCTTCCTGCCTCATTAATCTAATCTAGATAAACTTCCACAGTCAGAGAGTGATTTTTAATCCCATAAAGTTGAGCTCCACTTGTCTTTATATTACAGTATTTCATTTTCTAAGCATTATTATGTATGAGTGTAAAGATAGGTGTGTGTGTGTGTGTGTGTGTGTGTGTGTGTGTGTCCATGCTCATGTGCACCCACGCACACTACACAAAGGCAGAGGTCATCAGGGGGTATCATGTGACCTCTCCTATCACTCCCCACCTGCCACCTGTCTTTGAGGCAGGGTCTCTCTTTGAGTCCAGGGCTTAGGTTTTCTAAGTTGGGTGGGAAAATAACAAGCTGCTCTGATCCTTCTCTTGCCTCCCTATTTACAGCTAGGATTACAGGTTTCATATGGCCACCTGACTTGTTATGTGGGTGCTGGGATCCAAACTCTAGTCCTTGTGATGGTCTAACGAATGCCCTTCACCACCGAGTCATCTCTCTAGCTCCATTCCATGTTTAAAAGATTTTTTTTTCTAATTTAAAAGTCAGCAATAAATTTTCAAAAATCAGGAAAAAAAAAACTGGACAAAACAATGGTGGTGGGGGCATGGCACAGGATACGTACAGAAACCAAGGCGTTGGGCCACAATTGATAAAAGCCATCTGGGACTTGCTTAAGTAAGAGACTGTTTTCACAAGAAAACAAAGAACCCCCATTCCCTCTCTGTTGTGTTGGAAAAGTACAGAAAAAGGTTCTGATTGGCCAACTGGATCATTGCCTGTCCCTGGGTAAGAAAAAGAAAGTGCCCTTGGAGTACACAGCCAGAGGAGAGAAGTATTTACCTCCCAGAAGGGAAGAATGCTGTACAAACAAAAATAAAAATGCCCTACAGAGGGGGCAGGTCAAAGTTTGGAGACAAAATGAAGAGGATTATTGTTGCAAGAGAAAGAAAAGTGGAGATCACTACATGATAACAGAGCTGACTGGACAGCAGTAATTCCAGGAGAAGTGTAACTGCCTAACAGGACAGGTCCCCACGGTCCCGTTTATCCAAAGGTGCACTACCCAAGACCTCCAACAGTCACCTGACACCGTAGATATAACCTCACCTTACACATATGGTCTTCCACACCCAAACCTACAGGAAAGCTTGATCCATTAAAACTAAGCACAATTAACAGCATTAAGTAATAAACAGGAATATGCTGGGGTGAAGGAGATCCAGCAACATCTTATAGACGAAGCAATGATGTCCACCCTGGGAGGACAGAACGGCACAGTGCACGATGCCACACAGAACAGTGTGCAATTTAAACACCTATGAATTTTTTATTTCTGGAATTTTCCATTTAGTATTCCAGACAGGAGCAGATAACAAGAAACCGAAGCAGAGGAATGTCGCACTGAGGGGATAAGCAGGGGTTGTTGCTTTGTTTGGAATTTTAAAAAATATTTATTGTCTCTTGTTTTTCCGTAGTATAAGCTGGCTCCTAACTCCTCATTAGCTTCCTGTATGCTGGGGTATATCTGGACACTCTGACTGTTGCAATTATTTTTGTTATGGTTGGTTTTTTTCTGATGGTTTGATTTTTTTTTCTCTCTCTTGTGTGTGTGTGTGTGTGTGTGTGTGTGTGTGTGCACAGTGTATGTGCACATGTCTGCGCACACAGAGTATGTACATATGCCCATGTGTCTACCTGTACATGAACTCACAGAGACTAGAGAGTATGTAAGATGTCCTACTGGGTTGTCTTCTCTGTCATGCCCTGGAGACAGGTTCTCTCACTGAACCTTGAGCTAGACTGGCAGCCGGCCCAGAAACTCTTCTGTCCCTTAGCTCCACAGCATTGTGGGTACAGATACCTATGCAATTATATTTATATGGTCTTTTGATCAGATCTTTACATTTGTGCAAATTCACACAGTAAGCAGTCTCTTCAGCTCCTGGTTTCTTTTTTTTTTTTTCCTAAGGGAGACAATTGAATATGTTTGCAAATTGATATCTACTGAGATGTTTAATATTTTATGGGAAAATAATAATTATTTAAATCTTGTTTGCTTGTTTGTTTGTTTATAGAGAGGGCCCTGTTTGGTAACCCTTACTGGTCTGGAATTCACCATGAAGACCAAGCTAATCTCAAATTCACTATGCTCCTGCTGCCTAGGCCTCCTGAGTCCTGGGATGACAGCCATGGGTCACCACATTCCTTAATCTAGTCTATAACAAAGCTGAAAGTCAGAATTCCTGATAGATGAACATATGAATGAGAGCATATGCTTTGAAAATTAAAATAGAAAGTACTTTTGACCATTCTGACAGTGTTAACTGTCAACTTGATAAACTCTAGAATCACGTGGGCAACAGGCCCGTGTTCACATCTCTGTGGTATATAATCTTGATTGTGTTGTAGGGAATGATGTGGGGAGGCCCACTGACTGGGGGGGTGGTACCATTGCCTGGTTGGGATCCTGGACTGAACAGTATTGTACATTTATCATTCTCCGATTTCTGATTGTGGAGCTTATGTGATCTGCTGGTACAAGCTCTTACAGCCTGGATTTTGCCACTGTGGTTACCGTATCTTTAAACTGTGAGCCACAGAAAAGTCCTTCCTCCCTTAGGTTGCCTTTGCCAATGGTTGGTTTATCATGAGAATAAAAAAATAACCTAAGGCTATCAGTCATATGATAGTGGATCTGAACTGACTGAGGCTGTTGAGTTTTCAATCCTGCTTGGAAGGTCCTGTGTGTCTCTGGTCTTGGCAGCTAGACTGCAGGGCAGGCACTGAAGGCAGGCATGTAAGATATCTGTCTAATCCACTGTCTTCTTGTGCCCTGGAAAAACTCACGGAAGATATTCATTTGTCCAATTAGAGATGGGCTTTCATTGCAAGCCACTTCGGTGCCCACAGACCACAGGCAAGGAAACATTAGCAGCATCCACGACCCAATATGGTGGCTAACTTGTCCACAGAAAGGCCCCAGGGAGAGTTAGATTTCCTTGTGGTCGGAATCTATGAAGTTACCAGCCCAAATGTAACCACACCAGCTTGGAACCGAGTGCAAAGAAGTGACTGAGGTGAAATTAGCCTATGTTGGATGTGGGCCAATCTACCTTGTAGGGAAATGTGCCTGCGAAGCTCTGATGCTTGCTGGGAGAGACTCGCCTCCCTTGTGTGTTAGAAAGATCTGATCTCAGTCTACCAAACAAACACAAAGATGCAACACAGACACCCTCCCCAATCTAAGCCCTCCAGCAACTGCTTCCACTGGGACCTTCTGAGCCAAGAAAGATCAATAAACCTGCCCAACAGGTAAGTATAACTTGGGGCCCTCTCAGGCTAGTTTGTTGTGTTTTCTCAGAGGGCTTAACTGTTTACACAAAAATGGAGAGCTACTGTTAAACATTGAATCTTTTGCTATTTTACCTTCCAAAAACCAACCTTAGTGGGCATTTTAGAAATCAATCAACAAATATTTACCAGGTAACTAACGACCTGCGAGGTGTTATACCAAACCGTTGTAGGTTCCAGGATGCAGTAATTAAACTGTACACGGGAGATTCTCTATTTTATAATCAATATGCCTAAGTGTATTTGTGTAGTGAGCGTTGTCTTCTCACAGCAAGTGTACCAGGAGATCATGCTCTTTGCCCAATGGTGATATGTGAGTGGAAAGTCATTTTATAAAATACTTTCCTTTGGGCTTTACCTCCAGGGGCTGTGGTCCATTTTGATATTGCAAAGACGTGGTAAAAATGGCTAAGAAAAGCTGGAGGATTGTGTTCCCTGGTTTAAGAAAAGGAGACGGAGGAGATGGAGAAACGGCTTAGTGATTAAGAGTGCATTCTACTTTCCGCAGAGGACCTGAGTTCTGTTCCTAGAACCCACATCTGGTGGCTCCGAGTTCCATTTCTAAGTGAGGTGGTGCCGTCTTCTGGTCTCTGCATACACTGCATTCATGTGGACATACCCACATGTCCACAATTGGTGGTAATGGTTAAAATAAAAATAAATCTTTTTTTTTTTCTAAAAAGAAACTCACAAGAAAAGTTAAGTGTGAACTGCTGGAGCAACTATTCCTGTTGGGAGGCGACTTTAAGCAGAAAGCGGCTAGAAAGCAGCTATCAGCTTTGCAGCCATCTTGAGCCATATACCCTGACATGAGACTTGGTTTTCAACAGCCTACAACAGCTGAAGCACACTCTGATATCCCACATAGTTTGTTTTGCTGTTTAGTGCCCCTAGCTGCAAGGAGCACGGTATCCATGCCTATAAGGCATGCGGTGCACGTGTTGTCCACGTGCTATCCACGCCATATATGCCTGTAAGGTGCACGTGCTGTCCACGCCTGTAAGGCTTACGTCATATCCACACCTGCAAGGCATGTGGTATCCATGCGCCTACAAGGCACGCGGCAAAAGCCTATAAATACCCAGGATTTCCTTGTAGTGGGGGGGGGTGTAGTAGTAGTAGGTGTAGTGGTGTGTGTATGGTGGAGACAGTAAAGAAGACTTTACTACAGATCCTCTGGCTTGTCTCTATTCTTCGAATCTCTTCCCCTTCTTCCCACCACTCTCTCTTGCTAGACCCTGACCTGCGAAACAGAGCGGGCCGCTATAGTTTGGCCCCCAAATGTGGGCCAGAGTGGTCCTTTACAGTTTGACCCCTAAGGTGGGGCAGCTTGGGTCTTTTACATATTCCAGCTTTAGCTATAGTAGCCTTAACTTGGAGCGTCCCCAGAACACATCAACTGACAAAGGGATCCCAGCCTGTGCTACATATACCTAGTAGACTATTTCCTGGCCACGTGAAGGAATAAAGTAGTGACGGCCATTTTCCAGTGGAAGAGTTCAAACTGTGTACTGAGTGGAAGACACCACAGATGAGAGAGATCATCTGACCTAAAATTTCATTTTCAAGGAATATTTCTAAGAGGCAGAGATAGTGAATGAGCAGCGTCCCCCATGCTGAGGTGAAGACAAGGCATGGAAATGTTCTAAACTTGGCTTGGGGTGGGATTGGTTGCCCTGTCAGACCTAATTTGCATGTCCTCTCTGGTCGCCCCACGACCTTATTTGCATACCCTCTCTGATTGGTCGTTCTACCTGGACCTAATTAGCATAGACCTATTTGCATAGTCCCCGCCCAGGGAGGGATTGCCGTGCAGGGATTGGCTGAGGCACCAATACCTCATTTGCATATACCCACTCAGGAGGGGTTTCTCGCCAGAATCTGCTGATGCATGTGCAGTAGACTTGTTTGCAAGTGGTGCAACAGGAAACCAGCGCCATCTTGTAATGCCGGATCGGGATCGGCGGGCTACAGGGTGGTACAGAACACCGCACCTTACGCAGAATCACTGACTTGTGTATTTAAAGCGGGAATTTTATTAGTAGTAAATTACACTTCGATTATACTTTTAAATGAAAGGAGGATAAAATGCTTGCTGAACAACTGTGAAGACCTGGAATCAAATTCTCATAACTGAGTCAGACCCAGTAGAGTACACACCTGTAATCCCAGCACTCCTACAGAGAGTTGGGAAGCAGAGACAGGAAAATCCCTGGAGGCTTGCAGGCCCCCACAGCCTGTCTTAGTCAGTGGAGAAAGCCAGGAACCCTGCCACAAACAGGGTGGAAGGCAAGGACCAATGCTTTCGACTGTCCTCTGACATCGCCATGTGTGGTGTGGCTTGTGTTGCGCTCTCTTGTGTTAACATACATGTGTGCATAAATGCACGCACAAAGGGATTAAAAATACATAAGAATGTGCTGTTGAGTAACCAAATTTAACTTGGGGTGAGTTGTGAACCTCAGCTGTAAAGTAAATACAGTAAACAGAGAGAGTTATTTTTTATTATTATTATTACTATTATTATTATTATTATTATTATTATTGACATGTTTCCAAGGCAATACCTTGAAAATGGGCATATGATCTCTGCAGTGACAGACAGCTGTCCTTTGCTGAGTCCGATGGTCCCTCCTCTGAGAATGCTGATTCTGTCACAGGCCTTTCCCCATATTTACAGCCACTGAGGAGATAGGATGTAGAAAGAGGTATTTATTTTCATCAATAAGTAAAATAAATTAATACCGACCAAGTTAAAGTGCTTTGTCTTTTCTCAAAGTTTAAGCGGATAGGAAAAGAAAATGAACTTTCCCTTCTTCATAAGGGGTTTAAAAAACCTCTTCAGATAAACGTAGTCCTGACTCTCATCAGGGCACTTCTCTTTGCAATAGTCAGAGATTGTTCCAGAAAACCACACCCAATCAAAATGTAGAGATCCCAATCGTCATGGAAAAATCTAGAATTTAACTCCTGCATCTAAAACTTGGGGTCAGCTGGGCAGTGGTGGCGCATACCTTTAATCCCAGCACTTGGGAGGCAGAGGCAGGTGGTTTTTTGAGTTCGAGACCAGCCTGGTCTACAAAGTGAGTTCCAGGACAGCCAGGGCTACACAGAAAAAACTTGTCTCAAAAAACAAAAACAAAACAACAACAACAACAACAACAAAAGACTTCATTGCAGAAGAGAGGCAGAAAGATGGTAAGAGCCAGAGGATCTGAGAATTTACTGGAGTAGTGTCAGAGGCTACACCTCCATGAGATGAACAAGGGCAACCACCATAGACACGCAAAAAGTGATGGGGAAGAAGGTCATAGCGTCTTAGCACAGGGAGCTGCAGGCAGCTGGAGAATACTAGGAAAGGGAAAGATAGTCTTCCTCAGGTAGGAGCACACCAATTGGTTATTCCATATCATACGCTCAGCCCTGAAAATATACATGTATACATGTGAGTATTATTATGTAGACTGAACAGATTGTACTTACAAGTTTAGGAATATGTTTAAATATATGCATATACATATGTGTATATATAATAACAACTGATGAAAAGAGGCCGTGAATTTGAAAGACAGCAAGGAGAAGTGTATGGGAGGGGTTTTTTGGTGTGTGGGGGGAAGATGGGGGGGTGATGTCATTGTGTAATCTCAAAGAATAAAAGAAAAAATGAGAACCTTATATGCACAACTTTTGTTTCAATTTTGAGTTTTTAGGGAGTCCTGCGCGCGCCTGGTGAGAGCTGGGCTGAGAAGCATCCACAACCCACAGATTGTTTTAAAAGGCAGTTAAGAGATGGGGTGAAAGCCTTTCACGTGAGAGCATGCTGCTGTCTCTCACCTCTCTCCCTCAAATCCTTTTGATCCCAAATAGAGGACAAATAACACAGTCTGATGCCGTGGTTTCAGGGTTGCAGATACGCAATGCCAACTTCCACACCTGTCCGAATAGATGCCCGTGTTTTAGATTTCTCCTGTACAGGGTCAAAAGCCTGCTCTCTTTGCTTCCGGTTTCTAGTTCCCTCTACAACTGATGTCGACAGCCTGTGGTCTTTCTTTTGGTGGATGTACCAATGACACTCTCTCACTCCGCCGTGCCCCCCCTTCCCCCGCTTCCCCCCCACCCCCCTCCTTTCCTGGCCTTGCAATGTCACCTCTGTAATGGAGAATGATTGTCCCTTTGCACTCCGAAAGGAGAATTCACGAAGTGAAACCAACAACACTCAACGCCAACAGCTGTGCCATGGGGCTGGAAAGATGGCTCAGCAGCTAAAAGCACTGGCTGTTCATCCAGAAGACCTGAGTTCAATTCCCAGCATCCAAAGGTGGCTTACAATTGCTTGTAACTCTAGTTTCAGGAGATCTGAATGTCCCCAGGAACACCTATGCAATTAATATATACATATAAAATATATACATATATAACATAAATACACATATGCACTGTATTATATACACATATAAAATACATATATATCATATACATACACATATATACATATGTATGTGTATATACATATATACATATGTATGTGTATATACATATATACATAT
>JANHMN010000024.1:2419333-2519461 GCA_030674055.1 Rhabdomys pumilio | reverse complement strand
TGTATATACATATATACATATGTATGTGTATATACATATATACATATACATAAGCAGAATTTGGAGTCTGTAGCTGTTGCTTTAAATAAACTGAATTGGAGATGAACAGGCTGAGATAATCCAGAGTCGCTCAGTTGCCCAGTTCATGAGACTGTCTGCTGGAATCCGGAAGAAGTTGATTTTAATACTGGAGGAAGGAATGCCTTAGTAACAGGATGCCTCGTTAAGAGGATACATGAACTTGCCAGCAAGATTGAAGGCAAGCAGGCAAAAAGGCTTCAGCATAGCAGGAAACTAGGTTTGCTAATACTCTGAGAAATGCTAGGTGACCTAGAAAACACAAGGGTGGATTGTTAAAATCCACTCCCATGGGCAGTACAGAAAGATGGAGAGATGATTGGCCCGTGGTTCCTGCTCTGAGGAATGGATTGAAAGACCAAAACTAGATTGCCTTCTGTGCCACAGGAAGACCTTGTTTGGGATATCTGAAGACTAGGAGTGAACTCAAAGGATCTGTGCTCTGAGAGCACGCCTTTACTGAATACAGAATAGCCAGGCTATTCTGTGGAGCCCAACCCCCTGCCTGTTCAGCTCTAAGGGAGGACTTGGAAAAGACAATGGGGAGACGTTACCAATGTTGTCTTGTTATGAGGACCAGCGGCTGAACACCTGGCAATTCCAGCAGGATGGTTCTCAGGAGAGGAAGACAGATGCGCAGCTTGAAAATGTTAGCTGGGGGGAAAAATGTCAATCAATTACAACTGTGCGTGTGTTTCACATATTGTATTTGGGTGCTCTTTGGCCATTTTGGCTTTTGGATATAAATATTCAGGGAATATCTATTGCGAACACTTGAACTCTGTTGCTGGTGATTGGCCTAGATTCTGTAAGGGGAGTTAAACTGTATCGTCAGGGTTGTGTTTTGTTTTTCACAGCAGCAGAAAAAAAAATAACAACTCCTTGGATGATTGACACCGGCCTGTCTACAATCCCTAGGGTACAACTGAGGGGAACTGCTAGCTGTTCCTTTGGCTGGAATATCCTTGCAAATTTATAACTTCCAGCCACCAGATATCTTATCAAAGACAGTTTGTATAAACTTCACATAAACTATAATAAGCCACTCTCTTCTCATACACACATATTTAAATTTTTACCCGGATAGTGCCTTTTGTTTTTCAAGACAGGGTCTTGCTATGTAACTCTGGCTGGTTTGGAACTCAGCTATGTAGACCAAGTTGGCCTTGAACTTACCAAGGTCTGCCTCTCTGCTTCTGGAGTCCCCGTGTGGTGAGCCTTTGCATGCATGTGCATATAGAAACATCAAGTAGAAATAACTCTCATGAAGGCAAGAATTTATGCAATTTCAGAACACATAAGACTGTCTAGAACATATGTCCAACATAAATCTGTTGACAGAAAGAAAAATTCAACCAAAATCACATTCTTTTTCTTTTTCTTTTCTTCTGTGCAAACTAAACAATTTCAGTGGGTAAGAGAAACTGGCCACTGAAAGACACAGAAAACTGTTGAAACTGTTGTGCAAAAGGTTGCAATCTGTCTTAGTTAGGGTTTCTATTGCTGTGAAGAGACACCATGACCATGGCAAAACTTTTATAAAGGAAAACATTTGATTGGGGCTGGCTTAGAGTTTCAGAGGTTCAGTCCATTATCATCATGGTGGGAGCATGGCAGCATGCAGGCAGACATGGTACTGGAGAAGGAGCTGAGAGTTGTACATCTGGATCAGCAGCAGAAGGAAATGCCACACTGGTCCTGGCTTGAGCATCTGAGACCTCAAAGCCCACCCCCTAGTGACATACTTCCTCCAACAATGCCACACCTACTCAACAAGGCCATGCTTCCTAATAGTGCCAATCTCTGTGAGCTTGTGGGGGCCATTTTCTTTCAAATCATCATTTAACTCAAGCCCAGTGTTTCTCCCTGGCAAACAGCACCATCATCCAGATAACTATACACACTCACTCACTCCTCTTTTCTTTTCTTTTCTTTTCTTTTTTCTTTCTTTCTTTCTTTCTTTCTTTCTTTTTTTTTTTTTTAGACAGGGTTTCTCTGTGTGGCCCGGGCTGTCCTGGAACTCACTCTGTAGACCAGGCTGTCCTCCAACTCAGAAATCCACCTGCCTCTGCCTCCCAAGTGCTGGGATTAAAGGCATGCACCACCACCGCCCAGCTCACTTCTCTTTTCTAATCCATACCCTCGATGTACGACAAAGTCCCACCATGCCAACCTCTAAGACATATACTGCTGTCCTTGCCTAGGCCTGTTCCAATTAATGGAACAGATTGAGAAGGATTAGGAGGTGTGGCCTTTGTAATAAAGAGCTTTTCCATCCATGCCCCAGTTCCTGAAATAACAATTTTGAATCGTATTATTTACGAATAAATGCCTAGGCCATAAGCTTGAACATGTTCCCCGACTAGCTCATGACTTACTTAACCTGTTTATTCTATTCTACGAATGCCACATGGCTGGTTACCTCTTCTCGGTTTCATGCATCTGTCTCCTCAGAGTTTGGTGCAAGTCTCTTCTTCTGTCTGATTCAATCCCAGAGTTCCTCTCTCCCTACTAGAACTAGAACTCTCACCTCCTATTTTCTGCCTTAGCTCATTGGCTATCAGCTTTTATTGACAGATGATGCCTCCATACAGTACATGAGAGATTCTCTCTACAGCCTGGCTGGATTAGGTGTGTCTTTGTTGGAGGAGCTGTGTTGCTGGCCGTGTATTGTGAGGTTCAAAAGCACACACCAGGCTTAGTCTCTCTCTCTCTCTCTGTCTCTCTGTCTCTCTCTCTCTCTGTCTCTCTCTGTCTCTCTCTGTCTCTCTCTCTGTGTCTCTCTCTGTCTCTCTGTCTCTCTATCTATCTATCTCTCTCTCTCTTTCTCTCTCTCTCTCTCTCTCTTCCTGAAACTTATGGGTCAGATGGGAGTTCTCAGCTACTGCTCCAGTGTCTATAGGCGCACAGGTCCCCAGCTGGTGACTCTCCTTTTAGGAGTTCTAGACATTGCTGGAAGAAATACATCACTGGGGGAAATGTCTTTGAAGGTTATTCCTGACTCCAGTCCCCTCCTCCCTTGTTCTCCATCTGCAAGAAGTGAAGAAGCTCTTCTGGGCCACCTCCTTACTGCTGTGATGTTCTGTGTAAGAACATGGGGCCAATCAGATATGGACTGAATCCTCTAGAAGCATGAGCTAAATAATCCCTGCCCACTTTAAGTTGTTTACACTGGGTATTTGTCATTGTGACAGGAAAGCTAAGAGAGGCATTGCCTCACCTCCAGGGTAGTTTAGATTACTTTGTGTTCCCCTTCCTTCCTTCCTTCCTTCCTTCCTTCCTTCCTTCCTCCCTCCCTCTCTCCCTTCCTCCCTCCTTTCTTCCTTCCCTTTCTTCCTTCCTTTTTCCATCTCTTTTTCTTTTCTGTTTCTCCTTCCTTCTTTATGTCTTTTTCTTTCCTGTTCTTCTTTTTTATTCTTTATCAAAATGTATTTAATATTCTGTCATTGGATATTTTTCTTTGTATGACTGTAGCCATTTTAAATAATGTCTCAGACAGCATCTTCCATGTGCCTCTTACTCTGGTATGGTTATTTCCCTGCTGTAGCCCCAGAGAGAGAACTGCAAATAGAGATGACACATTTTCATGGATTTAAGGGGTTGCCCTTAAATCACATCTGTTTTCTGTTTCCACCCACACTGCTGTGTGTCTGGGCTTTGGCGTTATTCAGCACAGGTGAAGAAGCCAGAGGTCCGTATTGAACCCCACTCACAGACTGATAGAGAGTTCACTCCTGTACCACCTAGAACTCAGAGGTTCTCTTGGTACCCCAGGAGCAGTCTGTAGCATTCACCTCTTAATAGATACATTCATAAGGAATCCAGATGGAACCAGTTCCTTGGCTATTAGCTGAAAGTCTGTTCTGGTTCAAGGTCTATTTGATTTTTAAACTTCTGGAAAATTGGATTTTCCCCAGGTTCATGTTTTATCCTCCTTAAGTGTCTTTGCTTACTGTAATCTCAGAATCCTCCTCCTTCTCGCCCTTAGGTATCATCCTCCTTCCATTTCTAATACAGCTTCACATTCAGGATAGAATGGTACAATCCACGTTAGCCCACTGTGCACAAGCCAGCCTATGTTCCAAACTCCAGCATCCGAGGCTAGAATCTTGTTTCTAGGAGGAAAAGTAGCTTTTATCTAATGAGACAGGAGGGGTCCTGCTGCAAGGTGTGGGTGCAGCCTTGTGGTGAGTGGTTTCTACAGTGCAGCGGGAAGCAGCCTGCCACCCAGTCCACGAGCTGGGTCCTCAAAAACCACATTCCCGGGCACTATGTCCTCCTTCACCTGGTTATGCTTTGCTACATGACCACCTTACTGGGAACTACCACTAATCCGGAGCCTCCTGCCCCAGGCCCAGTTTCACACTGCAAGTGCTATTCTGGGTGTTCTAGGACACCACCTAGATACCACCATTCATAGTCTGTCCCCATGCCATTTTCTATCCTACTGCCCTGTTTGTTTCTCCAGAAACATCATGAAAAATTTACCATATCTATTTACCTACTTGCCTACAGTCTGTTCCCACAATTAATCCGTAGACCCCTAAAGTAGTATTTATATCTCATTGTTTGTTACTGTAGCCTAGTGTCATACATATCACTCATATTTATATATTTATAGACAGAAAGAATGAAGACAGATTGATTGATGGACCAATGAGTGGCAAGTTATTTGCAGCCAACTCTGTTTATCTTGGTATGGGTTGAGTACTTTTTATTCAAAACACTTAGGACCATCGTATTTGAGATTTTAGATTTTTTTTTTTCATGTACACAATGAGATTATTTGGGACACAAATCTAAACAGAATTTTACATAATATTTTTAGTAATTTTCTCTTGCCTGAGACTGATTTTCATGCTGTGTAAGTTTCCACGTACACAGTCACTGGGGGCCTTTAAAACTTTCAGGTTTCTGAGCATTTTAGATTTCGGACTTTAGACTTCAAGCAATAAGGTCATTCAACCTGTGCCACTGGCTGTTGAACCTGATCAGAATTTGATGTCAACAAAGGCTGGGGAAAACTTTTGCTATCTAAAGCTGTATGCTACCCCACATGGAGTCCACCTCATCAGCAGGTTGTTCATTCTCTCCAGGAAAGCATAGAATTAGCACGGGCTAATTCTATAATTAGAATTAATCTAATTATAAAATTATTAGTATATATAAAATTATATATACTAATATATAAAATTATTAGTATATATAAATAATATATATTAATATATAAAATTTATATATATATAAAATTATATACTAATAATTTTATAATTAGATTAATTCTAATTATCTGTGGTAGTTAAAAAGTGTATCTGTGGTAGTTCAGCTTCTCTCCTTTGGTCTGAATAGAAAATCAAGTCAAATCACCGGATGAACAAACATCGAGAGACACAGTTAATTTATAGGGAAGTCATAATTGTACTGTAAGGATTTTCCCTAACTGGTGGCATCCCTAGATGAGTTTGACATGACAACACTGTGTTTAACGATCACTCCCTGGACAGCATTTTCTGTGTGGTAATGGTGGAACCAAAACAAGGAGGCTCACAATTTTAGTCTGTACAATTCCCACAGAGAGCAGGCTCCACCCCATGTCCCCAGTGCCTGAGACGTTTTCAGTTTTCATGTAGCCTTCAATATGCAGGTGTATAAAACAGGTATGCAAATTAAACATCAGCTGATCGAAATGTTAATAAATCATAAGGAAGAGTATTTTAAAACAACTCTTTGATATATGAGTTTGTCATTAAAATCAAAATAATAATAGGATGTATATGCTTGTTTGTTTACACACAAAAAAATGAAATCTTGGCTGAAGATTTTGTTGATACAGAATATCAACAACTGACAGAGTTGATCAATATTGTGATATAATTACTTATTGTCAGTGATGAGAACACCACTTTGAAAAAATATGTAGTACCAAACAGCAGAAGTATGTTTAGGGCCACTTCAGAAATTGTTAGAAATTCCATCCAAATCTTAAGCCAGAATTCACTTCATAATTTTTCTTGTGAGATTCATGTCATCAATTTTTTTTTAATACCAACCAATCTAACACAAAACAACCCAGAGATGTACCAACTTGATGCATCTGAGGAATGATGGTAGGAAAATATTAAAAGTCTTTGTTTTCGGTAGTTAAGTCACTAGGTTTCTATGACAACAGAAAACCTGGCTTGTACAGGAAAATAAAAAATGCCATTCATAACAGAAAATAATCTTGGATCTGAGCTTAGGTGTTTCAGGCATCGTTCTTTGGTGTATGCCACGTGACGGCCGACTCAGTGCAGAATTAACAGGTTATGTGGGAAACCAAAGTGACAATGGCATCCTGAGCTGGAACACGGCCAGTGTAACACCTGAGAGTATTAGATATCAGATTTTGAATTAATGTTTTTTTTTTTTTGTTTTTTTTGTGCTTGAGCATACAGAAACTTTTTACTGTTGCCAAACCTTTATGACCGGTCCCTCTCAGTTCAGGTCTGTGACCTCATATGGGGTCAAGGACCCACAGTTTAAGAAGAGGGGGTCTGTTGGATCGGAATGTATGTAAGAAAGCTCCCAGGAATTCCCATTGGGTTACTCTTGGGAAATCACTTGTGGGTTCTCAATCCAGAAAGGGTAGGCTAAGTGGAAAAAGAGAGCCTGAAGCCAGGAACATGATGCCAAGGTGCTAGGGTCTGGGAAGATATTGGACACAGTTCTACTTCTTATTCTCCTTCCAAAGCTAGGGGATGTTGGGATGTTAGGAAAGGCAGATGGACTAAACTCTACAAACCAAGAAATGAAGACAGAAAATCCCCGAATGAAAGAAGAAGCATGCCGGTGGGGCAGTCATCTCCCGTGGGACTGTGGGAGGATGGATGCCTCTCATGTGTAATGGCGACATCTCGGGGAAATATCAGGCTAGGAAATGTGTATCCTTTCCTCCACAGCCAGCAATAATTGCCTCTTGCTTCTTTCTCTTCCTCTAATCCTTCAGTCTTAGACTTCAATCAAACTTTGTTCTTTGGGGGCAAAAAAGTCAATGTTAGTCTGGGCATGGTGATGGATGCCTATAATCCCAGCACTCAAGAGGCTGAGGCAGGGGAATCATTGTGCGTTAAAGGCTAGCTTAGGCTATTATGTAGTGGGTATTAGGCCAGTCAGTGGTGGATATCAAGATCCTGTCTCATAAAACAAAATAAAAGAACCTCCACAAAAACAAAATAATGAAAATGAGGAAAGGAAGGACAGAAGGAAACATCTGTCCTAGCACAAACAGAAGGAAACATCTGTCCCAGCACAGACAGAACAAAAAGGACTTTGTGTCACCTCTCACACCCCAATTAATTTTCATTATGCTTAGAGTCCCGGGTGGACAGTTCTGAGGCACACCACAGACTGAGTGGGGATGACCAATTAACACTGTCAATCATGGATAAGGGATGCCTAGTTAGCGCTGTCAATCACCGGTAATGGCGAGAGCCTTGACAAAATGCCACACCAAGTATCAATCCTGGGAGGCAGAGGGAATGCGTTTAAATTCTACAGTACTCGTTTCGGGGTCATTTGTAGCTTCAGCTTTATTTCTAATTTAGAACAGAGCGCTCTGTCTTTTGGGGGAAAAAAAACAATTTCAGATGTTGACAGAACGAGAAAGATATTTCATGGACTCAGAAGCTTCTATAATCGAGGCCACTCAACAAACCAATACGTTTCCAAGGGCTCGGCTGGGCTCGGCTAGCAGTTTGAAGAAGTCTGACCACATCTTTCTCTTCCTTCCGTCTTTTCTTTTTGTTTTGTTCTTTGGGTGTTTTTAAAAAACAATGTTTTGCCAAACATGGTGGCCCACACCTTTAATCCCAGCATTTGGGAGACAGAGGCAGGTGGATCTTTGGGAAATCAAGACCAGCCTGGTCTAGACAGCAACATTCAGGACAGCCAGGGCTACACAGAGAGATCCTGTCTCAAAAGTCAATCAACCAATCAACCAACCAACCAAACAAACAAACAAATAACAGAGTCTTGTTATATACACTAGAATGGTCTGGAACTTAGGACCTCCTGCCTCTACTTCTCAGTGCTGGGATAACCAGTGTGTATTAGCATGCCCAGGAAGAATGCTTTGTTTATCTTTGCCTGTGTGTTAGAAAGGTTAGGCTTCTAAAAGTGACCCTGCCCACAGACAGCTAGTAAATAGTGGCACTGGAATTAGACCTCTAGCTCTCTTACATGAAGGATGCTGGGCTGAATCCTTTGTACCCCTCCCCCTTTCTGTCATCTGTGGTGCTGACATTCAAAGCCACAGGATAGCACATGCCAGGCAAGTGATCGCCACTGAGAAACACCCCCAGTCCATCTTGTGTCTTCTCTTTTGAGACAGAAGAACCTTTGACACAGAAGTCGAGGATGCAGGAACACAATCATATCCTAAGACGCAGAAAACTTCAATTGCCATTGTTATCAGCCCCTTTGTCCAGTCAGTTTGTGAACCTGATTGAAACTGTAACCACAGCTCTTTTTTATATTATGAAAAACAACAACAAAAAAAACCTTACAAAATTAGATTTAGGAATAATTGGTCAAGAAAGAGCTCCCTAAAGGAATAATTCCATATTAGGTTCCTGAAAGATTCCACAAGAGTGGATGAAGGGCTCTGAGAATAGGAGACTGGGACTTTCATTTACAAGTGGGTTTATTCTAGCTTTTCAGATGAGCTGAGTATGTAAATGTCTTTGAACCAGAGAAGCCATATAAAGAAATCACTTTTTATTTCTTGAGAAAATTCTATTAAGTTCTGTTTAAATGACCAAAACTCCAGGGGGCTTGCAAAGATTATTAAAGAGAAATTGGTCATTAAATCGAGGCTATCTTGTAGATGAATTTTTAAAATCAAGCTGTCAAACCCCTCACTGGAAAATAAAGGGGTTGTCATCGGATTATCACGGAGGAATTCTAAGTAGCTCACTGTGGCTTCTTTTCATTCTGTCCTGGTGGTTTTACCCCAGGACAGATTGGGGAACTGAGAGTATAAGCAAATACATACAGCAAAAGTTATGGTGTGACTTGTGGCGGAACATTTTGTCTCTCTCAGGTCTGTCTTTAGCCACTAGCTGAGGAAGCAGAAAGGCAAGTTGGCGATTGAGTCATCCACTTAAAAGAATAATTTTTAATTTATTTTTTGAAAAAACAATATATAATATATATAACATATTTTAATCACATCCAATCTCAATCTTTCCCCCCATCCCCCAACTACTCTGTCCAGCTCTCCCAGGGACTTTATGTCTATTATTATTACTGTTGGTATCAACCAGAGTCCAGTTAGTTTATTTAGACCAGTCGTGCATGGGCATAGAATATGCCAGCAGCACCACTCTCAAAGACCAGTGACTCTCCCTCCCTTAGCGGTGATCAGCCACCAAGAGCTCTTCCAGTAGCTGTGAGACCTTGGGACCTCCTTCTCCATCCATTCTGGGATTTTGATTGACTTGACCTTGTGCAAGTCTTGTATAGACAGTTATAACTACTGTGCATTTATATGCTCACCAGCCGTATCACACCCAGAAGACAGCTCTGTTCCCATCCCTCCGTCTCTTCTATTCTTTCTACCCACTTTCCCCTTCATGTTTCCTGAGCTTTCACTTGGAGGAGGAGACCAATACAGATCACACATCTCTGGCTGAGTACGCACAGTCACTCACCCTTAGCATTTTGACCAGGTATGGTTATCTGCACGAACCACTACTCTCTGACCAAGAGATCGGACAAATCTATGAGTATAAATATAAATGCAGAGAATGTAGTTTGTCAGCGTGACCATTAGTGAAATACCAGGAAGTTTCTCCCTGGTACCTATGAGTCCTCCAAGTCATTTTTTTTTGTTGTTGTTGTTATGGTTTTACAGTACCGGGTACTAGATCGTTCCCTTTGGAGAAGACCTTGAATCCAATCAGAAAGCCCTTGGTTACCCTCATAGCCTGTATGCCCCAGTGTTCCAGTAGGCACATTTTTCCTGGCAGGTTGGTAAGGTTAAGATCACTGATTGTTTTCCTTGCCATAGCACCTTCCAGCACTGTGAACACTAGACATCTGGGAGAGAACTTTCCAGTCAGTTTGAGATTCCTCCCTTACACATTTAAGTCTAGACAGCAGCATGTAGGTGGATCATCATCACCCACCATGAAGGGCAGAGAGTTCTGAAAGGATGATCACCAACCTGTCTATAACGCCCAGGATGATGTCAAACTCCATTCCCAAACAGAACCTACCCCAGACTCTGCAGATGGCGAAACAGTTGAGTTGAAGAGTTTAGAAAAGTGTTCTAATTAAGACAGCTGCTTGTCAGTCTTCCAGTTGAAAAAAAAAATGGCTTCTGGCTATACTCCATAGCCTGAGCACGTGTCTCCAACTGACCAATTGGACATGCTATTCCCCTGGAACTAGGAATATGGATTTACAGCACCAGCAGAATCTTCTTCAGGATCTGATAAGTAGAACAGTCACCGAGGAAAGACAGTTCTCTGTTTCCATAATTTTCTAGGTGTGGCACAAGCCAGGGATAACCAGTGATCATCCATGATGTCAGATGGAAACAAAAATCAAACCAACCCCCCCCCCCACCGCGCCCGTCAAACAAAGAGAATTGGGAGTTTATGTAACCAACGGGGACAGTTTTCTGTTACGCTTTGGATGTCTAGATCCAGCCAAGCCTGAAGTCAGTTAACTTCTTAGGTTTCTTGATGACTTGAGCCAGAAAATTCTCTTTATCACTGAAGTTAGTCTTAGTTTTAGTTTTGTAACTGGTGGACTAATACAGAAGGAAGAGAATGGGAGAAACCAAGCATTGTGCCTGTTCAGGTTCATGTGTGTCTGAGAACCGTCCAAAAGCAGCTGGTCTGAACGCTGAAGCATCAGAGGACATTGCTCATGGCCACGCACTCCCTTGTTTCTAGCCTCCTGTCATTTATCTCAGTTTTGTTAGTCTTCCGTTAGCCTTGCTTTCCTCAACTTCCCCATCCAATCGTTTTGTCTCTTGGAATCCACCATTATCCTTAGACAAATTACTCAACTTCAATCTTACGTTTTTCTCCTCTATAGTAAGTTTTTTTTTTTCTTTTTTGGTTTTTCGAGACAGGGTTTCTCTGTGTAGCCCTGGCTGTCCTGGAACTCACTCTGTAGACCAGGCTGGCCTCGAACTCAGAAATCCGCTTGCCTCTGCCTCCCAAGTGCTGGGATTAAAGGCGTGCGCCACCACCGCCCGGCTTATAGTGTTTCATTGTCAGTCTTCATATGATGTCAGAGCGGTGGTTCGTACACCCAGAATGCTTCTCTGCAGCTCCCAGAAGGCCCTAGTGTCAGGCAAGGTCTCTTGACTCTGCAGGATAGGAGGCATTTTAAGTGTCTCTTCTAAGGATAGAAAAAGGATGGGTAAGAGAGAAATATTTCATTTTGTACCACAGAGGCCTTCTGTTCTGTAGCCAGCTACAGGCCTCAAAAAAATCAAAGATTAATTCAGTCATGAAAGCATTTATCTGATCTAAATAAGAAATTCATATTCTCCATTATCGTGAATTTGACACCAGAGAACAGTAATTCCAACTCATTCTTAAAAGAAAACATTTATGCCTTCACTGTCCTGAGTTATCATCCAATCAAACAGACATAAATCTCTAAATTAACAGAGAATCAGCAGCTCCAGGCTCGCTTCTGTTTTCTGTCACTGAGGTGGGGCCGAGGGAAGAGACTGGCTTAGGAAATATGACTTCAGCCGGTCTTCCGCTGTGCTTGAAACACAGAGATGCTCCCCTGTAAGAGTGTAAGAAATAAAATATTTAGGAAAAGTTACTTAAAATAGCTTTTGCCCATAAGCTGACCTGATGCTAAAAATCAGAAACCAAGCCAGTCATGTACTCAGGAAGGTCTTCCAATAAAACATTCAGGAGAAAGTCAGAACTTAGTTTGGGAAGTGACTAAGAATCAGTTTTTAATTGGGTAGGAAGGAATCAAATTGGATATTTATACCTAATTATTACTTGTATATTAGCTGATACTCACGTAGCTCTTAACTATGTGCCAGTAACTGCTCTAAATCCTTTAAAACATTAGACCACTAAATTCAGGAGGTAATTCAGAGTACGCTGTTATTTTAACGTCATCAAACATGAGATGCTGGACCAAAGGTTAGCTAGGGGCACGTTATTTGCAAATGACATATCTGATAAAGTATGGTTGCTCAAACACTGCAAAGAATCCATTGACTCAATGATAAGATGTGAAGAGCCCAACTAATGAATGGGCAAAGGATCTGAACAGACACCTCGCCATCACTAATAGGCAGATGGCAGATAACGCCTGAAAAGGTGCCTGCGTGACTAAGAGGCTGTAAATTAAAATTAACAGCAACAATGGCAGGTAACGCTTTTCAAGCGCTTACTGTCTCCATGCCGTAGGAATCTCATTTAGCTTTCACGACACACATAACGAGCAGGTGCTATTGATGGATCAGCTAAACAATCTGTGTCTCAGATGTATTCAGCTGAAGAATTTGTTCCCGGATGTTTATACTAAAACCCAAAGTCAAGACATCGTTATTAATTATTATACATGTGTGAAGCTGACAAGAAACAAACAAATAACGGGGGAGAGAGTGGAGAGCCTTGTTTCTTAATCAATTGCACTAATAAGCCCAGGCAAATGTGAACTCAGCATATCTCACGGCCTCCTATTCGGGTCTTCACGTTTGTTTTACCTTTGCTTCAAGAAGACTTGGCGCTTGGGGGATTGCAAGCTAGGATTACCACAGTTAACTGAAGTACATTGTAAACTAAGAAGAATGTTATTTGGGGGTTATGCAGTAGCTGGGAGGACAAACTGTTCATGGCAAAGAACTCATCAGAGCATGGGCAGATATAATGCTAACAATTTCTAAATGATCAATAGCTGTTTGATGGTTAGGATACGTGATTCCATAGCAACATACTTCCCTCCTGGAAGAACAACATCAGTCATCCTTGGCTTTGCAAGTATGCCCTGGACCACCATTCTGTATTCTGTGCTAAGCAGCACTTGGACATTGTGTGATGGAAATTATAGATACCAATCACAGTAGGGCCCAAATCGTGGCGGCAATAGTTACTGCTTCCCTCTGACTTCTGAAGTCTGTAAGAACAACAAACAAAAGAATCAATTGCAGGGACAAACTGTTCAGTTTGATCCCAGTTACATGACTATTTTACGGAAAAGCAAAACCAAGACTTGAAGAGATTAAGTAACTTCCCAGGGCACAGAGTTAAAAGATTTGTGTCTCCATGTGTCTGAGCTAAAAGCCTGTGCTCTGAATTACTGCACTCAAATCTATTAATATTTACTTACTTTCAATAATTCACTATTTCAATACAGCTTTCGTTTTACATTCTTACGCAATCGAGAGAAAAAAGCAAGTGTATCTCATACCTATGCATATTTAACAAGGGTATTACCTAGGCACACCACCATCCATCTCACGGAGCTGATTCTCCCACTGAAGACAGAACACGAGGACAACAGAAGAGCTTGGGGATAGAAACTTGTTTTTAGGGACAGTTATTCAGATTTTAATTTTAACGCTGTCTATTTGGCAGATGATCGCCATTGAAGCTCTTTGAGAGCTGGTGATGTAGCTCAGCTGTTAGAGTGCTCGCCCTTCATGCACAAGGTCCTAGGTTCAATTCCCAGGTACTACATAACACTTGGTAGGTATAGTGGTACATTCCTGGAATCTCAGCTAGGAGGCTTGGAAGCAAGGAGACCAGGAGTTCACAGTCATTCTTGGCTACATGGTAGTTTCTGGGGCCACATGAAATACATTGCTGTGTGAAACCCCACCTCAGAAAGTGTTCCTCAATGGCACGTGTGATCAGATATTTTAGGAAGTCTTTGATGGACATGGTGGTGCCCATCTCAGCCTTTAAGAGGTAGAAGCAGCAGGATCATTACCTCATGACTGCTTCTGGCTACGCATGAAGTTTCTGGTCAGCTTGGGCTGCATGATACTCTGCATCAAAAGAGCATGGGAAATATACAAGGACTGGACACCGTGCTGCACAAGTCATTGGAGCCAAGAGGGGGGTGTCTGTCTGTAGGAGCACAACCCAAAAGGAACCAGGGCCATCTGAAGAGGAACTGGACTAATCCATGGCTGTGCAGATGCAGGAAACTGGGGAACTGCCCTGATTTCCTTGGCATACTGTGGTCCCCCTTACCAGTGCCTCCAATTGACCACAGCCAACTGGAAGCCAGAGTGTCTGGGATCCCAGTGATACAGCAATACCCTCAGCCTCCTGAAACACAGACAATGATGAAAAAGGGTGAAGGCTGTGTTATGGGTGAATGAACAATGTCCAGAAAACTGATGGTGGCTTGGGTCCTGCAGATCCTTGATCTAGCTCGTGGTTCTGGTAAGTCTCTCCAAGTGTAGTCCGTACCAACTTATGCATTTGATTAGCGAGAATCTTGTAATTCTCTCTCTACCTCTCTCTATCCATTGTATTTAAAGAGGATTCAGGCCAGCCCACATGCTTGGTCTCCTGTATCCTTTTGCTTTGAAGGTCTCTTTCGGTTCAAGCTCAAGTCTAGCATTTGTACCTGGCCTTGACTTCTAGGATTTTTTTTTTCTGCTGTTTAAGCCAAATGGAAAACTTACGTTACCTTACTTTCTTCTCTTTCTCTGTGTCTCTCTATCTCTGTGTCTCTCTGCCTTGGTCTCTCTGTTTCTGTCTCGTCTGTCTGTCTGTCTTTCTGTCTGTCTGTCTCTATACACACACACACACACACACACACACACACACACACACACACACAGAGAGAGAGAGAGAGAGAGAGAGAGAGAGAGAGAGAGAGAGAGAGAACCATATAATCACCAGCCCTCCATTCTGAAGTAGGCTCACCAAAGAGACATGTACAAGCAATGTCAATGGCCAGACATGGTTCCTGTCTCTGGGCTTTTGCAAGGCCAGGTGATCGTTGTGTAAGAAATCATGTGTTTAGTCAGAGCATCAGGTGAGGAGAAGGCAGTGTCAAGCATAGTGGCCCAGTTCACAGCTTTCTTTGATTCTTTCTAAAGCCCTTGACTCTTAAATTAGGCACAATGCCTTCACCTGCATGGAGTCCCGTGGGTCACACCTTGACTAAAGCACGTCACTGCAATGCTTGGCTCATCTCTGCTCTTTCAGAAAACAGCCCATGAACTTCTTCTTGACTCTATAAAATAAACTTCTCTGTTTCTTCTTCTGTGCTGCCTTCTAGGACAATTACTACATTCAAAAGCAGAAACATGAAAACCCACAACACAGGCCCTTCTTGCACAAGAGCCTGACTCTCATCCTCACAGAAGAAATGGAAAGGGAACATGTGTTTCTGGCAAGTTAAAATCCAAAATAACCAAAGTTGAACATTATTCCGAAATTTCAGCACGACATTGCTAATACTTCCAGCTCCTACTTCTTCTGTCTTTCTGATTTGTCCGTTGGGCTTTCATTGGTTAGACTGGCAGCTTCATGTTACTGTACACCCTTTGGTCTGCTGTAATGGCACCTTAATGAGTATATATCGCTTTAATGAACCATTGCTCCTTAGCCTATCCTATCCCCTTATTAATATTCCTCCAGACTACAGGCTATAGAGACCTGACTGACCTTGGATGATCAGAAGATGCCCTGGAATGTGTCAAATTTGTATGCAGCCACTCTGAATCCTCCTTCTGTCACTGAAATTATTGGGTATCAAGGCTGATGCTCACCATACAAGAGTAAGCTGTGGGATTAGGCATGAAGAATGCCCTTGCTGAAGATGTTAGAGACACTGGAAGGTTACCCCAAGGGCTATGGAAAGGTGTATCTGAGCTTGGGCTGCTTGACCAACCTCTAACCAAGTAACAGGACATAGTGTTTGCTAATTCCTTTCCAAGACACTGTACAACCTAGTGATTAATTGTGTGTAGTTTGGAGTTAAACAGACCTGGAAATGGGATTCAGTTCTATCACTCACTAGCTAGAAAATATTGAGCACTTTAGTTAACTTCTCTCCAGAGTTCTGATGTGGATTAAGTAAGATTAATGAACACAAAATGTGTAGCGTATGATATGATGTAAGACGCCCTCAGTAAATGCATGCCTCGACAGTTAGGCCTGAGTTCTATTCATTTGATTTTTTCAAGCCTCGTGTCCAGGAAATCCACAGAGTTCCATTCTCCAGCAATGACTGACTCAGTTCCCACCCATCCAGCCCCAAGAGTGCCAGACTCCAACTCTACACAAGCTTGACAGTCTCCAGTCTTTCCTGTGTCTGCTGAAAATGAGACTTTGAGCCTTATTCTAAGACATACAATTCCCACAGCAAAATGCTCCAAGTCAGACTCTGTCATTGGGTACAACTCAAGTAGAATAGATGAAGATGATGCTAGCTTGGATGTTCACCTACATTCTTCAAGCCCGGGATCACATGTTCAAAGAGTTCACATCTTTGGACTTGAGGGTCCCTTAGTACCATTTATCCTGGGATCAATGCTGTGCCACAGGCCAACCCTAGTGTACTGGCTGGTCTTATGTCAACTTGACACACAAACTAGAGTTATTTTTTAAAAAAGAAATCTCAATTGAGAATATGCCTCCATAAGATCTGACTGTAAGGCATTTTCTTAATGACTGATTGATGGGTGAGGGCCCAGACCACTGTGGGTGGTGCCATCCCTAGGCTGGAGGTCTTGGGGTTTATAAGAGAACAGGCTGAACAAGCCAGGGGAAGCAAACTAGTAAGCATCACATGTCCAGCCTCTGCGTCAGCTCCTGCCTCCAAGTTCCTGCCCTGTTTGAGTTCCTGTCCTGACTTCCTTTGGTGATGAACAGCAATGTGGAAGTGTAAGCTGAATAAACCCCTTCCTCCCCAATTTGCTGTTTGATCATGATGTTTCATCACAGCAATAGGAACCCTAATTAAGACAATTAGTACCAGGAGTGGGGTATTGATTTAACAGACCTGACCATGTTTGGGGGAGGATTGTGGGAGGAAGACTTTGGAACTTTGGGCTAGAGAAGTCATTGAGTATCGAGAGCCCAGTGAACTGTTCTTGAGGAGCTTGAAAGACAAGAAGGTTGGGAGCAGTGCAGAAGATGGAGGCCTGCACTGCGAAGTTCCAAGGGGAAGTTTAAAAATTCTGTCAGCGTCATTTGCTATTTGAGTTGAGATTCTGCCTTTCTAGTCAGCTGGGAGTGAAGAGGCAGCCATGATTAACAAAAGACCAACACCACTGAAATGAAACCTTTGCATTTTCTGGGGGCAATTGATGCTGTTCAGCAGGAGCTAAGAAATTAGTGGTGATTAAGAAAAGATCAACATCACTGAACTGAAATCTTCTGAGAAGTGTTTCTTGAGAGTATAGAGAAGCTGTGTTCCAAAGATAGCCAAGGTTGTATGTTGGCAGCTGGACTTGGTAATATGTGAGAGTCACCCAGGTGATACTGGTTTTGAAGGCATGAAGTGGGTCAAGGGAGAGCATCTGAGGATTGGCTCTGTGAGAGGCTAGGAAAGGCCATTGGTGAAGATGCAGCCTCCATAGCAAACGAAGACCCAGGATTGAAGGGGTCATGCAGAGAAGCTGAGGTTTGGAACCATAAAGAGAATCTATTAAGAGCTATTGGTGACAGCTGGAGAGATGGCTCAGTGGTTAAGAGCACTAACTGCTCTTCCAGAGGTCCTGAGTTCAATCCCCAGCAACCACATGGTGGTTCACAGTCATCTATAATGGGGTCCACTGCCCTCTTCTGGTGTGTCTGAAGACAGCTACAGTGTACTCATATACATAAAGTAAATAAATAATTTTTTTTTTTTTAAAAGAGAGCTATGGGTGAAAGTGCAGCCTAGTTGCAGCAAGAGAAACTAGCAGTTTTGGAGATCCCAGTATCATGGGACAACCATTAAGAATAGCAGCAGCAGTGGAGTGGAGCCAACCAGCTCCTAGAAGACAAGCTGTATGTGCTGCAGAGGGCAGAGCTGGAGAAGCGACTCTAGCTCTTTGTGGGGGAGCTCAGAAGATCTTGAATGAGTCCCAGATAATTGAACATTGTGTCGCTTATACTGTTGGAATTTGCTTGGTTCAGATAGACTGTGCCCTGGTTCTTCCCTTTTGAAGAAGGTATTTAATTTAATTTTTTTTCCATAGGAACCCACAACTGAAAGACTTTGAAAATTTAAAAGAGATTTTTTGATATTTACATTTTAAAGAAACTGAAAATTAAATGTGTTAGGAATTGTAAAGATTGCGAGACTTTTCAAGTTATTTATGTTTTCAATGTGAGATCTGGGGGGAACGAATAAGAGAGGCGAGGCTGAATAGTGATATGTCTGTGTGTCGAGTTGACAGAGATATCCTGGCTGGTCTTATGCCAACTCGACACATAAGCTAGAGTTATCTTAAAAGAAGGAACCTCAGTTGAGAATATGGCACCCCAATTTGCTTTTGGGTTATGGTGTTCCAATGCAGCAATACAAATCTTGACTGGGACACCCAGCATGGGATCAACTCCTATGTAACCAGAGGAGTGTATAGGGAACCTTATAGGTACTTGTGGCTTCTGCTTAGGGCCTTCAGGGAGCGGAAGGAATTGGTGGGACGTGGGAGGATGCTGACAAAGGAAATGTGTAAATACCACATGTTTTAAAGAGATGGGAACACAGAAGGCTTGGTTTTCAAAAGAGGAAATAATGTAATTTTCAATAAGAAAGTTGCAGATGGTGCCAGAGAGAAGGCTCAGTGGTTAACAGTGTGCATTGTCCCCTCAATGAGCCAGAATTTGGTTCCCGCCACCCACATAGATGACTCACAACCATCTGTATCTCCAACTCCAGAAGATCCATCTCCTCTGGCTCCATGAACTTCTGCACATAGCCCTACAACAGACGCACATAATTAAAAACAGCAAAACAAACAAACAAAAACAAAAAACCTTACCCCTCTATAAAAAAAGAAAGCATTAGAAAAGAAATATATTTTAAATAGTTATATTTGTGTGTATGATATATGTGCATGTGTGCCTATGCATGAATGTGTTTTAGATAGGCACTTGTGTGTAGGTTCCTGGGTCAAATTACACATACATGTTTGTGCATGTAATGGAAAGAGGTAAACTCTGATGTCTCCCTCATTCATTTCTTACTTCATTTTTTTTGAGACAGGGTCTCTTGTTTCTTGTCCCTGGTGCCATAGGATAAGCATGAACTACCACACCCAACGTTTGACACAGACCTAAGTTTAGGCTCTCCAACTGCTCTGGCAAGCTCTTTTCTAACTGGATCATCTCCCCAGCCTCAGTTTAAGGTTTGAGTTTTGTGCAAGAGCTGAATTCTCAGAACCTGAAGAAGGCAGCTTTCCTTTGTTAGTTCAGGTTCCTACATACATAAAATCTGCACGTTTAAAGTCCGAGTTTGTTTTGTTTTGTGTTGTGTTTGTTTGCTTTGTTTGAACTTTTGATCTAAACCCCTCAAAAACATCTCTGACAAGCATTAATTTAGCCTAGAAACTTACATGCCCGGGAACAGGATAGTGGGAGAAGTCATTCCTTTTATTCTTTTATTTATTTTAAATTAATTTCTAGCCAGAATATAATTGAACACTGGGGAGACACAGATCTGATCCAATGAGTTAAATGGATATACTTGCATATCCGGACACAGCCATAAAGTAGGAAACTGGGCTGGTGAAATGACTAGGTGGATAGAGGTGCTTGCCACCAAGCCTGAAGAGCTGAGTTTGGTCTCCAAAACCCATATGGTTGAAGGAGAGAGCCAACTCCCACAATCTGGCTTCGAGCCTTTACATGCATCCAATCCTGTCCCGATAAACATACTAGATAGACAGATACATAAATAGATAGATATATAGAGATAGATAGATCATAGATTAGTAGATGGATAGATGGATCATAGGTAGATAGATCATAGACAGATGGATAGATGATAGGTAGATAGGTAGGTAGATAGATAGATAGATAGATAGATAGATAGATAGATAGATAGATAGAGAGATAGATAGATAATAAACTCTAGTTCGAGTCCCCTTCCCACCCTCTGACAGGCAGCTCCTATTCTTTTTTTGTTTTGTTTTGTTTTGTTTTGTTTTGTTTTGTTTTGTTTTGTTTTGAGACAAGGTTTTTCTATATAGCCTTGTCTGTCCTGGAACTCACTCAGTAGACCAGGCTGGCCTCGAACTCAGGAATCTGCCTGCCTCTGCCTCCCAAGTGCTGGGATTAAAGGCGTGCGCCACCACTGCCCGGCGGCAGCTCCTATTCTTGCTTTTCATTTCCATAGATGAACACTGCATGTTGGATTTCACACAAATGAAGTAGCTGGTACCCTTCCTCTTGTGTGTCTAGCTTAAAAAAAAAAAACCACTTAACGTAGGGTCTCTGAGATTCATTCATGTTACATATTTAAATAATTTGTTCCTTTTGTGATCGGACACTGTCTCTCTGTAATGAAAGTACCTCAGTTTGTTTTTACATCCTCCTCTTGTGAATGGACACGTGTCTTGTTTCCGAAGCTGAACTTCGAGAAAGAAAGCGACTGTGGATAGTCTCATACAGACTTTTTGGGTTGACTATGAATTTTATTTATCTTATAAATCCTGAATCATAAAGTACATTAGTAATACTTATATGAAAATGCCAGTTTGGGCCTGGAGATGTAGTGGAGTGCTTGCTTAATGCAGTCCCATTCACAAGTCCTGGGTTTGATCCCCAGTAGTGCATAAAGCAGGCATGGTGGCACATGCCTGCGATTCCAGGCCATCCTTGGCTATAAGAGACCCTGTCACAAACAAACAAAGAAACAAACAAACAAACAAATAAAACCAAAAACCAAGTCAAGCCAAACCAAACCAAAACCAAAGGAAGGAAAGCAGAAAATTCAAACTTCCCAAATGACTGAACAATTATGTATTTTTTTTTCACCAACACGCCACAGCTTCTCCAACCTTTGGCATTGGGAGTTTCTAGGTTCTGTTGTTCTCAGTCCAGTGGGTGTGTGGCGATAGTCATTGTGGTTTTAATTTGCATTTCCCTGATAACCAGCAATGCGGAGTATCATTTTTTTATTCAAGGTTTGGCTATGTATGTCTTCTCTTTTCTGAAGTCTTCATTTGGTTTATTTTGCCTATTTAAAAAGTGATTGTTGGTTATTCAGACATTCTGTTTGTGAGTGTGTTGACACAGTGGAGAAAGTTTTCAGCTTGGAGTCAAACATGTGAGGGGTTGCACATTGACTCTGAACATCTTTATATGTGTGCAGTGTGTGTGTGTGTGTGTGTGTGTGTGTGTTTGTGCAGGCCACAGGTCAATGGAGGATATTTTCTTTAGTCATTCTTTTTTGTTGTTGTTGTTTTTGTTTTTTTGTTTTTTGAAACTGTGTTTTCTACTTAACCCAGAGCTCAGTTATGGGCTACACCGGCTGGCTGCTGAGTTTCAGAGATCTGCCTGTCTCTGCCTCTCCAGTTTTAGGATGTCAACACACCCGCCTGGGCTTTCATGCTGGGGTGGGGGGTGATGCTAGAATTGATATCCTCACCCTTGATTGGTAAGCACTTTACTAACTGAGGTCTTCCCAGACCTATCTGTGTCTCTTTTACAACAATCCAACATCTCTGATCTTTAACGATGTTTTACATACGGTAAGAAATAATTCCCATTACACAGACTTGCTTTGAGAGTCTTAGTGGTTCTCAACTTGTGAGTCTTAACCCCTGTGGAGGCTGATGAGTCCTTTACAAGAAACACATAAGGCCATCCTGCATATCAAATATTTAAGTTACGATTCCAAACAGTAGCAAAATTACAGTTATAAAGTAGCAACAAGCATAATTGTATAGTGGGGGGGGGGGGTCACCACAACATGAGGAACTGTATTAAAGGGCCACAGCGTTAGGAAGGCCGAAAACCACTGTTCTAAGAGATCTTATCTGCAGCACCGAGCCCGGTTCAAGTCTCAGCACACTGTAGATATTTAAAAGAACGTTTTAAAATGGCAATGGTTATTATGAATGTTTAAACGATACAGTGGAGTTGCCTCTACCAACTTCTGCTCTAGGTTAAATATATCCAGTTCTTCAAGAAGGCCATACATTCCTATTTCTAGATATTGTCAGCTTTCACGGAAAACATTTAAAAACTGGGTAAGTCAAAGGCACTGACAAATAAGTACCAGGGGGTACCAGCCAGTGGGCTGGGTCAGAGTGAAAGAGACCCTTGGTGAGCCAGGCATTAAAAGTCCAAACCAGCCTAGAAGAGGGGCTGCGTAACTGGGGCTTAAATAGCAGCATGGTGTTGCTCGGGGGTTTGAGAAGTGACAATTTACCACTGAGTACACAAATACAGCCGTGTTTTAAAATAACAATCATTGAGACTAGTCTCCTAACCATCAGCCCTGCTCACTCTTACTTCCTGGTGATTTCAGAAGCAACCAATCAGTGACTCCTTCTCTGTATTGTTCCCCGCTTCTAACAGGAAGAGAAGCTCTCTGACCTTGTTGGTGAGCACAGGACCACTCAGAGTTAGACTCTGTCTCCCAGCATCCCTTGTAAGTAGACAATGTAAGTAATCGAGGACTAGCTTCTGACCATCAGGGTGTGAGAGGAAGTGATGCCCACACATTGATTTGTGCCACATTCTCTTTCCTCCTGGCTTTTGAGGAAGAACTGGTGAGCCACTGTGGACCACAAGACAAAAGACAACCAGCATGGCAGAGCAATGAGGTAGAAGGAACCTGAATTATTGGCTGCCATGGAGCCAGCAGAGACTGATGAAGGAGGGAAAGAAACGTACTTCCTGTACAAGCATTAGCATGCTGGGTCTCCGAGACGTGTGGCTGAAGTTTTCTCCCAGCTTATACAATGATCCTGAAAATCCTTTCCCCGCTATCCTAACCCTACCCTAGTTTTCCAACATGATCACTCAGTGACACACATTGAAGTTGACCTAGATTAGGCTCGTCATGCCTGTTTTTGACAGATAAGGAGGCAACTGGGTTAGTTAGAATCGCCAGGGTTAATTGCTGTCTGGGACCCTTACTGAAACATTTGAATGGTGGCAACCTCACACCGGAGCCCGCCACACATGTGAATGTTAATTAAACAGTTCTTAGCAACCGGGCATCCGAAGCCCCAGCTCTGTCTTAGACATTTTCATCACACCTCTCTTGAATGTGTTCTATCAGATACAGAAAGAAGATTCTAGAGTTGGCATGCAGTTGGAATGATAGTTTATAGTGGGCTGCCAGAATGCTTAGACCCATGGAGCAGAGTGGGTTAGAGAAGATGTAGCCAACTTGCTCCTCTTTCTCTCCCTCATTCTGTCTCTCCCATCCCCTTTCTTTTGTGGGTATGTGTCTATGTGCATGTGAACATTTGTATGGGAGTGTGTGTGCATTTGTATGCAGAAGATAGCACAGTGCAGGGCAGCATCAGGTATCATTCCTTGCCAAGGAGACTAGGCTGGATGACCAGGGAGCATCAGGGACCTGCTTGTCTCTGCCTCCCCAGCACTGGCATAACCAAGACATGCTACCATGCCAAGCTTTTGTATGGGTTCTGGGGAGCAAATGTAGATCCTTATGTCTGTGAGGCAAGTACTGTACCTACTGGGCTATTTTTTTCCAGCCTGATTTTTCTTTCATTGTGACAAGGTCTTATTCTAGGCTGACTTAGAGCTGACTGTGTAACCTAGGCTGGTCTCAAAGTCATTATAATTTTCCTGCCTCCGTCTCTCAAGGGCAGGGACGACAGGCAGAAGTCAGTGTGTCCAGTTTAGTTTCTATCTCTAAGACTAGAGGACTTGTGCTTGTGGGTGTAGCTGTACAATGAACCAGTGTGTCTAACTGACATTTCGACAGGCGTCACGCCTTGGACACGTCCGGATTTACTGAGAGCAGGTTTCTAATGCTTACCCGACCAATTAGCTAGCCGCTAATGAAGACCATTCTCTATATTGTTATGTCAATTGTGAAAAATAAATCACTTGTATTGATTGAGATTAGGCTACCCAAAGCACTTGTAATAGCTACTCGGGAGTGTGGCCTGTCTTATCCAGCTGACCGCAGTGGAGGCATGAATTCTTTTATTTGCGTAAATGGCTCCTTTAGGGTAAGGTCTAAACTAACGCAATTTTATCTGGCTGGCTATGTTAAAGAATGCTACATAGATTCTGGGCATCAGAGAAATGAAGGCACAAAATTTCATGCCAGGAATCCAGACTTTTACATCCGGAAGTGTCCAAGGCATGACGCCTGTCAAAATGGCAGTGAAGACACACTGGTTCATTGCACAGCTACATACACAAGCACAAGTCCTCTAGTCTTAGAGATAGGAACTAAACTGAACACGCTGGCTTCTGCCTGTCGTCCCCGCACTTGAGAGATGGAGGCAGGAAAATTACATCTCCCAGTTTCAGCGATGCTGGAAGCTTCTCCTTGTTCACAGTTGTTCTACTATCCATGATGGACTTGTGCATGCTTTACTAGAAACAACGCCCGTGCAGAACCCACTCTGAGGGCACACAATTAACACATGAAGGCCCTCATTAGGAATGCATATTCTTAGGTGTGATGAGCCTGTGAAGTGTCTTGAACTGGAATCCATGCTAGACAAAGAGAACATCGGCTATCGCAAATCAGACCCGAATAGTAATAAATTAATTAGTATAAAGGATAGTAGAAATATTTTCTTCCATTGGTGAGATTTATGCTGTTTAAGACGCATGCCTACCTAAGTGAGTTTGCATGCAGTGCACACAAAGTCAGGGGGATTAGAGGGATGACTCAGCACTGGTCACTTTTCCAGAAGACCTAGATTTGATTCCCAGCACCCACACGGCAACTCACAAACATCTGTAACTCCCGTTACAGGGGATCTAAAACCCTCTTCTGGCTTCTTGGAGATATCAGAAATGGATGTGGCACACATCCAAGCAAAACTGCTCAAACATATAAAGTAACAATCAATCAATCAATCAATCAATCAATCAATAATTCAGCAGACCTGGCAAGTTTAATTATCCCCATGCTTAATAGGAGATTGAAGCTGGTTTTTCTAGAGTTCCTGGAATCCTGCCCTTGGAATATTGTTACATCTGTGTGCAACCCAGGCAGAAACATGAAAAAGAGAGCAAGGCCTGAGATTTGGATCTGTCCCACCCAGGCTATGTGATGTGATCTCCATGCCTGTGTCTATTTGCTGGTGTGTGTGTGTGTGTTTAAAACTAGCTTTTTCATTCATTTGTTCCTTCCTTCCTTCCTTCCTCCCTTCCTTCCTTCCTTCCTGCGTGCGTGCGTGCGTGCATGCGTGCGTGCGTGTGAATGGTCATTAAAGAAAAATGCTGGGAATTGAGTTTAGGGTCCTATGAGTGCTAGACATGGCTACTACGATTGACTTATACTTTCCTGCACTGCCAATAGGGTTGTTGTTTTTAACAGTAACCGATTGCCTGGTATCAAGATAGAAGAACACACAAACAAACCCGAATAAAAACCTGCCAACTGCTGAATTGCAAACTGACGTAACAGCGCTCATCTAAGCTGAACTTTGCAAACAACAATAGATATCGTTTGACGAACAAATTGTCTATGCCAGGCTTAGATTTCAACCTCAAGGCATCTAATCTCTCACAAAGCTTTTCAACCTGCAGAGGTAGGTGATTCATTTTCCAGATGAAGAAAATTAGGGTCCTGGGATGAGGCCGCTGGTCCAGAAGGAATTGGGATAAGATCCAGGTGAGCCACTTCCTGATGTCAGGCCTCTTGTATCCTATAATACCTTTGTGCATACAGATTAAGTCTCTCTCAACCTCTTGTTCTGTTTTTAGTGTGGAAATGATCCTTGGGAGATGAAATCATGAGACGGAAGAGAAGAGGGTGTGTGAATTAGATCTGATTGACATTGGTGGGCAAGGGGTAAAAAAATGGGGACACAGTGGGTGTCCCCCTGCTGGGAGTCTCACAAGGCAGATGGGGAGCAGGAACCACACACCGTGCTTGGCAGACTGTGAAGTGTTCCATGGCGTCATTATCACAGAATAGCAGCCTTTTCGAATTAAGAATAGTCCTAATTTGCACTTCGTTGGGGTTTTTCATTTACATAATGTTAGAATGCAAAGAAAATTCATACACAAAACCCACTGCTAATTTAGCACTGAAGTTCTTGTTTAAATACTCACTGAAAAGGAATGGTTTTTTTTTTTTTTTTTTTTTTTTTTTTTTTTTTTTTTTTCCAAGTACCCATCCATGGAGGAGGTTGGGCAGTTTGCTAGTCCGGGCGTGGCAGTCAAATCCCAAATGAGATTATATGTGCCTCTGAGCAGCTCTGTTGGTACGATCCAAACCCTAATCGCTGTTTTAATAATTTATTTGGCATGGAGGACTTAATGTCATTTATTTAAGGGCTCTGAGGAAATGTATTCTTTTCTGCAGGTCCTCATTAAAGGCGCTTGTAGCTTTGAGTCTAGTGGGAATGATGGTTTTTAACAGGTGTTAATTCAGCTGATGACACTGTGTGAAATTGCCAGGGTGATGGACTTAGAAACGGCAGATGTCTGATCAGTCTGCAGTACCCTCTGCATGGCAAACAGGTTATGCTACCCTGTGCTCTTCCTGGGAGTGCACTGAGGGAGTTATACCTCTTGCAGTAGGCACGACCCTAGCTAATTTCTTTCATATAATTTCTCACCTCTTAAAAAACGTTTCTTTCTCTTTGGACACTAAAATATAACTTCCTGTTTTCTCTTAGAGTACTGCAAGGGCCCCCTACCCCCCGCCCACCTGCCTCTCTCCGGTGATATTATATACCTAAAATCCTCAGACCAAGGTCTGTTCCATCAGTGGTAGGGATTGAACTCTGGGCTTTGCACACTCAGGACAAGCACCATTTACCAATGAGGTTCCACCTCAAACCCTTGAGTATCTTTTACTTTGACCTGAGGCCTCACAAAGTTGCTCAGAATGACCTTGAACTTGTAATCTAAGATCTTAGAGCTCGAGTGCGTGGGGACATAGCTCAGTTAGCTGAGAACACTTACCCAGCATGCACCAGGTTCCAGAGTTAATACTCAACATCTCAAGACTCATAATAGAGCTCTTTGTGGTTTCCCATATTTCTGTTAGTCTCTGTCTTTCTTCAAGTCCCTTGCAGATGGTGGCTGTATATTTGTGGACATTTGTGCCCTATCATCAAGTGGCAGATAATATGTAGGACGTACATGGACATATCTTGCAGCAAAATCTTGACCAGGCTGACTCACTGGACACAGGAAAGAGTCAATGACAACTCTTTCTAGAAGGTCAAGAGGTTGGTTGCATGGAGACACAGACATCCTTGTGATACACAATTGGAAAAGCTGAGGCAGGAGGAGCTTAAGTTCAAAGCCGTACTGTAAGTCTTTATCTCAAGAAAAAAAAAATTTCAAAAATCTAGTTCCTGGACAAATAAAAAATAAAGCATAATGTCATATGTGTATGAGAATGTCAGAACAAAACCTGTCAATTAATTGAAAAAGTCATGCAAAAAAACCAAAAACAAACAAACAAACAAACAAACAGGAAAAAAAAAGTTGACTTTCTACCTGGGCCATATAGCCAGAGGAGGCTACTCAGTAGGACCAGAGTTCACGGCAGCTTTAGAAACCTGTACTCCTCTCCCCCTCCACAGGGCTTGTACACTGGGAAACAAGTTCCTCTTTAAAGATATCTTCTAGAAAATTATAGAAAACAGGATTGGATAGATGAATCTCTCAGGATTGAACGCAGATGAATCTGCCTCTCAGGCTTGAACATGGGCGGCAGGGGGTTGCGGTGGGGCGTGGGGGAGGGGTGTGACTGAACATCACATCAGGAGGTGCCTCAGTTATCACAGCAGAGGTGCCTGGTGAGGGAGACACCAGTGACTGGAGGATGAAACAGGGCTGAGGGCTGGGGAGCGGTGAGCCACTTACTGGCTCTGCTTTGTGCCTTACTGTAGGTAGGTGAAGGCCAGGAAGGCTGTAGAACACACAGGTTTCTGCCGGTGCCTTACAGTACTGGGTGGTGTGGGGACAGGTATTCAGTAAGATGGGAAATTTTGGCAGGAAATCCTATGATGGTCAGAATTTTCCTGGAATAGTGTTTACTCCTATCTTATGGTTTTATCTGGGGCTTTTCTGGAGGTGTCACTGCTGTCACCTGCATAATACCCACAGGCAATTTTGCAAGGCTAATGACATGGAAATGTTATTATAATGAAGCTGAGTACAGTTAGCTGGTTTGACTTGGTCTTGTGTCTTTACTGTAGAATAGTCACATGACACCTGGCTACAGTACAGCCCAATGGTGGCCTTAGTCCTTAGGTACTGTGCTCCTAGCCTGCATTTTTTTTTCTTTCAGGGTCTATGTAACTCCCACTCTTGTGTCCTGTGCCCTCTTTTTCTAGGTGATGAGACGCTAGTACTTCTCTCTATAAGGGGCTGTCAGCCTTGGTTGTAAACCTCAGAGAACATGTGGTTTAATAGCCCCATGTAGTTTTGAATCAGGTGCTCTTGCTTGATTCAGGTTCTTTGTTTCCAAAATGCTACTGGCTACAAGTGTGGGCCTTGGCTCTGTTCAAAGAGTCACTGTGAGTTAAGATGGACCACACCCTCTTAATGATATGCAAATATGAACCACTGCTATGCAAAGGTAAGTTACTGCTATTTCCAGAAGCCTCTTTACCTACTTAATGGATTCAAAGGTGAGAATCCAACCTGCTTGCTGGCTGCGTTTTAAATGCCTCTGTATCCCAAACTTTGCCTGTTTTCCTGGGCTTTGCCTTGTTTTATTTGCTTGTTTATTTAATATTGCTTGCCTGTTTTGATACAGGGTCTTTCTATGTAGCTCAGGCTTGCCTCTGAAGCAAAGGTGCTAGAATTATAGGCATGTGTCGTCATGGTCGGCAACACTGATCACATAACCCACCATCACTCAGTCACCTCTGCTCTCCCTTGAAGATCCGAAAAGGAGTCGCTCAATATGGCAACCTGGCATGCTGAGTGCTTTGGGCTGCTCAGAAGCAGCCTGAGAAACAAAGTCTGGCTGACTTCTGTCCTCCACCCCCACTAGATTCACGGAAGCCTGAGAGGATTGTTCAGTGAAGTTCCCTTATCTGACTAAGGGAAGTTACTCAAGAAGAACCCAAGTAATAGTCTAATACCCTTACTGAAGTCTCACCAAGCAGATGAACTCACGAGAGAATGGTCTATCAGTCTATTGTGCAAATTCTGGGAAATCATAGCTAGGGCTCTATTGCTGCAGAATAAGAAGAATTTCCTTTGCAGTCTGCTTCCTCCATCCCTCTTTTATAAAACCTTGCCATCACCTCCCAGATTCTACAGGCCCCTCAGCTCAGAGGAGTGGGTTGTACAAACATCAAATCTGGCCCTTCCTTGAGTCTTGTAGAAGGTGTGGCTCCCATGGAAAGTACACATTGTAAGTTTGTGTATCTGTTTTGCTAATTTGACTGTTATCAGCTTATTTCTTAGTGGGCCTTCTAGAGGGAGAGACACTATTCATCTAGGTGTAGAGAGAGGCTAGCTAGGGTCCAGGGAGTGGTGGGGGAGAATTTCCAAAGGCCAGCAGGTAAGAAAGGAATCAATGAATGTTTTCAGGATTCCCACATCTCCCCTTTGTCTTTACAGCTGTCATTGCTGTCTTAAGATTCCTTCTTTCCTGTTGTCCCTCCCCTCTTTCTCTCACAGGGGAGACCTAAGTCTGGGTCTTGGGTATTTTAAGTAAACACTCCACCCATGAGCTATATCCATGTGGATGCCAGATGACAACTTGTAATTTGGTTGTTTGCCTCCATCACCTGGGTCCAAAAGATCAAACTCAGGTCATCAGGCTTGGCAGCAACTACCTTTACTGGCTGAGCCAGCTTGTGAGTCTTTGGACTTGCTAAGTTTCATAAGCTTATCTCAAACTCAGGCTCCCCTTGCCTTAGCCTTCCCAGAAATGGGATTATAGGCATTAATCTCCCCAGTGCTGGGGTATGGGCATGTTCCACCACACTGAGCTTCTGCTAGCTATTTCATTTATTCATGTATTCATGTGTGGTATGCGCTTTCATACATATGCGTGTTTGCACGTTTGTTTATGTGCATGGACACCTAAAAGACACATTCGTGTGTGTGTGTGTGTGTGTGTGTGTGTGTGTTCATGCCCAAGTGCACAAGTGTGCCCACCCCTTTCCTTGTTTGGAGATCAGAGGATATCTTGTTGCAGACGTCAGTTCTCTCCTTCCACTATGTGGGTCCTGAGAACTGACCTCAGGTTACTAGGCTTGGCAACAAGCACTGCACTCTCACCTGCTAAGCCATCCATGCATGGATCCATGCATATTGATTATTGTAATGATGCTGTCCAGCATCAGAGCAAGGCCATGGGTAGGGCAGAGAGGGCTAGGATACTGCCTCCCCTTTGTCTATAGCCCTGGAGGGATGGAGGAAGTGCAACCTTGTTTACAACTCAGATCTGGTTTTGAAGCTAGGAGAAATACTCTGTATTGCACAACTCAACTCTGACTCCTGTTTTGGGTGAACTTGCCCAGTGGCTCTTCCACTCTCACTCCCTTGTAGGAGTCCCAAAGGTAGAGAATGGTCAGGAACAACGGAAGATCACTTTGACCAGGAACTTCTCCCAACCCCCAGCCCCGAAAAGCAAAAACAAAAGATAAACGAAAAACAAACCCACCTAAAAAAAAACCGTGTCGAAACTTGCCTCAAGACCAGAACCGTCATGCAGGCCTCTAAAGCTGCTTTCACACAGTCCTTTTCTGTGGGGATCTTCAAGGCTCTTTTACGTACATGATCTCACCCGGTACGCTGACCGTTTGTAGTAGTGGGTAAGAACTAAGATCTCTATTTTATAGGTGAGAAAACAGAAGCTCCAGGGAGGGCATTCAGCCCAGTTCCCATAGCTAGAATTGGCCCTTTGACTTAAAAAATCCAGTGTTCTTTCTTCTCCTGTGCCCCGTGGTTCCGCAGCCCACATTCTCCTGGAGAGCTGACTATCCACCTAAGAATGGCTTAGAATGTAGATAATGATTAGAGAGGAAGGCATTCGAGGAGTAAATTATCCGTGTTCGAGCATTCTTGCTCGTTTTATAGCATTGAAATTACAAATCCAAATTCAAATGAGTAGGTAGCTGGTCCTGCCCTACTAATCCTTCCAAGAAAATTGCCACCTGAAGCTCAAGCCAGCGGTTCACAGGGGCAGACTGCTTTGTCTTCCACACAGCAATCAGAAGACATGCGGGGTTGTTTTCTGCTGAGACTCTAACTCATACAAGACGGTTCTCATTACAGAGAGCTTGACAAACAACTGACCATTCAAATCACATGCTGGGTGTTCTGACTGTAGGCTGTTCCTTTAGTTTCCTCCTGGGAGTCAAAGATGGCAGGAATGCTGAGGGCTCCTGAGTGGGTTCACATCCGGTAAGGTGACACTGACTAGGTAGGGCTGGTCTTGAAGGGCAGCGGGAGGTAGCGATGCTTCAGTGGCTGTGAGCTGGGTGGCTCAACCATAATGTCAAGTTGGAGCACGGAAAGACAGCACCTGAGTGGGGGAGGGTAAGGTTGTGGGAGGGTGGAAGACTGCAGAACCGGGGCGTGGGGGTGGGGGTTGGGATAGAAAGTTCTATGGGAAGGAGTAGGGCAGTTGAATGCTGGATTGAGGGAGGTGAAGAGATGCTGACTTTCTTTCAAAGTGATAGTCACATTTTGAGCTCATGGTTACAGAGACTGGGAGGGAAGTTTATGAACACGGTGTTGGCGTTTTCTCAGCTTCCGGTGAGAACCTTACGATGCTTCAGGTCATAGGAAGTCTAAATGTTTTAGAGATAAAACAAGAGGGTGGCCTTGCTTTGCGAGAACTGTTTTAGGCCAATGCTCAACTGAAATACCAACTGCTCTTGAGAGAACAAACTGACTCCATTGAGAGAGGCCTGGGTCCCTCCCAATAATACAATCAATTGACTCTTAAAGGTACCCGCCTCCTGACACTTACCATAATGGCAACACACTTCAACACGGAGCCATACCCAGTTCAGATTGTGACAGGTTCTGGCAGGTTGCCCAAGGCGGGATTGAAGGGAGGAACTAGATTAAGCTAACTAGGATGAAGTTGAGTGACAGGTGAACAGGAGACAGACCAAGCTACTGGCTTGTTGAAGAAAGAGGGGTGTGTGGGGGGGCGTGTTGGGACGGGTATGCAGGGGAGAGACCACCCCTTCCCTTCTCTAAACCAATGGATTCAGCAGCCCAGCTCTGCCTTCAGTCAACTCAATAACCAGGACCTGAATCTGGAGAGACCTAGGATGAAATACAGGGTAATAGTTAACTGCTCCCACCAGCTGGGGAGGAACAAATTGTGTAAAAGCAGTTACAATCTGGTTCTCAGAGCTGATTTTAAGGTGCATTGAAACTGCACCCCTTTCTTGGGCATCGGCTCCGTTCAATACAGGTGCAATCTTTACAGTCTTCATAACCCTACAACTTTGGTTGAAGGGACACACGTACTCATCTTAGCACTGAGAGGGGCTCAATGCTGGGTGGGACACCTTAAGGGACCAAAGCCTTAGGAGTCTGGTAGGGCCCTGGGCCATGCCTAGTGTAGTCGTCCAGGTGGGGCAAATGTAGCCTAGGCTTTACTGCTTCTGGGCAGAGTGTTTGTGCGCTGTGCTCTGCTGGACGCAGAGGCAGTTGAAAGTACCCTTGATCACGGGTAGTTTGAGTTGTGGCTACTTCAAGCACACATTTCTGTGCCTTCGTTGAAACCACGTTAAGTTTCCCAAACGGGCAGGTTCATCTTGACTTTTGTTGTTGGTGTGCTAAGGGCCATTCCTGTGGTTTGCTTTCCATTGGAAGTGGACATGAGGCCAAGGCCCAGGAAGGTAGTCAAGCAGCTGCACAAGATGTGGAGATTGACGACGGTTTGGGGTGACCAGGGTACCCCAGGAACCCCTCAGAGTAGCTAACTCAACCCCGGGGAAATAGAGCACGGTGCCCACGCAACTCTTCACTGCGGCAGGGAGGGCGAGGTGTGCGCGCCGGGGACCACGGTGCCCTCAGGCGGGCGCTCCCTGCCTTGACTTCCCCATCCCAGGGGGCGGGGCCGCAGTCGCGGCGAGCGGAGAAAGTGCGCGAAGGGGGACGCGTTGCGAGCGCACACGTGACGGCGCGGCGCCGAGCGAGCGGGACCCGGCGGCGGCGGTGGCCGTGGCTGCGGTGGCGGGCGCAGCGGAGCGGCCCGGGCGGCTTGGAGCCCCGGGAGCGGCGCGCGCGGCCCCGGTCCTGGCCCCGAGCTGTCCCGGCGCGCGCTGCACATTCTCTCCTGGCGGCGGCGCCACCTGCGGGAGCGTTCGCCCGAACATGGCGACACGGAGCAGCAGGAGGGAGTCGAGACTCCCTTTCCTATTCGCCCTGGTCGCGCTGCTGCCCCCCGGGGCTCTCGGCGGGGGCTGGACGCAGAGATTGCACGGTGGCCGAGCACCCTTGCCCCAGGACCGGGGCTTCTTCGTGGTGCAGGGCGACCCTCGCGAGCTGCAGCTTGGAACACACTGGGATGCCCGGGGGGCGAGCCCGGCGGCCAAGAAGCCACTCAGGACGCGGCGGAGCGCCGCTCTGCAGCCCCAGCCTATCCAGGTGTATGGACAGGTGAGCACTTCTGCAAGCCACCTCCTTCCAGCCCCTTTCTCTTCCAGCACTTCCTCACCCCCGCACCCATCCTTTGCAGTCGCTTCCCAGGTGCTGGCACCGCTTGGGGACTTCCCCAGCTGGCATGTTTGTTTCATTTCTTTTTCTTTTCCTTTCCTCTGAACATCACATGAGTACAGCCGTCAGCACTCTGGTCGCATAGATCTTTTCCTTCTTCCTGTCGATTATAGCAAATATATTCCAGGTAACTCGAAGGGTGCAGCGCCTCTCTTCCCTAGCCTGATTGCAGACAGACCGGTGTAGTTTCCGGCAGGTTTTAGAGGGGTACAGCATAATTTTTACATCTGGATAAAAACGGGCATTAAACTCCACCCCTGTACCATCCTTTGGCAGCGGGGGCGAGAACCCCGCAGTTGTAATGCACTTAAGCCGGATTGCAGAGGGCTTTCTACGGTTATCCTCATGAACCTCAAAAAGGTGGGCAACTCACAAAGCTCCACGATTGTCCCTTGTGTACCCAGTAGATGTGTGTGTGTGTGTGTGTGTGTGTGTGTGAGAGAGAGAGAGAGAGAGAGAGAGAGAGAGAGAGAGAGAGAGAGCGCTTGTGAATGCCTGTGTGTAAGGTTGGATTATTTTCGTTGGGAGTATGGCATACCATCCCACCCCCTTTCCTTCCCACCCCTTCAAGGTGATGGCTTTATTTTAGATAGAAACTATCTCTTTTGACACTCGGGATTTGAGAGTACTGCAAGAAATTTGCTGGGCTTAATATTCATTAAAGGATTTATTTCTATCCAGGCAATGGGTTTATTAGGTCATAAGTAACACAGATTTCACTCCTGGCCATCACTGACTGATAGGGATGACAAGCCAAGTTTGTCCCTTAGAATCAGCGTTGGAATTAATTTGCCGGTGTAATCGTCTGTTCAGAAACTCCCAGTCCTTCGGTTTAAGATTGACATCAGCAAAACTAGAAGGTCGGTGGGAGAGAAAAGGTGGACCCAGTGGAGGTGACCCACACAGTCATGTCCCAGTTTGACTGTTGCTTTCTGAAGTACAAATTAAGTGATTAGCCCTGGGTTCTGCCTTTCTTCACTGATTTGGCTATAACAAAGTCTTCCTTCGGAGCATACATAGCGTTAAACGTTCAACTCTTGGAGCCAGAAAGCATCTCATAAAAGATGCCACCCTATTGTGTCATGGTTTGAGTGAAGAAACGCAAGCTGTGACCGGCGCGGTGACTGGTCCAAGGTCACGTAGGAAAGGGCTGGGAGCACTGTAGTTCTCACCTGTGTCGTCTCACTGACCTTTGGGTGCCGGGGGTCACCTTGTCTAAGTCAGTGCTTCCTAAACATCCCCTCTCCAAACTAAAATAGACATGGTTATGAAGACAGAGGGATGGTGGTGTGTGGGTGAGGAGTAGCTGACGTCTGTCCACCACTAGACCACCCGCCCCTGGGCAGGGATGTATAGCAGATGATCTGTAACTGCATGACGGTGTATGTACTTGTGCGTGTGCGAATGTGTGTGCATGCGCGTGTGTGCATGTGTGTGTGTGTGCATGTGTGTGTGTGTGTGCATGAGTGTGTGCATGCGCGTGTGTGCATGTGTGTGCGTGTGCATGTGTGTGTGTGCATGAGTGTGTGTGCGTGTGCGCATGCGTGCGTGTGCGTGTGCCTGTGTGTGTGCATGTTTGTTTGTGCGTGCGCGTGCGTGTGCGTGTGCGTGTGTGTGTGTGTGTGTGTGTGTGTGCGTGTGTGTGTGTGTGTGTGTATGCTCGCGCGTGCGTGTGTGCGTTTCTGTGTGCAGGGTTCAGACTTCTGAAGCCCACCTGCCCTGTTCCTCTTGGACCCAGATCCTTGTCCCCAACACTTCACCCCTATCTGAAACTTCCTTTTTATAATTTGGAAGTCAGCAAGATGGCTCTTGGCAGGAATGGCAACTTGGAACTGACAAGGATGGGTCTCCCCAGCCTGCCTAGCTCTGCTGTGCTCCTGAGCTGGTGGGCCAATCATTGGAGGAGTGAGGAGACCATGCCCCTAGCTGCTCAGGTCCCCTGCAGCCTAGTTTTGGTGGAAAGCGGCACCTTCTAGTCTCTACAGTATCTGTGCAGGTGCTGTTTATTTCTTCCTTTCGGGTTTGCTGTGTGAAAAATCTCCCAGGGATTTCGAGCAAGCTAGAGATGAACTCTGTTCTTGTTGGGAGCCTCTCCAAACTACGCCCCCCCCACCCCCTTCTGCGCTTTGCTTTCATGTCTCCAGGCCAGCCAGACTGGTTCCATTGAAGGATGCAGATCCAGCCAACAGTTGAACTCAGAATGAGGAATTCCCACAGAACAGTGAGGATCCCTCCTGTGCCCTTCCCCACTAAGGGGCTGCCTTCCTATGCCCTCATTCCCTGTTGCCGGTACATTAATGAAAAATAGCATTAACCTTCCTTGTTGAGGAGTGGACTCAGACAGAAGGAAGAACTTTATGGAATGGCATTTCTACCATAAGCTCTAACCTGGTCCGGGGCCCTTCTGTCTACAGGCTCTGGAAGCAGTGCCTGAGTGGCTTGGGGGCTCTCCTCTGGGTCTCTGGAGTAATGCACAGCTATTTGGAATCACCTCTGTAGCAGAGGTGGCTGTGTGCCTCTGTTTTTCCTGGGACATACCCAGGTATGAATAGCACCTCCACTCCCCTCCCCAAATGCTCCGGGATGCAGCTGTTTTATTAATCTATATGCTTGTTTGAACTCTTGGCCCTGTACCAAGTTATACACATTCCCTTCAGTTTTTAAACCCAAATGATTACAGTCTGAAGGGGATATGTTTCTCAAAACAAACAAACAAACAAACAAACAGCAAACAAAGAAGAAAACAGTGGAAGGAGACATCATTATAAACAAACAGGTGGTAACCAGCAGACCTGTGCAGGCTCAACCAGACCCTACACGTATGGGCTTTCCTGGCTGAGTGAGGCTCTGGACATGGAGGGATAGCTGGGGACAGGGAGACTTAGGTGCTCCAGCAGTTTCTTGGCCTTGGGCCTTGATGTGGGTAAGGGAGTAGGGGGAACATTTGTCAGGGCCTGAAGTAGAAGCCAGGGAGGTGGTGAGAAGACCACTATTTTCAGGGAGGACAGAAGGAAGGCTTTGCCAAGGAAAATTTGGCTGAGAAAGGAGTCTGTGTTGGCATGTCACATTGGAGTGTCCCTTTGTTTACCCTCCTCACTTTATGGAGTAAAAATTTTTGTTAATTTTGATTATATTCCTTCCTAAGACTTTCCTCTTAGGAAGCTTTTCTAATATGAAGAGACTGGTTCTGACATGATCACCCAGAAGTAGTAGAGACCAACAGACCAGATATTAGGGCTTTTCTATACAAGTTCAAATTTTACAAGGAAGGCTTATTCTTTCAAGGGTCAAATTAAAGAAGGAGAGGAAGCGATAGCTTTTAAATATATAATATATTTAATTATTATTATTAACAATAAGCACCAATAAATTTATTGATAATAATTATGCATATTATTAATGACTTAATAATATATAAATATATTTAATTAACTTGCATATGAAATTGTTTTGGTGTGTGTGATGGGGTCTGATTTAGTGCAAGCTGGCCTGAAACTTACCATAAAGCTCAGGCTAGTCTCTAACTGGTTCTCCTACTGTCTCTGCCTCCAGAGTACTGGGGTTAGAGAAGTGTGTTGCCAGGCCCAGTTTAGCCCACACTGACTTCTTGCCTGCTCTTTGCAGTCATTCTTGATGGTGCTCTTCCCCAAAGGTCTTCCTCAACTCCCCTCTTTGCTTAGAGAACCCCCTTTCTGTTCTCCAATCCTCCCAGGCCCCTAGTATTCCCAATTCTGTGGGAACAGTTCTATGCCTGGTTCCACCCCGCACTGCCCTGGGTTATAATTAATGCCTCATCTCCCTGTGTGCTCCTTGAGGGCCAGGATTTGCTCCTCTATGTTTCACTGTATGGGAGACCCTTGATACCCATCTGTGGAGCAGTTTTCTCCCTGGAAGAAGAGGGATAGCAAGCATATTAAGTTATATAAAGTTATTTATAAGCAGGAGCAAGGAGAGCCCATAAGCTGACAAATGCTTTGTCTCACTTCATGGTACGGAAGCCAGTGGGGTGGCCCTTGGGAGTGTGGCCCTGGTTTTCCTGTGCTATCTGGAAGTTAATTTGAATAAAGACCTAAGATTCTATTTTTACAGCGTTCTCCCTTTTAGGACTCTCATATTGGTTTTTGCTAATGGTATTCTTAATTTTGTGTGTGTGTGTGTGGGGCGGGGGAGTCAGTTGGGGATCTGTTGGAATGAGGCACAAAGCATAACAGGATTTACAGGTTTATTTTGCTTGCAACAAGCTCTCTGTTCATAATTCTTGCATTTTAGAGGACGGAGAGGATACAGTGTCCTGGTTTGAGACTAAAAACAAAAGTGTCCATTACAACACAAGGGCCTCGGACAAAAGGCCTCCTTTGGGGAAAGAGTACTGTTTGGCTTTAGATCACTCTGGTGTTGATTCTTACATGATATACTTGCTCGGGGGAAAGAATTGGCTGGTTGATTCTGAAGTTAGGATGCTTGACCTGTGGACTTCCAGATGAAGCGAGAAGGCAGCATGCAGGCTGTGCCAAGCTGAGTTTTGCGTAGGTGAAGACCTGGTTGGCCTCTTGGGTTGGTGAGGGATGTGACCTTGAACGACCTCTCCTGGTTGCGCCTGTATCCCTTCTGTTGAGTTCTGGGCTGTGTCTGGCACTGTTTGGTTCATCGGTAGATTAGAGCCTGGAACGGAACAGTAGAGGTTTTGAGGAGGAAGGAACGGAGAGAAGGGGCCCAAGGAGAGACACTGAGAATTCAAGGGGCGGGCAGAGAACTTACCGGCTGAGCCTCCGTAGTCTTCAGCAGATAATGCCTGCTAACAAAGCCATTGATAAGAAGGAATGTGTCGAGACAGGTGAATCCCTTTGAGTTCTCATGTATCACAAGCCAGGTTTTTGTAACTATTTCTTCACAGAAATCGTCTGTAGAACATGAATGCACAGGCAACTGAGTTATCAGCGGCCTTTTGTTACCTGCAGTGCTTGGTGTCGTGAGTAATGAGGTTAATTTAAACTCTAAAAATATTTGTGGGGTGGTGACCATGGTGACCTGCAAGTGTCACATATAGAATAGATGATGTCTCCTTTTCCAGGCCAGGTGTAATAGTGCCCTCCCCCTTTTCTCCCATGGCTCAGAGGATTCAACCCCTGGAGGAGTAGAACCCCACTTTGTGGGGTCGTCAGAATCCAGGGGGCACGTTCCAGACCTTAGCTTTGTGTTCCTTTTGACGCTCTTTCCACTGTATTCTTGTAAAAATGAAGTCAGCACTTTGCTTAATAAATTGCTTTGAGACTTTGATCAGTGAGGCAGATCCTAACAGCGCTGCAGATCCCCAGGCAAAGAGCAGCTGCTGTAGGAACCATGCATTGTCGACTGGGGGTCTTCTTCCTTAGAGATCACAGGCGTGTTTGTGGCGTCCTTCCTATCCCAGAGCAGCCATAGAGGAAGCAAGCCCTGTCCAGTCCATTGTAGAGAGATGCGGGGGTAGTCTAATATTCTGAAAAGCATGAAATAGCCAAGCTAATTTTATTTGCTTTTGCATATTTATTTAGTTTCTCTTTTAAAACGTCAGTTTACCTTCTTAATTAAAATTTGCTCAGGTGAATATTAGATGAGCTTGCTTTCTTTGTGTTTCCGATAGGGGAAAACGGTCATATAAATGTATTCCAGGAAAGCCAGCGAGTGTAGCGCTTACAGTATTTGACCGTTATGGATGATTGATGGTTGACTACACAGAACTGTTCTAAACCTGGGGTGTTATGTGAACCTTTCTTTCGTCCCCCTCCCCCCACTCTCCCCAGAGTTAAATTTATGTGATGGGACGGCGGCGAGTTCAGTCTCTTTTGCTTTGAACATTTGGGGATTGGCATTTCTCTGGAAATTGTCTGGGATTCCAGGGAGGAGGTGTTTTCTTTGTTAATGAGAGCACGGCCTTCCTGTGAGTTCTCCAGGTAGGCCACGATCTGCTGGCAGATGGCATATTCAGTCCAGCCACGTACATGCAAAAAAAAAAAAAAAAAAAAAATCAATTTCCCCCAGTTTAAAATGAGTCACAGTTAATTTCGACCTAATTTATTGGTTTATCGACTTGCGAACCTTAGGCCTTCAAAGAAATGGCCTGGATGGTCCTCGAGCATCAAAGCAGCTGATGATGCCAAAAAGCAGGAGGATAAGTGTGGGGCTGCTGCTCAGGGTCTGGATATGGGGCATAGTCTATGTTAGTGGGAGATGCTGGGAGTTGAAACTGGAAGACAGCAATGCTCTGTGCATACTAGAGTGGTCTCTATGAGCAGGGGACTTGGTAACAGTCATAATTACGATTGTGAAGTAAAGAGTAATTATGAAATTCAGGTATCCACCGGGTAATTGTGTGTGTGTGTGTGTGTGTGGTTCTGAGGATTGAACCCAGTGCCAGATGCATACTAATTAAGTACATGCTTCTCTAAGAGATAGACCCTCAGCCCTGAGCAACTGTTAAATATAATATAATGGGGTCTCCAAGCTCCATCATGGCTGTTAGCAGAGAGCTATCCCATCCTGCGTGCTGGCCTTGTAACCTATCTTCCGATGGAACATTCCTGAATCGGAGTTTCAGCAGTGCTGAACATCTGTGGGTTCAGTATGTCTGCTAGGCATATGTGGCTACCGAACACTGGAAATATGGGTAGTGTGACTGAAGAGCTGAATTTCTTTTCACGCAGTATTCATGAATTTAAAGCTTAGGAGCCACATGGAGACTCTGGCTATTGCCGTCCCGCCTCCTGGCAAACCTCTGTTCAGTGGAAGGAGGCCCAGGCATCCAAGCATCTTCTATTTCACCCAAGAGACAGGGGAAGTCAAAAAACAAGAGAGTTGATAGCTTCGAACAAACCCTAGGTCTTGGAGGCTGCTGATGGCCAGGTTACAGTGGCTAGGGCTGGCTGCATGGGCCACCGTGGAGGACAAGTGGACACTGTGTTCATTTGGGGGAGAGGGGTTGTCTCTGCACAGTTGCCTCTTTCCATCAGGCCCTAGGAAGGCTGGACCCTTCAGATGAGCTCTTTAAACCTGTGTGTGCCTCTTCTCTTGTGCTGTGCTCATGCAAATAGCCCAGGGCTATTCCAGCTGTGCTGAAGTGTGCAGAGGTATGCAGAGGTGCGCTGATCCCACGGGGTCCTACGTTAGCGGGAGCTATTAATGGTGAGCGCTTTGTCTCTGTCCTCTGCTTCCGGTACTCTTACTGACTTACCCCACTGGGTCTGTCTTTCATCTCTGCGACCCTACAGGCTGGCACAAAGACAAACAATAGAGGTGTATGGTCTTCACCACTGTATTGAAGCTCCCTCTGCTTCCTCGCTGGCCCTTTAACTTAGCATGCCATTGCTGTTGTTGCCGCTGCCGCTGGCTGCAGGCTCTTGGCTTGGAAAATCGGGACCCTTCAGGATGATTTATCTCCAGGCCCCTGAATTAGATTAAAAACACAGCTACGAATTCTCAGAAAGGCAGGCTGATGTGATTATATCCCAAATCTGAGTGGCGGACAAGGGCAATAAAAAGACGTAGGATATCAAATGCGTTTTGCGCCATGTAGAGACCCATGTACGAGGTTATCCCTCCCTTAAAAAGAAAAGAAAAAAAAACCCGAAAACAAAAACAAAAACACCCAAAGAGGCTTTATTTATTTTGAAAGAAGACTTATCTGTGGTGTAGACAGCTTGCCCCTCACTGCTGACAGAAGGGAGGCCTGGGGAAAGTGGCTAGAGTAATTTTTATGTGGAGTAAGTGGGTAAGAGCCAATGAGGGTTTTAGGACTCTAAACGTGCTTAATCTTTAATCCCCCTTTGTAAGCTGAGGGACGATGTCCTGCTAAAACACACACACACACACACACACACACACACACACACAGTCACACATATGTGCACATGCACACACACACACACCACACACATTCATAAAACACATAGACATGTACACATACACACGCAATCTTAGACATACAACACACACACACAACACATATGTGCACATGCACACACATGTACATAAAACGCATAAATAAAACACAGAGACACGCCCACACAATCACACACGCAGGAAACGCATGCACATACACATGGCACACATATACATAAAACACACATACAGTCGCATACATAACACACACACACACACACACACACACACACACACACACACACACACGCGCGCGCGCGCGCGCGCACGCGCGATCAGGAGCCACTTGGGAAAGAAATTGGCTCAGAGTCTGTCACCCTGGATGCTCGTTGGGCCTGGACCCCACGGAACCTTGTTTGTTTGTTTGTTAACTGGGATGTTTGTGGCAGCTGGAGCGTGACAATCCTGAGACCTAGGAAGGTCAAAACTGACTTCCTGAATCCAGGTCAAGGATCTTAGAAGAAGGGACCCTTGATTCTAGGCAGTAGAGCAGAGCTGGGTAAGCTATCTCGAAGCTGAGGCTGTTTGAAGGAATTTGAATACTTGAGACCTGTTCCCAATTCATTGAGTAACGTGACACCCTACCTAAAATTTACCTCATCTGTGTGTATTTAGTTCCCTGGAAGTCCCGTACTGAATAGTTATAAAAATATATCTTGCAGTTAACTGTGCACAGGGTTTGCTGGAGTTGGCGAGGCATGCCGGGGTGGAGATGACAGGGTTACTGCAGAGACCAAACTGGAGGAGAAGCATTAGGTGTGTCTGGGCAAAGTTGAGGGAAAGGTGAACAGGCTGTTAAAACAGAGTTAGAGAGTTAAACAAACAGAAGAGAGGTGTGGCCAGCTCCTGTCACCAGGTCGAGCCTTGGGTAGTTCCTAGGCCATCTCCTGTTACTGAGAACTTGGTCTTCCTTGGCTTTGGGGGCTGAGCTGCATGTACCTCTGAAGTACTTGTCTTCTGGGTTTCTTTTTCAGTGTGGAAAAGCAGCTAGCAATGAAGTTGCAGGGTCTTCTGCTCTGGAACGACAGGTTTAAATGCTGTGCCTTTGGGGCGAGGGCCTTGTTAGGGAGTAGTGTCACCTCAGTGGTGACAACCTGGGACTTGGACTTCGGGCCTCCCCAGCTTTCTGAGACTTGTCGTCAAGCATGGGTGAGGCTTCCCGAGAGTGTCCATAGCCACTAGTTCAAAAGTCAGTGAAATATGTGTTGTCTTGTTATTTGACATATGTCATGTCTTGCTCTTAGGTTCCAGGTCTGGTGATGCCAGTGTCAAGTTTTTATGTGGAGCCATGCTGCAAAGAATGGCTGCTTTGGGCAGAAAGTCATTGGGACCTGAAAATAAATGATACTTTTGGATGTCGAGGTTGACGAAACACATCTCTGGTTTATATCTTGTTGGCTTCTTGCAGCAGTGCTGTGAACGTGGGAAGAGTTACTGCTCCTCTCCATTCCCCAATGAATATCCTGTAGCTCAGAAAGAGAAGTGACTTCTCCTCCCAGGTTAGACAGCTAGTGAATTGTGGAGACGAGGACCCAAACTGAGCTTCTGATTTGTTTCAAATTTATGTGACACTGTTGTCTCTTATGCATAATACATATGGGGGGTCATCTTGGGTAGAGAATCACAGCTTGCTTTCTAGTTCCCTTCCCTCCCTCCCTCCCTCCCTCCCTCTCTTCATCCCTCTTTCTTTCCCTCCCTCCTTCCCTCCCTCCCTCCCTCCCTCCCTCTCTCTCTTCTTCCCTCTTTCTTTCCCTCCCTCCTTCCCTTCCTTCCTTCCTCCCTCCCTCCCTCCCTCTCTTCTTCCCTCTTTCTTTCCCTCCCTCCTTCCCTCCCTCCCTCCCTCCCTCTCTCTCTTCTTCCCTCTTTCTTTCCCTCCCTCCTTCCCTTCCTTCCTTCCTCCCTCCCTCCTTCCCTTCCTTCCCTCCCTCCTTCCCTCCCTTCCTTCCCTCCCTCTCTCCCTCCCTCCCTTCTTTCATTCCTTCCTTCTTCTGCCTGCCTGCCCTCCCTCCCTCCCTCCCTCCCTTCCTTTTTTCTCTTTCTGTGTAATCCTTTAGTCTCCTTCGCCTAAGCTCTGTAGTTCTCATAGGATCCCCTCTTCTCCTAGGCTATTCTGGCTACACTGCTGTTTTAACTTTTTGGAAGATGGTAGATTTTAGGGCTCTTTCCAATCCCTGAGCCTTAGTCTTCCCTAATTTGTGTGTCTCTCACTCTGTCCTGGCCTTCCTTCCCTAACTGTTCCCGCTCCACCTTTGGCTTTATTACCTCTCCCAGGAAATGTCATTGTCCTCTCCACGTGAAGTCAGGGCCTCTGCTTGACACCTGGAGTTTAAGCACTCGTTAAGTTTGTTACTTGGTACATCTTCCTCTACTAATTGGAGAGAAGCGAGGCAAGACGGAGGAGTCTGGTGCTTTCCGAACACCTAGTGTAGCATCTGGATCACAGTAAATGCTCAATAAACATTTATTGAATGAGCAAAGTAAGCAGCTATTTATAGCAAAGCTGTGGGAGCCAAACAGGAGAGTTTGGGGAAAGTGGGTGGTCTGGAAACCCTGAGAGCAGTTGAAGTGCCTTTGGGGGAGTGGAGCAAGGGGGGTATTGGTAGTTCAAGGTCACTCTGGACTTCCTGCTAAGTTCCAGGGCAGCTCGGTTACACAGCTAGACTCCTGTCTGAAGGAGCAAGTGCATGGCTTTGGGTTTTATTGGGAAATCCTCACAGAAGACAGGTGAGCCATGGCTTCTCTTGTACACTACGTTAGGTATGTTTACTGTGTCTGTATGCCTAGCACTGGAGATCCCGGGTGGCATCTAAAGGCAGTATGGAATGTTCCCTGTAAATCTCAGAGCAGAGCCCCTCCAGTCAGCAGTTGTTAGGTGTCCTCTGAGCTTCCTTCTGGCTCTGACACTTCCTTTATTATCTTACCCACAAGTAAAGGAAGGGACAGACTGTCCCTCTCAGGTTCATTTTACTCTGGAGCACTCCTGGAACAAGACATACCATTGTCTAGTGACACCGTTCACCTGGAGGGTGTGGCATGTGGCAGAGAATGACAGGTAGAGATGATTCTGGAAGCCAGTGAGAATGTGGTTATTGTCTTTCTGGTGTGGTAGGAAGAAAAACCTTCTCACTCCCCCCCCCCCCCCATCTCTGTATCCCTCTGTCTATTATGACAAGCTCACAGCTCTGGTGAAGATGGTAGTGAGATGCCAGGTTTTAGTTCAAGGTCATTCGTTTGCTTCCTCGTCTATAGAATGTGCAGCCTAACTTTGTCTGGTAAGTGGTTAGCAAGTTCTGTGAGTACAGGGCCGCATCTTGAGCCAACTCCAAGGTCAAGTGAGTGTGCTGACCCCACAGACAGGGCCGTGTCTTCAGGGAGCACTCAGATGCTGGATTTCACTTCTCCTGAGGTAGGAAGTTCAGAGAGTGTAATGAGCTTTCTAAATATAGTGGGGACTTGGTCTGGAAAGGGGACACTGGGAGCTGATTTGCATACCTAACATTTAGGTCGCCTGGTTGGAAAAAAATACCTTGTTGTTGGTCATGGGCAGTCCATCTTTGGTTTCCGAGGGCACTGTGGTGTCAGGTACTCAGGGGTGCTGACTTAATCCTCAGAGTTGAAGGATAAGGGTGTTTGTTTTATATCTCTGTTGATTTAAAACAACAACAGCAGCAACAACAACCATTTCTTTGTAATTTCATAGCCAGTGAGGAAGAGAACCGAACCAGGCTGCCTTGTTTGTTAACACCTCGAGGTGTGTTCTAGAAAGAAGCGTGGGGGAGGCATGCTGATGTTGAGTTGGGGGTGTCAGCTTTGTGTTTGGCCCACGAGAAGGAGGTAATGTTAGAAGAAATGAATGGTGAGAGCTGAGGCCCATTCCACGAAGGGGCCCCCATCTTCCCAAGTCAGCATCCAAGACCATATAGAGTTTGGTGGCTTTCTTGACAATCCCTCATCCTGTCTTCAGCCCTGCAACTCTGATTTCTCCCAGAAGCCTTTGGTATGCTCGCAGAGGTAAGACATGATTAAAGAGCCTACAGGGTGCCTGGCATCTAGCAGACCTCAGTGCACACTTTGTGGGGAAGTACCGCACTTCCTTCATACGGCTAGCAATTTATTTTCTCCCTTCTATTTATAACAAGTCAGAGCCCAAGGAATGGACAGCAGAAGATTCTCCTCTGCCCTGCCCCTTCCGCCCCCACTCTGAATAGTAAGAATCGAATCTTCATACCCCTAGGATACCCCTTCATATCCCTTGGATCCCTAGGGCATGCTGGGGGGACTGAGAGATGGCTAGAGGGGGTTGTGGTGTTTGATAAAGACTTTGAGCTATGTCAAGGGGTAGGTGATTGCTGAGAGCCTGCAGTAGCCAATAATCTGGAGCTGAGCCTGTGAGCCTGTGACTGTCGCTTCAGCTGGGGACAGCAAGGTTGATGTGGATGGCTGTGACTCTGCAGATGCTGTTTACAGCGCTTTGAAGTATTGCTTTGGCCAGAGACCCTGTCCCCAGCCGGCCTCCATGATGACTCATTGGAACCGCGTGTTTTGGTAGCATCAGGGTTCACTGTGAGCTGAAAGGAAATAGGTCCTTCTTACAAGTAGGAGCTCCTAAATATTGGATCTGCACTTGAGAAGTGTAGTGTTCTATCCAGGTCATAGAAATGGTTTTTAAAATGAGGTGGCATTTACATAACAGCCATTGCAAACCCAGTGGCATTTGGAAGGTCCTTGCATTGTGTATTTATTATTTCTGTCTAGGTCCATGACGTTCTCCACGTCCCAAAGAAAATCAGTTATTTCCTCCTCTCCTCTTCCTCAGCCCCCTGGCAGCCAGTCATCTGCCTTCTATCCTTGTGGAATTCCCTGCCCGGGATATTTTATATAAACTGAGTCATGCAGCATGTGACCTTCTGTGCCTGGCACATTGTATTAAAGGAATGGATTAGCGTCACATGGAGGCTTCATTAACAGCCATGCCAGATTCCAAAAGACAGCTCTCTCCCCAGCTCCTCATCAAGACCTTGCTGATGTCTCCTCAACCCACTGACAGTGTTTTCTTTGCTTCTCACTACCTGGAAGCAAGAGAACAGACCAGATTCATCATCTCCCAAATGAGCTAGAAGCTTTTATGTGTTTTCCCAATGCTCATGCATGGGTTACCTTCCGAGAGCTTCTGAGTAAGTACCTATGGATGGAACTTACAGGACTTCTGAACAGTGCATCTCTAGGTCTCTTTTTTTAACCAGGTGAATTCTGGGATACTGAATCCCGGGCCTCATGGCTTCTAGGGTTTTGGTTATGGACCAGGTGGCCTCTGGGTTTGGTACTAGAGTGAGTAACCTCTGGATGTCTGATCCTGACTGGGTTATTTCCAGGGCTTTCATCCTAGACCAGGTGACTACTTGGGGTTCTCTCAAATTTTGCCTATGAGCCTAGCAGAGGTCTGACAGGCCTACAGATTTAGTTTGTCGTCTAAGATGGAGTTTTACTCAGAGATCCCTGTGGCATGCAGTCATATCTCTCCTCCCTCCCGGGTCCCCAGCAGAGGCACTCGGGCCCCTCCCTTGCTGCCTTTACAGCCCCAATTAATTGCATCTCATTTGCCAGGCTCCAGCTATGCCCTGTGAGCCAGAGACAAGAGAAAGAAGGTTGTTCACACCCCCGGGTGATGGTTATGACTGACCACACATCAAGGTTATGTTCCTGGAAAAGTCACACTCCCACTTTCTCCCACCCACTGGCAGGCCAGTGTCTCCTAGATCAGCCTGTGAAACTAAGTGGGAGAGGCTGGTGGAACCACGGCTGCAAGCCTGCAGCTGCTGTAGAGGGCAGGTGATAGGGAGAGTTGGCAATGGAGCCGGGCAAAGGACCCAAACACACTAGAAATCACCTAGGGGATCCAGCCACAGGAATCTGTGTGTTCTTAATGTTGTGGGCTGCCCTGGGGGCTGTTGGCTTCTTGGTCACAGTCCTCTGGGGACTGCATCCTGCCTTTTCCTGTAGTAAGGCTGTGGACAGGAGGAAAATAGACTGCACGTTGTGACCTTAATAAAATTTATGGCTTGCTGACCTCCCTCTCCTGGCTCCCTTGCCTGTCCTTGGAGTCCATCGATTCCTGCTACTGATTTGGGTCCTGTGCTTTGGTGGTGGTGTGAGGGGGGTGTAGGGTGGGGGATGGGCACCTGGGCTGCCTTGAAGATTAGTGGTGACTCACCAGGGAGTTATTCTCATGACTGGATATGCTTGACGTCTCTGCCAAGGCAAGGAACTGAACTGTTTGTGTGAGTGCCTGGTGACCCTTGGACAAGCCTTTGCTTGCCAGGGAGCCTTCTCTTTCCCTTCACTGGGCTGCCCTTTTCCAGTCTTCTCTTAGGAATAAAAGGGACATTAGATAGAAAGGGCTTTTAAAAAAAAAAGCGTTCGTTCCACCGAGCTTGCCCCTCAGAGGCTCTCTCTTTATAAGAACACCCTGGAATATTTTGATGCCTCTTTTTGTACCCATTTCATCCCTTGCCCCTTAGGGATCAGTTAACAAAACCTATGTCCTCTGCTACAAAGACCCCCAGCAAGTGTTGTCAGACCTCTTCCCCACTCTGATCCTGTAACACTTTGTAGCCTGATCAAAGTGTCCTCTGATTGTTAACCTGCCAGAGGGAGGGCTTCTCCCCTGTTTTTGAGGATGGCTAGGTTGAATACTGGTGGGTCTTTTCAGCTCAGACCTCCTGTGAACCTCGGGTGATTCTCCGTGGTTCCTAACCTCCTTTCCAAGTGCCATTTACATAGGTGTCTTGTTTGTTCCTCTCTGGTTCCTAGGGTGCAGATGGCTTTGAAGGGGAAGAGGATTTTAGCCTGAGTGTCTGAGGTGTCTGTGCTTGTGGGCTTCTGATCCAGCAGTATTTCCGGTTTCTTCCTGGAAGCCTAGGTTGGAAGGGAGGGGAAAGGGAGAAAAAGTTACAGGAAAGCTTGAGTTGCTGGACAGCTTAGAACCAGGGACTGGGGGAGTCCCTTAGCTGTGTGGGTTTTTGTTTTTGTTTTTGTTTTTTTTTGAGTTAAATAATAATTTATTTCTTGTTTTTGATTTGCACATTTCTGTTGGTGCTTGCCTGGACTTATCTACTGGGTATGAGAAATACAGTTCAGAATGACATACACACACACACACACACACACACACACACACACACGTATATATATCTCAAGTGTCTTTTTTGAAGCGGTCTCTCTTCAGGTAGTTTTAAACGTTTGGTTCTTGGATCAAATTAGATGCAGGTGCCTAAAACCCAAAGCAGGGCCGTTGCAGATTAGTTAGCTTCTCTATGGGGCTGGCTGCCAAGTTTGTGGCCCAGGTGTTTTTCTTCTCCCTTGTGACATCTGAGAGCACCCCCACGGAGTGGGTGGGGAAACACAGGGTGGAGGAGGAAGGGAAAGGAAGAGGGTGGAGCTGTGGAGGGGGGTGAGTTTTCTGCTAGAGCTCTGCAGGGAGAAGTATGAGTGAGCTCACCCAACTTGAACTAGAGCTCGTGCTGGCCCAGGCAGGTGAGCTCTTCCGCCTTCAGAGGCAGGCACTGAATCCCTTACGCTCCACCTCCAAGCCTGTGGGTTTGAGATGACTCAGGAGACTGACAGCAGACTAGGCTTATTTCAGACTACTCTGCAGGAGCTCTGGGTTTGGGGAGGCCTTGGTTTGGGGATGCGCCCAGAGCTTGTCGGTGGGTGTCCCCACAGATTGAGTAGAGCTCCAGTGTCCTGGGAAGTGAGTTCTTGGAGCTGATGTCTGTCAGTGCGTGGTAAACTAAGGCGAGAACACGTGTGTTCAGAGTGGTACAGCCACAGGCACAATAGCAAAAGGAGAAAAGGCCACACAGCTAGTTTTCCATGAGGCAAGAGTTGAAGGAATGAATGGCTCTTTCATTCCCTTTATATCCTTCCTCAGTTTCAACAGACAAACCCTGAAAGTTTTCTAGCCTCAATATAGCTCTCAATTCTGATCAGTTCAGAGGGAGTGTTCCTGATGAGTGGCGGGCCTGTCCGTCAATCAGGAACCCAGGCTCTTTCTACCCTGTTTCTCTGCTTGCATCTGGGCTGTTAGGATCCTGAGATGCCTCCTGTGGATGGAGAATGAAATCAGGACTGTGTGTGATCCAGGGTATAGTGGTCCTAAGACTCAACTCTTAAAGTCTTCCGTCTAGAACTGTGTTCCAGGGGCCCCTTGCTGTCTCAGTCTGGGCAAGAGTCTCTGTGGTGTCTTCAGAATATAGACCAAGAGAGTAGGTGGTTAAGCTGCAACATGGTGGTTTATCCACATCCTCACCAGGTAAAACAGCAATGGCTACCCGGTCCTAGCTTGGCGTATGTGTTCTGTTTTTATTTTGCCGGTTTACAAAATTGAAAGTCTGGGGACTTCCATTAGCAGTAATCTAAAGGCTACCTCTGTTCAGATCTGAGAAAGGGTTCCCTCATTCGAGACATTAAAAAAGTAAGCGGCACATTGTTAGCACCGAGGCTGAGGCAGGAGGATCATGATCACTAAAGCTACCTAATGAGACCCTGTCTCAAAGAACAACAGAAGGGAGAGAGACTGAATAAGGAAGCCTTCCTTTCATCTCTCATGCCTAGCTAAAGTGGAGCAGTGATGTCAGTCTGTCTGCCTGCCCCTCCCTGCATCCTGAAACACTGGGTTAGAATGAAGTTCAAAAAGTGTGTGACCTTTTGGCCTGTGAATTAAAAAAAAAACAAAAAACAAAACCAAAACTTTAAATTACTTTAAATTGGCACACACTGGTCCGTGTTACTGGGGTACAGTGTGAAGCTGTTTCAGGGTGTGTGTAATGGCCAAATATAATTGCAAATCCAGGTACTGGTGAGGGAGCTGACAGACAGGCGGCCCAGTCGTTTCTTTGCATTGAGCTTATTTATTTATTTATTTATTTATTTATTTATTTTGTTTTTCCGAGACAGGGTTTCTCTGTGTAGCCCTGGCTGTCCTGGAACTCACTCTGTAGACCAGGCTGGCTCGAACTCAGAAATCCACCTGCCTCTGCCTCCCAAGCGCTGGGATTAAAGGCGTGCGCCGCTGAGCGTGTTTAAAATCTTCTCCATTTTGAATACAGTGAACTGTCGTTGTTGGCAGTGATAGTCGTCCTACTGTGCTGTAGAGCATCTGGTTTTCCTTCTGATGGCTGAGATGGCTCAGTGGGTGAAGTTGCCTGTGGCCAAGACAGACAACCTATATTCAATTCCTGGGCCCCGCATGGTTGAAGGGAGAGGACCGACTCCAAGAAAGTTGTCCTGTTCTCTGATCTCCACACATGCTCAATGGCACACTCATGAGTGTGTGTGTGTGCGCGCGCGCGTGTGTGTGTGTGCTCTCGAGTGTTAGTATTCTGTCTAAACTCCACCTCCACAGTTACCTGGCAACAGCCAGGTGTGCTCCTCCCCACAGTTACCTAGCAACTGCCAGGTAGGCCTGGCCCACTATAAAAGGGGCTGCTTGCCCCCTCCTCACTCTCTTACTCTCTTACTCTTACCCTCTTACCCTCTTGACTCTCTGTCTCCTCTCCCCCTCTTCCTCTCTCTCTACATGGTCATGGCCGGCCTCTACTTCTCTACTCCTCTGCTTCTCTACTTTCTCTCTCTCTCTCTCTCTCTCTCTCTCTCTCTCTCTCTCTGCCTCTACTACCCTCCTGGCTCCCCTCCCCATGCCCTCAATAAACTCTATTCTATACTATACCGGTGTGTGACTGGTCCCTCACAGGAAGAGATGCCTCTACATGGACCTGCTGAGACATCTCCTTCCTCCATACCTCTCCACACACCCACAGAACATACTCTCTTTATCTATTTATCTTTTTATAAACACTTCAAGTACATGTACACACTAAATACATGCAAATATAAATTTTAAAAAAGACCAGTTATTCCTTCCCTCCACTGCCCATTCTCAATTAGCTAGCTCCCCTCCATCCCATGATTGCCAGCCTATGGAGAATTTTTTTTCTTTTTTTTTTAGTGTTTAGTTTACAGTTTTAACAGGTGCACATCACACACACAGAGTAAAGATCAGCATAGCTGGGGACTGACGTCAGCAACGTTGAAATGAAGCCAACGAGTCCCTTGGGCAGTGCTATCCCAGGAACATTTTCTGCAGTCTGGTTAAAGCCATAGGGCCACTGATTGCAGAAGGGGTTGTTGTTTCTCCTTGGGAAAGGTACTAATGGTAGAGTTTGCAGGGCAGTGAGAAGAAGCTGCCCTGACCCCAGGCTTCCCATCTCAGAGTCTGAGTGACAGAGGAGGACCAAGAGTCTCCATTTGGAATGCAGGTGGCTGTCACTCACTGAGGGTCTTGATTTCCTTTTGGTCTCTTTCAGGTCAGTCTGAATGACTCCCACAATCAGATGGTGGTACACTGGGCTGGAGAGAAAAGCAACGTGATCGTGGCGTTAGCCCGGGACAGCCTGGCATTGGCAAGGCCCAAGAGCAGTGATGTAAGTATCTGTGTGGCTGTGGGACCTCCTGGTGTCAGTGACATGCCCCTTCTGATCTTCTAGGTTGTCATGTCAGAAAAATATAGTGGGCAGTTAGGGGATGGATGGTATGAACTATCTGCCAGTGAAGAGATACAAAAACCGACTCGTGCGCCCCTCGTGTGCTGAACACAGGGTGGAGGTATCCAAGGAGATGTGTTCAGTGTAGGTTGGCTTTTGTGATGTCACAGGTAGTTTGCCTTGATAGCTCCAAAACTCACAGGTGGTCTGTACTGATAGCTCCACTAAGTGCCAAAGAGCACTCCAGGGCTGAGAGACTTGGAGCAGCTCCAGATCGAGTTAAACTGTTTTTATCCCTTTGTCTGTGTGTATGTCTATGCTCTCTCTATATATCTCCTATGGATCTGTCTGTCAATCCTCTATCTTGTATCATCTATCTCTCCATCTTCTGTTTATCATCCATCATATCTATCTATCTATCTATCTATCTATCTATCTATCTATCTATCTATCATCTGTCCATATATCTAACAATATCTCTATTGGCATCTATCATCTGTCTGTCTGTCTGTCTGTCTGTCTGTCTGTCTGTCTGTCTATCTAATCTATCATCTGTCTATCCATATATCTAACAACATCTCTATTGATATCTTTCATTTATCTGTCTGTCTGTCTGTCTGTCTGTCTGTCCGTCCGTCCGTCCATCCATCCATTCTTCCACCCACCCACCCACCCACCCACCCACCTACCTATCTGTTTTGTTTGTTTGTTTTGTTACAGGGTCTCACTCTCTAGGGCCTGGCACATGTTAAGGAACCTCTTCACCACTGTCACCCCCAGTCCAGAAGTCTTTTTGTGTGTGTGTGTGTGTGTGTGTGTAAAACTGCTAAGTCTTACCAGTTGGCAGATTAAAGTATAGTTCTTACAAGTACCACCTAGGCCAAGTAAAAATTTAGGGTCAGAGCTGGTACTTGGATCCCAAGTCTATAGTCCAGGTTTCTCCTGTGGGCAATCTGTCTTGGGATGGGTGTCCACCTTCTTCACAAAGGTGAACATGCTATAGACCTTCTATTACCCAGCATTCTGGCCAGAGGTTCCCTAATACTCTTGTTTTAAAGGTGAACTTGTGATTTGAGCATGTGCGTTTGGTGTCTGAGAGCTCCTTGTCTATTTCTCTGCTGTCTGGGTTGGGTATCTTCAGAGGGAGTCTCAGGATGATTTCTGGTGGAGTTGATTAGGGTGGCTTGAAGAAGGGCCAGCCATCAGCTGCAGATGGCCTAGGGAGAATTCTGAGCTATGGAGCCTGGGTAATGCAGATAATGGCTAGTCTGGGTGTTTTGCTCTTGAGCAAGGCTGGACTTGTTTGGGGGCAACCACAGACAAATTTCTAAATAAATATGTTCAAGGTTTGCAAGCAGTAGCTGCGGTCACACGTGGGTGGCTGTGTACGAATGCCTGCTGGCTGGGGGATGCCCTGTCGTTACCTGTGTACATGTTTAGTGTAGTACCTCTTAATAGGAGTCTCTCTTAGGCACCAAAGCCAGTTCTACGCTATTCTATGTTGAGAAACCTTCGGGGTATTTTATGCATGAAAGATAATCTCTTTTCCACAAAATATTTGTCTTTTCAAAATAGGTAAACATATTTAAGCATTTTTAAAAATATAATTTTTTGTTGGAGATGCAAAGGGGTGAAGGGCACAGATGAATTCACAAGGAACGAATTCACAATGGGTCATTCAATGTGTCGCTGGGGGAGTGAGGAGAAACATCATAAAAATGGAGGTCCTATCATGGATTTGACTTAGAATCAGCAGAAATCACCATTTTTCTGTGCCAAGCACTGAAAGGTCTCATCTCAGACCCTCTCAGTCTTGAGTGAACCAGGAGTGCTGGCCACCCAAGTATTACTAGCCTGTGCAACTCAGCTCTCACTGTGTAGAAATGTTTATGTGTTTTGGAAAGCTTATTGAAGTCATTTTTTTTTTCTACAATGGCATATGAGAGAAGATTAAATGGGAAGGAAACTTGATGTCCAGAGTTAATAAATAGAGACGGCAGAATGTTCCTCTGCCTGTGTACAAACCGCATTAAAGAACTGGCTGCCGAAGCCGAGATGTTCGGTGTGAAAAGTTAGTGCAAAAATAAACTGTGACTCAGAGGCCGAGTCGGTGGCGCTGGCAAGGGAACATCTAATGTTCCTTAAAGAAGACAGGAAGCATGGGTCAGAAAGGCCCCGTCTGAAGGGACAGAGCTTGTGTGCAGGTAAGGACTTGCCTGAAGGGCAGAGAGTGGCTGAGGCCAGGAGTATTCTGTATGTAAACAAGGCTAGACCTGGGCACTGGGATTGCAGATGGCTTGCTTTTAAGCCAAAGCCAAACCAAACCAAACCACGTGCTGTCAGTAATCATTAGCCAAGGATGGTCTCCTGCAAAGGTGATCTGTCCCTGCAATGAGAGCCGAAGAACTGTAGCATGGGACAGGCTTCATCCTGACTCTGACCAGTTTCTTATTTTTGCTTTCTGATGATGCCTTTCAGAAAGTACTCGTGTGCCATCATAATAGGTGATGAAGACGAGCACTCAAGGGGCTGAGGTAGGGGGATTGTGAAGTGAAGCCTAGCCTGGGCTACAGAGTAAGTTCCTGTCTCAAAAACAAATACAGTACCTCCCATCCCCTTAAATAACAATCAGCCAACTACCAGCAGGCACAAGGGAGTACTCAGGTGCAATGTAATTGACCAAAAATGCTACCTGGGGACAGTATCCACCCGAGGGTCAGAATCAACGGAGATGCTGTGAAAAATAAGAATCATTCTTCCTGTCTGTGGATCAGTGTGATATTGTGATTGGTTTCCTCCTGGACCAACCAGGTGGCAGAACTCCCATCCTTGCTAATGGAACAGAAGAGAGCCTCAGAAATCAGAATGTTTGGGCTGGAATCCTGGCTCTGCCATTTATGGTCTGACTTTGAACCAAATAATTTACATTATTCTTGTCTGTCTGTCTGTCTGTCTGTTTGTTTGTTTATTTATTTATTGTTACTATAACAAAACACCCGAGACAATCAGCTTATAAAGAGAAACGTTTATCCCATGGTATTCAGTGCTCTGGTTAGGAGGCTGTGTGTACAGCCTAGTGCTACAACGCAGTGGTTGGAAAAATAATTGCTTGTGTGGACAAAGGTTCTGGGTTTGATTCTCAGTACTGCAAAGACAGACAGCTCCCCTATTCCCAAAGGTTGGTGCCCTTGATGGTTAGTTTTTTTTCTAAACTTGACATAAGGTAGAGTCATTTGACAAGAGGGAACCTCGACTGGGAAGAAAACACCCTCAGATTGGCCTATTGGGGTACTTTGTGGAGGCATTTTCTTCATTAATAATTGATGTGGGAGAGCCTAGAACACTGTGGGTGGAGCCATCCTGGGCTAGGGGTCCTGGCTTGTATGAAAGTCATATGGAGCAAGCCATGGGGAGCATGCCAGCCAGGAAGCAGCACTCCTCCACGGCCTCTGCATCAGCTCCTCTCTCCAGGTCCTTGCTTTGAATTCCCACTTTGGCTTGTCCGGATGGTGAGCTGTAACCTGTAGGTCAAAGAGACCCATTCTTCCTTAATGGGTTACTCTTGGCCAATGCTTTGATCACAGCAACAGAAAGCAAACTAGAACGGTAATCAAATATGGTCTGTAGGTCATCTGCATGAATGTTTTCTGGGGCGCTGCTTAGGAATGCAGTTACCACCCAGATTCCTTTTTTAATTTTTAAAATTTATGGCAATTTGTTTTTCTTTTTTTCTTTTTTCTTTTTTTTTTTCTTTTTTCCTTGGGGACTTGCTCTCACATTGTAGTCCAGGCTGGCCTGGGACTTACTATGTAGCCCAGGTTAGCCTTGGACTCATCTTTTCTTCTTACCTTTTCCTCCCTACTTCTGGGATTATAGAGCTGCCATGCCAGGCACAGACTTCACTCAGAAATGGTCTTGGCCAGTGTCTTGCCTGGGCATTTGTTATGCTCCCTACATCTGCAGTAGTGCCATAAAAGGCTTGGGACAGTGCCAGGGGAGGGGATGCCTTCTGACATTTCAGTCTCCCCCCCTCCCCTCCATTATTATTATATAATTTTGAACTACATGGAACGCCATTCACTTCAAAGGATCATCTTTATGGGTAAGGAAGTGATCTACTTGGGGCCTTGGGGGAAGTTTAGTAACCTTCCAATGTTAGTTTTTTTTATTTTTCCTCTTTAAGGAGCAGTGTTATATTGAGGCCAGAGAGGGATTAATCAGTGGAGAACCCAACATCAGAGAGAAAACAGAACTGTACAGGCAGCAGACAGCGAGCTCAGAGTGTCTACTCAGGTGATGGCATCATGCCGCCCTGATCGGAAGACAGTCCCAGATAGAATCTGTCCAGTACAGAAACTGCAAAGCCACCCTCTGACTTTAGCACTATCCCAACCCTCAGAGGCCTTCTGTGTGCCCATCAGTGTGGAGGGATAACTGTACCTCAGCCCTGAGGAAGCTCTGTGTCTGCCAAAGAGAAGGTAAGAAGTTACAAGGACAAGCTAAAAATAGTTTGTTTGAATTGTTCAACCCGGACAAGGCGAGGCAAATTGATGAGTGGCCCGAGATAGGCTTCAGGGGGTAGGGTCAACTTCCTCTTAACCTCTATTAAGTGTAGGACTCAGGAGACAGTCCTGTTTGCAGGTGTCATGAGGCAGACATTTTTACCACCACCTGCCCTGTGGCAGTCATGCTGTTGAAAATCTCAGAAAGTCTACATGTTCTGCCTGAGTAGGTGTCTTTTCCTTTCTAGCTAGACTTCCTGATATTAGTGTGGAGAAGGGGACAATCTCCACGAGGGTAACTTGCAGAGAGAAAAGATAAGCAGGCTTGGAATCTCAATAGACTGGCCAAGCTGTGCCAGTTACTACCAGCGTGACCCTGGGCTAGTCCTTTGCAGCTGTGAAGCCTAGAGTTTTATTATCTCAGAAGGAAACAGTAACAGCAGGTCTTCTGTGTCTGTGCTCTCTACGTCCCTGATTCTGCCAACTGGGAGCTGAAACTGTGAGGGCAGAAGGTTGTATCCATTCTGAACACAAACAGACTCCTCCCCCTCCCTTGTCATTGTTAAAACAATGCAGTGCAAACAAGTATCCATTCACATAAGATATATGTTATCTGAATTGTGGTAAGCCGTTTAGCGATGATGGTTTCAAGTATGTGGGAGAATCTGCGTCGGTTCTATGCTATTTTATCTCAGAGACTCATGTGTCACCGGATTTCAGTATCCATGGGGACTCTGGAACCAATCCACGGCAGATACTGAGAACCATTTTCTCCATGACTCACCAATTAATTCAGTTCACTCTCTTTGTTCATTGATTCTGCACGTTCATTTACTCATTCTTTGGTATATAATCACATTTGTGCGTTACGTAAACCTTTGTTGACCGAGCTGTGTACGCCAGCTACCCCAAAGCTACACAGAGGCAGAGGCCAAATGTGTAGGAGGGGCTATTACACACTAAAAACCTCTGATGTAAATACAGGACCTCATTTGGGCCTCTCACCGTGGATTATCACGTCACAGGATATTGGAGTTAGAAGGGGGGCCTTGCTTAGTTTTCTATTTTAAGAAGCCACTAGTTTGCATGGTACAGCTTTCCAACCTTTCTGGGATGCCCATGTCCACTCTTGGCAAGCAGAATGAAAAAGGTTCCACCTGGTCTTTTACTGATAACTCAGGTCATCTGTGAACTAGCTACCTGCTAGCTGGCCCTGTGCCAGCACCGTCCTACGAACACCCAGTTAGAGGCAGAGACACCCTGCCTCCTTTCACCTTGACATGTTTTAAGTGGCAATGACCCCTTATTCTCCATCTCCTGAGTACAGCCTCCTGTCCTTAACTGTCTGTTCTTGACTTCATTAACAAGCAAACATTCACATGTTTACAGGCCCATCCTTGTCTGATGACTGTGTCTTTTGTGTCTATGTATGTCTGGCGCCCAGTACTGGACTTGACTCCTGTTAAACCCTCAAGGCTTATTTGTAGTTGAATCAAATGGGTGGGAGTGACACTATAGTTTCTGGGTTGAGTCCAGCCAGTCTCTCCTTGGAGATTGCCTGCTGTTTTCCTTTTATGCCTCCCTCAATTACCTTTTCCATAAGTAATTGAAAAAATAACACTGTGAGATTCATTGGTGAGGTTTGTTTTTCACCCTCTTGGTTATATCAATATTTCATATTGCACAGACAGTAAAGTCTAGGTTACAAAAACCCTACAGCTTCCATTTTATTCTTTATGACCTGAGATAATAGTAGTTTTGAGATCCCTCAGCAGGTCAGGATCCCTCTCTCCTGGTTCTTTTTTTTTTCTTCTATTTTTCTTTTAGATTTATTTTATTATTTATTTATGTGAATGCCTATGCCACGTGCAGGTACTTACAGAGGCCAGAAGAGGGCGTTAGATTCCTAGAGCTGGAGTTACAAGTGATTGGTTAATGCACTCTCTGATGTGGGTGCTGGGAACTGAACTCTGTTCCTTTCCAGGAGCAGCAAGTGCTCTTGGCCACTGCACCATCTCTTCAGCTCCGTGTCCTGTTGACTTCCTCTGTTGTTACCTAAGCAAGTCCCTGATCTCATAAACCCCATGGTCTTCAATGTGCAATGACTTTGCAATTGTGGGCCCCAGGTGAGGTTGCTGTGCAACCAAGCTTATTCCTGTAATGGGATCAGCATCGTCTCTGTGCACCGTATGCAGATGACAGTTGTATTCTAGACAAACGTTGTACCCTGAGCCTCCCCCTCCAGCCTGCTGGCATTTTAACCTCTGTGCATGTTTTACCACTCAGCACCTTCTTCGTTTCCACTCACTGGAGATCTCTCTTCAGGTATGGAATGCCAACTTCCTGGCTGAAGGTATGAAGAATTCAATAGTCCCGATTACCTTTCGGGGACATGTTAACAGATGCAGAAACAAATATCCAGTTCTTTCTCTCTCAGAGTGTATTCTGTCTGCGTCTGGATTGGAACACTTCACCCGGCAGGAGGATGCCCTATTGGCGGTGTTTGCCTACTGATCCTGGGGCCTCTGAACTGAGAGGACTGTGTGATCCAGGAGCAAGGGTGGCCGTAGCATTCTCATGCTTTCTATCGATCTGGCCCGCCCTATCTTTGAGGACAGTCACAGAAGTCACCTGCTTCTCCTTTGTGGGTCATGTCATGCTCATCAGAAGTTCGTGATATTAGGGACTCCCCCCTGAGGGGCCATGCTCTTTCAGGATCAGGAGTCAGAAGCTCGCATGTGGAGGTGCAGGTAACGTTGTTCTGGTCAGCATTCAATCAATGTGTTCCTTCTCCCCTTCTGTGTGTTCCAGGTGTATGTGTCTTATGACTACGGAAAATCATTCAATAAGATTTCAGAGAAGCTGAACTTTGGAGTGGGAAACAGCAGCGAAGCTGTGATCTCCCAATTCTACCACAGCCCTGCAGACAACAAGAGGGTAAGGAGACGCTGGCTTTGGAGCACTGCATTCTGGGAAAATGGCTGCACTGAAGGAGACTGGGCCATGGAGCCCTTTGCTGTCCTTGCAGCACATATGGGTCACCGGCTACTGTTTTCAGTCTAATCTGGGACTTGGTGACAGAATACAGTTCTATGGCATGATCTTTGCGTAATCAGAGTGAATACTTGGTCAGGCAGGATTTCTGGACAAACAAGGACAGGTTCGACTACAGAAAATCCGCCAACCAGTAAATTGCCTGACTTACTGGTGGCTGGAGCTGTTCCTAGGTACACAGTGCTAATCCTGGGCCTCCAAGAGTGGCTGCTGAACTATTGCTTTTGTTGGCATTATCAACATATGTCTGCCTCTGTGTGTGTGTGAGCGCGTGCAAGCGCGCGAACAGACAAATTTTTCTTTCCCTCCTTGGAACTTATATGGATATAGAAAGGAAACTAAGGAGCAGGTATGGCTGTGTCCAGACCTCAGACCGTCCCCATTTAGCACGCCCAGTTGCCTTGCTTCTTTGCTTCTTTGATCAGTAGCCCCAGGCAGTTTCATTGACTTTACCCCTGGGCCACAGGCAGATGGAGCTGGCAGAGCAGGAAGGGAACCTGACAGCCTACTAGGCTTTCCTACCTTCGGTATCTCTTTGCTCTGGGAGTTATCTTAGACCCCATGTTAGTAGAGGTAGGGATTTCATGGCTTCTTCTAGGAAATGCCCCAAGGTAGAAAACAGCCTCAGCCGTAAATGCTTCCTGAGGTGATTGGAGCTGCTGGGTTCTGCCTGTCCAGAAAGGACCCACTGGGCCAAGGCCATAGAGTCCTTCCAAGGCCTTGATGTTGGTTTCTCAGGTTGCCTTGGGTCTCTTAGCACAGGGTTCATTAAAAAGATTTTACAAGTCATGTGGTTGCCCTGACCAATCAGAACAGACCTTTTCTAGAGGGAGCTGCTGGGTTTGAGAGCTGCTGGGTCCTTTTAGTTGCTGGATGTGTGGAGAAGGTGTCCTGTCATTCTCCACTCTCCCAGTCCTCCTCCCCCCACTTCCCTTTCCCTCCTTCATGGGGGCCTGGCCACTCATGCTTTAGGAGGAAGTGCTTGAGATGTCTCCAGGCAGTGGCTCTTTCCCAGCATAGTGGTTCCTGGTACCTGCTGGATAAATAAACAGTCCTGCCTGGTGACCTCTGAGTAAACGGGCAGTTAGCTGTACACTTCCCAAGGGGAAAGCAGGGAGAAATCGGAGGAACTGGCTCTGGTCTACATGTCCCCTCCTGCCCCTACTTTATGATAAATCAGGCTGGTTTTGTGGGTCCTAGAGGTGGGGAGTGGCCACCTTATTATGGGATTGTAAGAGGCGAGATGCTGTATCTGGGATGCTAAGGGGCAGGCTGTTTCTTCTGGATAGTTCTCTGGTTGTTCTCAACCTTGTCTGACAGCTTTGGCTGAAGTCCTGGCCTTGAAGCCTCCATCCCTACCCTGGACTCTGCCCTGTTTTAGTGCCAGCATGTTCCCTCCAGCTTAGGGGCCAAAAGTAGGCAAGGTGACCTTTTTACCTGTTTCTGATTAGGCCACAGCTGGTAGACTACAAAGCTGAAGACAGGAAGGACGCTTTGCCTTCCTGTGAGCATGTTTAGAGCAGAGGACTGAGCTTTTGGAGCATCTTGTCTGCAGAGGGGGTAGAGCACCTGATATGTTAGGCCGAGAGGGAAGGAGGGATACCCGAATGGTCACGATAAAGAGACTTCGGCATTGTGTGGAGAGGTGGGGCGGTGCATTTATAGCTCAGGTACATGGTTTGCATCTTAGGTTTCTCATGGCAAACTGGCCATGCATGCTCCGGAGCTGGCAGGGATGCAGACTCAGAAAACAAAGCAGCTGCCTTTCTGGAGAATAAAATGACAGTTAGAGGTGAGACCTATAACTGTGGATAGAGGGAGGGAGGGACAGGAAGGAGGGAGGCAGGCAGACTTCTCTGTAGCATGTTGACTTCCCCAGATATCTCCGGAAGGAAGTGATGACATTTTCTGGACTGGTGGAGCTTCTTTTACCTTTGTCCCCTGCCAGGCAAATACTGCCCCACCAGCCTTACCACTTCCTGAAAAAAGCCACACGGGGATGGGTGCCTTGATGTCAAGAGTACAGTACTGGGCCCAGGCTCATCATATATATAAAGATGCCCAGTGGGGTTGTCAGTGTCTCAGGTGGATATCAGCCACAGCTATGGAAGGTCTGGAGGACAAGAAGGGACAACATGGATGTGATGTGGATTGAGAAAGAGGATAGTCTGTGCCTTTGCCTTGTGATGGAGACACAAACATATATTTTGTTGCTGGTTTCTTGATCCTGTGTGCTGCTCTCTGATCGTGTAGGTCTGGCCATCTGGAAGCCTTCCTAGCCTTGGAGGCATCCACAGTCACACAGGCAGTCGTGTTTTGTGGCTGGGTTCTTTGACAAGGGCCATGGAGACGTGGTTGGCTTTTACAGTCCAACCTTAGCAGGAGTGTAGATGAATCCGGTGGTTTTCCAGGCTGAGGGTGGACATAGGGAAATAATAAGCAGTTTGTTTCTCTTCTTTCCCGGCTTGCCTTCTCTGTGCTTCCAACTCATCATCGTAACTGGGTTCCTGTAGCAAAGTTGGAGAAAGTCCACTGTGTGTATAAGTCCTGTAGCTTACTGTCTTCAGTTAGGGTTTCTATGGCTGCGATGAAACACCGTGACCAAAGCAACTCGGGGGAAGGAAGGGCTAATCTTAGTCACAGTTCCACATAACAGTTTGTCATCAAAAACAGTAAGGGCAGGAACTTAAGTGGGCCAGAAACTTGAAGGGAAGAGCTGATGCAGAGGCCATAGAGAGTGCTACTTACTGGCTTGCTCACATGGCTTGCTCAGCCTGCTTTCTTAAAGAGTCCAGGACCACCAGCCCAGAGATAGAACCACCCACAATGGGCTGGGCCCTTCTCCACCAATCACCAATTAAGAAAATGCCCTACTGGCTTGCCTATTGCCTGATCTTATGGAGACATTTTCTCAGTTGAGATTTCATCTTCTCAGATGACTCTAGCTTGTGACAAGTTGACAGAAAAACTAGCCAAGTACACTGACTTTCTCTTCCCAGAAGTGCCTCTGAGATGTCAAGAGATTACAAACAGGCTGCTGAAGTTAGAGTAGGCAGACATGCTTCTGAGATCTCAATTTAGGAAGCAGTTAGTAGGTCAGGTCTGCTGGTCAATCCAGATGTTTAGAGACTCAAGACTCTTAAGTCCTCATAAGACTTAAGGTAGGACATTCTGTTCTTTCCTGCTGTGTTTGTGCCATGTGAAATAGCGTCAAAGTGTGCAAGATGTTGTGGGTGTGATATTGTGTGTGAAGTCTGTTTCTAAGTGGAGCCCTACATGTAGAAGGAAGGTATGGGTGAAGAGACTCCAGGGAGCTGGCTTATGGCATCTGTGCAGGCTGCTCTGCATTGCCATACTGTCTGCCATTTGACTTTCATTTTGAGGACTGTGGGGATTATTGAGAGAATCTTTGAGTCTGGGAGTGGTGGGCAGGAATATTTTGGGATGTGTGGCTCCTTCTAATACATGTGATGAATTAGAACAGAAAGAACAGGAAAATCTGGAAAAACGAAGCATTAGTTCCCAGTGGTGGGATCAGAGGGAGGAACCACCTGGCTTTTTGTATGGCTGCTGAGGATCCGAACTCAGTTCCCCTTGCTTGCACGACAAGTACTTTGTTGACTGAGTCATCTTCCCACTCCCGAGAAGCTGCCTCTTACTGGTATCATCGCTCAACATTGCCTCACCAAGGGTCAAGCTTCTAGTCTGTAAAAGGGACCAACCATATCTGAACTGCAGCAAGCATTTGGTATCTAATGTTAAAGGGACAGTTGATGCTGTGTGGAGGAATACTTCATTGGTAGGGACATAAGACTCTCAGGATCCAAGCAGGGAGGTGGGGATGAGGAATCTGCAAAGAATCAAAGTCCAAGGTTGGCCTGGGAGGAACATGGGGGCTTCAGAGGGGTGGTGTGGAAGATGAAGGAAGATGAGTTTTCGGGGGGGAGGGGGACTGATGAACATTTGAGGGGAAGAGGCACATACGTGAGTTAAATCCCACAGTGAAATGCTTTGAGATCAGGAAATGCTGCCTCTGGCTCAGAGAGCACTAAGGATTGAAGGACTGTTAAACACTGGGCTCTGCACCAACTGGCTGTGACTCTGTTCCTGCGTCATCTTGGGCATTGAGCTGCCTCGAGCTTCGGTGTTGCTTGTTTTTAAAAGGGGGGTGTGATGGGATGACCCAAAACACTGAGTCACTGTGAATGAGGAACAGTCTAAACAAGACACTGCCTGGGAAACTTCTAGTTCCCTGTCCACTGTGGAGCAAGGGTTCTTCAAAAACAGCCAACCCAAACCAACCAAACAACCAAACAACCAACCAAACAAACAAAAATTTAGCTTATCATAATCACTATGGTATTTGACATTCACAAATGTCAAAAGGCACGAAACAGATTTCTGGAGCAATCCTTTCTGATCGAAAGTACCACCTTCCCAAGGAGCTGGGATAGTTTGGGAGCAGGGAGGCAGGCTATTTTTAGGAACGACATCGATGGCCAAATTATGACGCTCTTGCTTGGATCATAATTGTTTTTATTGCATTGAGTTTGCTTAGAGTGGTTCTTGCTTTCAAAACATTTACTACCTTTTTTTTTTCTTTCTCAGATTTAATGAGGCTTCTGCAGAGTGTGAGGTTTACATTAGATGCTGGGGAGGAAGTAGAGGAGAGAGCACACAGGCGGGACATGCAAAGAAGAAGGAAGGAGGGACCTGGCGCAGGGCAGCTTCTCATGTGCAGGCTGATGAGAGGGATTTGAAGCTGGAAGCTGATCTGTCATGTAGGGAAATGTCCTTGGACTGATTCCCTTGCATTGGCTGCCTATGGAGAATGTGGAGAATTAGTTGTAGGTGGTACTGGGCCCCTTGTGCTCTAGCTCTGATTCATTGTCTGGACCGTGGGGCCACTCTTGTTCTTCTGAGAGCATGGCTGTCCCTGCCACCCTCAGGCTCCTGTCTCATCTGAGCTTCCCAGGATTGTTTCCCAATCTTTTCTTAGGCCTTTGTGCCTGTCATCAAACCTATATAATAGTACCTAACCCCTTACTTTGTACCTAAAGTCATAATCCCTGAGACCTGCAATATTCTTTCCTTGTAGATGTTATACCATCCATGCTGGTAAAATTTGGTCAGCTTGACACAAAGTAGGGTTGTTTGGTAAGAGGGGACCTCAACTGAGAGTTTGCCTTCATCAGACTGGCCTATAGTCATTTTCTTGATTAATAAGTCGATGCGGCAGGGCCCAGCCGACTGACTATGAGAGGTGCTATTCGTAGGCAGGTGGTCCTGGGTTGTATAAAAAAGCAAACTGAACAAGCCATGGGGAGCATCTTTCTTCCATGGTTCCTGCCTCTGCTCCTATTTAAGTTTCTACCCTGACTCTCCTCAGTGATGGGCTATGATTGGAGCGTGTAAGCCAAATAAATCCTTTCCTCCCTAAGTTGGTTTTGGTCACTTTTTTTTTTTTTTTTTTTTTTTTTTGCATAGCAACAGAAAGCACAGTAATTCAGTGACCACCTCTTCTTATATTTTTGGTTGTGAGCCTAGCCTTTAATGGCTGAGCCATCTCTCCAGCCCAGTGACTGCCTCTTCTATGCTGTAATCTCTCATACCTTGGGCTGGACAGGTTCTCACAGTGGTCCATCTGTGTCACCGTTCACTCACCCTTCATCTGTGGTGAGCTGTGGGCAGGGCCACCTCTCTCGTAGGCTCTGCCACCTAGGAAAGGATTTTGGACAGCTACTGCTGTACACCTAGTGTGTGGCTGATGGCGTCTGCAGTAGTCACACATTAAATTGTACTGCTTTAGTCTGGTCCTCACAAAGTCTTGAGGTGGCAGCTGCCACCATCCAAGTAGAATTTGTTTAAAGTAACTAACCTATGAAGAAGTTAAGTAAGGCACGGCCCCTGCTTCCCACAGCCAGTTTCAACAGCATAGTTGGTTCCTGGGGGTCATGCAGTCACCTGGCATAATAGTGAGAAGGAAAAGAAGGAGGAGGGGGAAGAGGGGGAAGAAGCAGAGGAGGTGGAGGAAGTGAAGGAGGGGAAGGAGGAGCTTATCTTAGCTATAGAGATCTTAATGGTTTTCCTGGAAAGACATGACCTATGGCTGCTCAGAGAATGCATGGAGTGATGGCAGCCCCATCTGGGTTCAGCTAATCTGACGGGCAGCATATCTCTGTCCTGGCTGCCAGTAGCCACCTTCTAACTGTGACCGAATGGCCTGCCAGTGAGCAAGAGTGGCCAAGTTGGCCAAGCTAATGGGAAAGAAAAAAAAAACCAAAAAACAAAAACCACCATAAACATTTGCCAGCCTCATGACCTAGTTAAACAAGCTTCCTTTGTGGTCTTACCTTATCCTTTCTATGTGGGTGTCACATGAGGGACAGGGGACAACCTCTGGGATTGGTTCACAGGTACTGCCTACATTTTTTTCCCTTAAAGATAGGTCCTGATGTGTGCGAGGCAGGAACCTTCCCACTGAGTTATCCCCCTGCCCTGCCACCATCCTAACCAAGCCTGGTTTTACTGATGCATCCAGCATCTTTTGGTTGCCAGGAGATTCAGAGAAAGAAGATAAAACCCTGTTAGTGCCATGCCCCCATGACTCAGGGCTACTTGCACATGGTTTGGGGACCTGTCAGGTGGCTCTGACCAGACGCTGCTCTGAGATTGCCTGTTCTGTCTTGCAGTACATCTTTGTAGATGCTTATGCCCAATACCTCTGGATCACATTTGACTTCTGCAGCACTGTTCATGGCTTCTCCGTTCCCTTCCGGGCAGCTGATCTCCTCCTCCACAGCAAGGCCTCCAACCTCCTCTTGGGTTTTGACAGGTCTCACCCCAACAAGCAGGTAAGAACCTTCTGGAGCACAGACAGAAGGACAGAAGTGTGTGTGTGTGTGTGTGTGTGTGTGTGTGTGTGTGTGTTTCTGTTTCTGTTGAAATCCTCTGCTGTGCTTGGGTGGATTACATGTCCTTTTCATGACCTTACCTCCTCCCTCCTCTTTGCTCAGGGTTAGCCTTCGTAGCTACGATTTCACTTACCACAGCTAAGGAAAAGTATACTCCTCTTGGCTCTCTTTCTCTATGTCCCTGCCAGCACCCAGGACCCAACACTTGGCAGGTCCTGTGACTTCAACACTAGGCAGGCCTTTCTTGGTGTATATGCATCTTTGCAAGCCTGTGGGGTAAGTTGAGGCCTTGGAATTTGACTAGAGAGAGTCCCATGAGAAGTCTGGAGCCTGAGCTCTTTTGTGGCTTCCGGACACATTCCTTTGACTTCTCTGTTCTGTGCTGTCTGTATTGATTTTGTTTGACTTTTGACAAACTGGGCTTGAACCCAGGCTCTCATGCTCGTCGCCCATCTTCATCTCGGCCCCACCTTAAGCGCACTGAAGTTATTATAAACGTTATTATAACATTATTATAAACATTAATAGCATATTAAACACTAATAGTCTTCCTTTGTGTTTGTGCGTGCCCATGACTTTTAAAGCGAATGATGTGTATTTCCCATTTTGAGTCAAGTTTGACGGAAACTAACAGGGGATGGAGAGCCTGTGGAGGATGTCCGTCTCAAGGCTCAAATGGGTCCTGTTGTGAATTGGGGTAGGGCATAAACCTGTGAACTCTATAGGTTTTGTATAAGTTCTGGCTGGGGAGACTTGAATGCTTTTGCTTTTGCTCAAAAGAGCCTTGAAACAATTCTTTTGCTCTGTGGTTGTTTAACCAAAACACAGATCTGTTTACTGTTGCAAGCCTTAGGGAAGTAACCTAAGCTTAGGGGGCAGGGTCAGTTTACCAGTATAGCTGGTCTCTTGTTAGGTTTGGTCTCAGGCTTCTTAATCTTTTTTTGCCAGGGACCGTGGAAGCCCCTGGTGTCTATAGGTTGTGGGGATTTGATAAAGATGAGCTGGTTAATTACTCACGAGCCAAGTTCGTATATTCAGTTGATCCTTGTGCTCTGGGCTCAGTCAGTGTCCTCTGCAGTCAGCTGAAGTGACTGAGGCATATTTACTTATTGAATGCTAGGTATCAGACCCAGCCAGGGCTTCTTACATGGCAGATGAGTATTCTGCCACCACCAAGCCATTCCCATAGTTTACAGATTGTATTTCCATCCTCTTTTCAGTGTGTGTTTCTTTTTTTAGAACATTTTACCACCTTAACTTTTTTTGTGTGTTCAGTTGATGGAGATGGCTTACATTTATACGGATGCAATGTCACCACTACCCAGCTCCAGAACTCTGTTTTGTAGATCTGAAACCCTGTCTATGTTGGATCCATAGTCCCTGTGTCTCCCTCCCCCAGCCCCTGCTGGCTACCATTGTATTCTTAGTCTCTGATCTTGGCTCTCCTAGATCCCTCACTGAAGTGAAGCCACACGATTTGTCTTTTTGTGTCTGGCTTATTTTACTTAGCATAGTGTTTTCAGTGTCCTGGACTCCAGTGTGTGCTAGGATCGCCTTCCCTTTGCAAGGAGGATCATACACTGTTGTGTGGATGACCTACATATCACTCTGTCTGTCCCTCAGTGGGTACTTGCCTTATTTCCCCATTTTTGCTTTGGTTTTTTGAAGTGCTGGGGAAGGAACCCCCAGCCTTGCACATACTAGGCTAGTCCCCTGTTCTGACACCTCCTCACTTAGGTGGTGACACAGCCCACAAGTGGCAGGCAAGTCGTCCTCATTTTTCCTCCCAGTTGCTCTAGAAAACAGATCTGTCCGTCCTTCTTCTTGTTGGCTGTGTTGTGCCGGAGTGCCTGTCCTCACCATGCCCCGTGGAGGGCTGGGTTTCTGTTGGTGCCAGGGCCTGATGTCATACAGTGGGACAGGCATCTCTTCCCATGTCATGACTGCTTCTTGTCATTTTGGTCTCTACAGCTATGGAAGTCAGATGATTTTGGCCAGACCTGGATCATGATTCAGGAACACGTGAAGTCCTTCTCTTGGTAAGTTGTGCCACGTAGCAAAAAAAATCAAACAAAGAAGCCTTCCTGCCTCCTAGCTCCTTCAGCTTGGATTAGTTCATTGGCATGACTAGGACTAAAATATCTGACAGGAACAGGAGGATTATTTTAGCTCCTGGTATCAGAGGGTGCTGGTTTGTGATGCTGAAGAAAGATGGCGGGTCAGCTCATGGCAGTGGGCTGCATGAGGCTGTTCACATCACAGCAGACCAGGAGACAGGGTGAGGAAGGAACTAGGGACAGAGTATGACCTTCAAAGTCCTCACCTAGTCACCGTCTTCTGCCAGCCAGGTTTGACAGCTTCCAGCTGGGAACAGTATTCAGAATAAGCAGACTTAAATTGTGACAACGTGCAGTGGATGGGCTCGTGTGAAGTGTGGGGCACTTGGACCAAGCAAAATGCTGTTCCAACTTGAGAAGTTAGAACATGGAGCAAACTCACCAGGTGGCGGTGAAGAAGGGGATGCTTTTCAAGTTAGAAAACCTGGGGTAACCTTGAGGTTCTTGCATTTAAAACCTCTGAACACTTCCACATTCAAGGTGTTACATCACAAGTGGGATTTTTCCACGGTATAAAAATCCAGACTTAGTTACATCGATTGTATGTTTTCTTTTCTTTCTTTCTTTTTTTTTTTTTTTTTTTTTTCAATTTGAGCTAAACAAAATCTTTGGATGCAGTCATGGAGGAGAATGTAGCTTATGAAGTCAGAAAAGACCATCTGCTATACGTGGCACACGTTTTGGTGGAAGCATGAAAGTACCAGACAGCTCTGGCTGCCTTTGATCCAGGCTGTGCATGACAAGTGGGAAGCAGGAAATAGCATGCTGTAGATATTTGTAGGGAACAGAACTTCACGACGGGAGCTAGCTGGCCAGAAGCAGCTGTGTATTATTGTGGTGCTTGGATGGGAAATACTGAATTTTATGTTTGGACAGTGTGTTGTTTCGTGTTTGTAAAGAGAAGTTGTCTAAGAATCTTCAGTGTTGAGGGACAGCCATATGACTCAGTAGATAAAGATACTTACCACCCAGCCTTTTGACTGAGTTCAGTTCCCAGAAGCCATAGGTAGAAGAAGACTAACTCACTCCCATAAGTTGTTCTCTTATCTCCGTACAGGGCCTGCACTGTGGACTGCACACTCACTCACACACACACACACACACACACACACACACACACACACACACATAAACACATATACATATAAAGCAAAATTAAAGAATCTGCAATGTTTGAGGAAGGAATTTGTGCTGAATTCTGAGCGCACTAGGTAACCACTGGAAGTTTTGAAGAGAGTAAGGCAGACAGACTGTCTGTCAAGGATTCCTGTGTCTAAGTACTGCTGCTTGTCACCTTGTACTGTGACCACAGTGGATGTAAGATCTTGAACACAGGTATTTGCACACGTACAGTGAGTGGGAACAGATTCTTGGGACTGGGTTAATAGGGCGAGTGGACCTGTCTTACTTGGTCATTCTGTTCCCATGAATAACAGAGAGATAGCACAAACAGATGTCTCTGGGATTGACTTTTGATCGTCCTGTTTTGCAGGGGTCCTTGTCGCTTTGTCCAGAGCGTCTAGGATCAGTTTGAAGACACGGCGATTGGGGGTGGTGGAGCACACCTTTGATCCCAACACTCAGGCGGCAGATCTTTGTGTGTTTGAGGCCATGCTGTCTGGTCACATAGCCAGTTCCAGGACAGCCAGGGCTACAGAGTAATACCTTGTCTCAAGAAAGAAAGAGAAGGAAAACAGAGAGAGAGAGAGGGAGGGAGGGAGAGAAAGAGAGAGAGAATGAGAAATAGAACACATTACGATCATTGATTCTACATTTGTTTTGAGTGCCACACTTTCTCCATCTGGATATCTTGTGGACTCAATGACCCGTGTGTGTGTGTGTGTGTTTGTGTGTGTGTGTGTGTGTGGTGTGTTTGTGTATGCGTGGGTAGACTTGTTTGTCTCGGTGTATGTACATGTAAAAGGCTTGAAGTTGTCACCCATGTCTTCCGATGTTACTCTCCACTCTGCCAATCGAGAGAGGGTCTCTCTGTGAATCCAGAGATCACTGTTTTTGACTAGTCTAGCCAGCAAAGCAATCTTGTCCCAGGGAACCTTCTCTGCCTCCAAAGTGCTAGGATTGCAGGAGGACCTCCACACCTGCCCGAGTTTTACTTTAGTTTGAGGTATCTGAACGCCTATCATTAAGCTTGCATGGCAAGTGCTTTATCCCCTAAGCCACCTCCCCAGCCCCTAAAAGACCTTCTTTGCATTCCCAGAACTATGTGCTCAACCATGGCTTTACCTGCTCACAAGCCTCAGCTATCTGTCTGGGGTCACTCTTGGGCTCCGGCAGTTCATCCTCAGGGCATAGGCAGAACAATCTTTTTTGAACCAGGTTGGATCATATCTGTTCTTTTTTTTTTTTGGAACCTTGGTGTATGTGTGGCAGCTAATGTTCACATGTCTGTGTGCGCACATATGTGTGCAGGTGTGTATACATGTGAGGTTGATGCTGGCTGTCTTCTTCAATACTTTCCCCTGTATTTTTAAGACAGGGTCTCTCAATGAACCTGGAGCTCATTAATTTGACTAGACTGGCTGGCCAGAGTCTCCCCACTCCCGTCCCCCCTCCCCGATATCTTTCTTAGCACTAATGTTACAGACAGGAGCCTCCACGCCCTGTCTGCAAAGGCACTGCACTCAGGACCTCAGCCTTGTATAGCGAGCACCTTATCTGCTGCACCATCTCCTCATCCCTCCTGTGAATCTGTGCATGCATCATCAAATGAAGTGTGTATAGACCACAGGGCATCATCACATCCTTTAGATGGAGTGCGTAGGAACTACAGGGTACAGGGCCTTTGCTCTCGTTCTTTGCTCGGGCTAGACTGTTCTTTCCCAGCGTGTCCTTCCTGCCCTCACTTTGAGTTTATTGGTCCCTGAGACCTGCCCATCAGAGCTTATATTTATTACATCTTATTAGAGTATGTTCTAGGTTGCCATGGGAGAGGTGTAGTTAGTGCAGTGATGCCCACAGCAAAGCAGATTATATGTCTGGTCACACGTGGCCGTCCTTGCGCGTGTGGCAAGAGTAGCTGCTATCTATTCATGCAGCAAAAATCCCAAACACCAGCTACGATTATGAAGCCCAATCCACTGCGTATTGCCTCTCCAGACTTCTCTTTCCCCCATACCCTCTACTTTTACTTCCTCCTCCTTTCTTCTCCCATCTCCAACCCCATGTGAGTTAAATGGAAGTGAGAACATATGATGCGTGTGTGTGTGTGTGTGTGTGTGTGTGTGTGTGTGTGTGTGTCTGGCTCGTTTGACTTAACATAATATCTTCTAGGTCTCTCCATATTATCACCCAGTAGCTTCATTTAAAGATTGACTAATATTCCAGTGTGTCTATATGCCACAGTCTCTTCCTGCATTTCCGGGTCAATGAACACTTGGGTATCTCAGCTCTCGTGAATCTTGTCGCAGTAAACGTGGGGGTGCAGACCTCAGAGGCGGTGAGTTCATGTCCGTTGGGGTTTATATCCAGACTGCTCAGTCATATGACAGAGCTACTTTTATTTCTTCAGGAGCCTCCCCAAGCTTGGTTCACGCTGTGCGACACTCACAGAGTCTGCCTTTCTCCATACTCTCCCAACACCTCTGTCTATTGTCTTCTAAGTGATAGCTATTTTTCCTGTAGGGAGCTTTCTAAAGATCCTACTTAGAATTACAAGTATTACTCTGTTAGTTCGGCTACACACTATCCTTTTTGTGTGTGATCCTTTATTCCCTTCTAGCATACAGTTGTCTGGCATGTTAACTGCTTGCCTTCAATAGGGTGAAAGCATCACAGGGACGAGATTTTGTTAGTCTTGCACACTGCTGCATCCCCAGGGAAATTGTGACTTGGGTAGATACTGCCAAATTTTCCATGGACATTGTCAAATTTGCTTTCATCTCAGTAGAATAGAATAGTGTCTTTATCTACAGCCAAGGGCACAGTGTCTTATTTAGCTTTAATTTGCATTTTTTTCTCATTATGAATGAGTTTGAATGTCTTTGCTTAAGAACGCTACCCCCGCCCCCATAAGATAGGCCTCATGTAACACTGGATAGCTTTGAACTCTTTATGTATTTGGCAAGGATCATGAACTCCTAATTAAGTATGAATTTTAAAAAAAAATGTTCTTCTGAGCAAGTTTCATGACAGTTCTGATGGCTAAACAGAGAAATCCCATCTTAATCAATCAATCGATCAATCAGTCAATCAATAAAATAAAAAAGAACAAATTAATGTTCTTTTGGGAGCATTTCTGCTAATGCCTCTTGCCCCTTTTCTGATTGTTAGTCTTCTTGTTGATTTCTGGAAACTCTTTATATATTGAGATTAGGCCCTTTAGGTGTCATGTGAGACAGGTTGTAGGTGTGCTTTTGATTGTCAGTTATTATTTGTCTTCTGAGATTTACATTTAGTTTTAGTCTACATTAACTATAGTGGGCCCAGAGGATGTAGATTCTGCCCATGTTTATTTTGGCTGCTTATTTGAACTGAATGTGTTCGAGTTGATATTATTTCCTTAGTAACTAAGGATGGTGAAGAAAGAGGATAGCTGAGCATCTTCCAAGTCACAAGGACTTTGCTTTCATAGCAGGCAGCTTTCCCGAGACTTTCATTATTTTCCTTGGGCAGAAACTGTGGGTATTTTAGGCAAATTATAACCATACTGTCATAAAAGAACCGCCTCCATCCAGGAGTGCCGTAACTTTCTCTTGCCTTCTGAGGAGAAATTGATTGAAAACAATTCTAGGTTTATATGTATGAGTGCTTTATCTGCGTGTATATGTATGCATCCCAAGTGTGCCTGGTGCATACAGAGTCAAAAGAGAACATCGGATCACTGGAGTTAGATGGCCGTGAGCCACCACACGCATGCTGGGAACTGGACCCTGGTCCTCTGTGAAAGCAGCCAGCATTCCTAACCACTGAGCCATCTCTCCAGCCCCCAAATTTATCTTTTATCATCTTAAGGAGCAGTATATTGAGAGGGCGAGCCAGCAGAATGATTAAATGCAGGAGCATTTAGCTTAGGCCTTTGTTCTGGAGCTTCTGTAGGCACACGGGTGTGTTAAAGGCAGTGGCCCACTTGATTTCAGACCCTGGGATGTCTAGTATTGGGACTGAAGGTGACTGGAGGGACCTCCTCATACATTTTCCCCAGTGTAAGAAACAATAGAAGCTGATGTTTCAGAGAATTAGCACAGGGTTGATCCACCATGCTCGTCAACCTGGGAACAACAGGCAAGGAGGAAGGGCCCAGGGCAGAGAAAGCTAGTAACACATGTGCAGACAGGGTAAGGAAAAACCTGTAGCAGGGGAGCCCATTTCAAGGGTGTCTTGTGCAGCTTTCCTGTGGGACTGTGGGTGACTATGCTTAGAAATAGCCAATGGATGGGCTTTCTTCATGGAAGACAGAACAAAAAGTATCTAAGATCCGGAGAGAAGTCGGAAGGCAAGGATATGCCAGAGTACAGGAGTTTGTGGGTGGAACCAACCCCAGAATTAGGAAGTCCAAATATGGATGAGAGGCGATGGTTGGGATTAGAAGCATGAGGCCTTCTGTCTCTAGACCTTGGCTTCCTCTTTTGGCTAGAACAAGGGATACTAGAAACGAGTTCATCTCAAAATATGTCAAGAAGGGTTTCTTCCTCTCTGCCTTTTAAAAATACCCAGCAGTCTCCTTGTCATTTGCATATCCTCCAGGCTAGAGGAAGTACTTTAATCAGTACTTCTAATTGTAGAGAAGAGAACATGTCACCAGCCGCCCCCACACAAGCATCTGATCGGGAAGAATGGATTTCTCCCACACTGGGGACCAGGCTGCTGGCTTCTCTATCATTCTGCTCGGAGTCCAGATTGTAGGGCCGGCATCAAGTCTTCCGCTGGTGTGAAATGAGACTCTCCCCTTTCTATTTCTTGTTGTGTGTGTGTGTGTGTGTGTGTGTGTGTGTGTGTGTGTGTGTAGGCCAGAGGTTAATGTTGTATATCTTCCTCCATCTTATATATTTCAATCCCTATCTTATGTCTTTGAGATAGGGTCTTTCATTAAACTTGGAACTTATTGGTTAGACTCCGTTCCCATCTCCCCACTGCTGGGATTGTAGGTCGCCACACGCTGCCTTTCCTGCAGAGCCTCAGCGTTCCTCATGTTTGTATGACGGCCTTGCCTTAATGACTGTACCATGTCCCCAGTTCGATTTCTTCCTTTTAAAAGAATCTGTTTTCTTCGTCGAACATGGCCTTGACAGTCCATCTCAGGAGGAATTGGAAACCATCCTCACCGCCATTCTGCTAAGCGTCGCAAGGCATTGTGGAACTGTGTACAGGCAGCTGCAGAAATGACACCCTTGGCTCAATGCCCAAGTCATCTCTGTATGGTTATTGTGGAGTCTTTTTCTTGACTTCCCAGTTAATTTTTCATTTGCTGGGTCCTCAGCCTTGGCAGGAAGTCTGGGCACATCACTGGTCTTCCCAGTTTCTGGTTGGTGCTTTATTGAGGGCAATATAGCTTACAGCATCACCACTGGACTTTGACCTTACTCCTAAATTACAGTTGGGGTTACTATGTGTAGTGGTGGTCCAGCCATCTAATACAGTGAACATCTCTTCAGCCTGGGATCGTGTTATCTCAGTCTCCCCAGGCCATGTGACATGCCCACAAAGCTTGCACAAAACCATGTGACACAATGGATAAGAGGCCCTGCCATAGTGCCATGAGACTGACTCCAGGATTCACGCAGCCTCAGTACTCAGTACATACCTCAAGCTGAGTTAAAGACGCCCCTGTGAAAGCCTTGATGTTGAATGTTCTGAGCGAGTGTGTGGCTAACATTGAGATGGAGAAAGAGGAGCACTGGGAAGGATTCTTGGAGGATGGTGATTTGAACTTGATCTCAGAGGAGAGGAGGATTAAGTGGGAGGACTGGAGTTTGTACAAAGGATGCCTCTACACAGAGGTGTTCACAGAAGCATGGGGAGGTCAAGGGTGTCTACCCTCTCTGAAGGATGCCTCGAATGATGGCTAAGCAGGTGTCTCAAGGGAGATGAGATGTACTGGTAGGATGACTCCAGATGGCATGGATTAGTAATGTCTGCAATGAACAGTCAGGGAAACACCCGAGGGACAGGCCACCGGGCTCTGAGGGTTCTAATGTGCCCCATCTGCTGCTGTACCTCTGAGTCTGTGGCACCTGGCAAAAATGCCTCTCACTCCCAAGGTTCTGAGCTTGGCTCCAGGAATTTGCCTCTTGCCTCCAGGAGCCCAGTTCGTATTTATTCAGAACCTCCCCACCTTTTGCTTTTTCCGTTCTTTTGCAGTAGGTCCGGAGATAGCTGTGCCCTAATCCCAGGATGTTTTGGAAACAGCCACAGCAGAGTAAAACACTTTAATATAAGTGGCAGATCCCTAACTTCTGTCCCTCTCTGAGGGACAACCAAAGGCAGGTGCTTGAGGCAGAGTGCCGTTTGTAACCGGCACTGATCTGTGAGGTGAGGTTGTCCACGCAAGGAAATAGAAAATGGTAACAGTTGCTTCTTCCTTCCAGGGGAATTGAACCCTATGACCAGCCAAACACTATCTACATCGAGCGGCATGAGCCCTTCGGGTTCTCCACAGTGTTCCGCAGCACAGATTTCTTCCAGTCCCGGGAAAACCAGGAAGTGATCCTGGAGGAAGTGAGAGACTTTCAGCTTCGGGACAAGTACATGTTTGCTACAAAGGTGGTGGTAAGTAGACGCTGCTCAACTGTTCCTCTGCTGGGTCCGGCATCCTCCTGGGCATGACATCAGCAGGATGATATACTTGAGGTAGCTTGGCTGAAGGATCTTGGAGGTCAGCGAACGAGACTGAAGGGTGTGTGCAGAAGGTGCAAGGTCAGAGTGGAGAAGTTTAAAGCAGGCAATCAAAAGTTATCAGAAAATATAGACATCTGCTTGTCACCCTGTAGGCAAGCATCCCAGACAAAGACAGATTTCCTTTTTCTTGTATGTGGTTGAGAGTATATGTTAGTATGTGTGTGTGTTGACCTCAGGCGGTTTTTCTGTTTTTCTGTTTTGTTTTGTTCTGCTTTCCTCCCCCTCCCAACCCCCACTGCAGTTCAGTTAGAGGCTTGCTGGCTAGTCAGCTCCAGGGAACCTTCCATCCCATCTTCCCCTGATCTACCATGCCTGGTTCCTCACCCCACAATGGATCCAGGGGATTGAACTCAGGACCTGACGCTTGCTCAGCGTATGTTTTGCCAACTGAGCCATCTCCTCAGCTCCTAGGAACAAACATCTTTGTACTCTCAGAAAAAAGAATATGGACAGGATCCGTGGTGCTTGGAAGCTAATGTTCTTTAAATCCCACTACCTGGTTTCCTGGCAATTTAGACTCATCTCTCTGAGAATTTTTTTTGGACACTTTCATTTACATGGCTCATAGGATGTGTCGTCCTTCCCGAGTGGAAGCTAATACTCAAAGAAAAGGAGTAATTAAGCTTCCAGCTGTCAGTAAAGTTGCTTAATGCTCAGCCTTGAGGGGATTTGATGTGCAAGAGCCAGATGCTGAAATTGGAGGCTCCGAACCAGAGCAGATTACTTAGCAGGACTCTGTGACCCTGTTCAAAGGGACTGAGCCTACTCTGGCAAGGGCACCTTGGATCCTTGCTCCTGGGAACTGTGGCCTTGGTTACTAACTGTGGAAGGCCTCTGGTACCTGGGAGGTTGTCAGTGCTTTCTGTCGCTGTTAACTGTGGGCCTGAAGCCAGGGAGCGTGTTTCTCTCCAAAGTCTCATCCATTCATTCCTGCAGTTGGTAGCAGAAGCAGATCAACCTACTTGATAGAATCCTAGGGTACTGGCAAACAGGGAAGGCAGGGAGGAGGACTGGAGGAAGAGTACAGGTGGCCAAAAGCTATCGAATTTGTCTATATGTACTTTGCAAAAATGCGTTTTATTTTATTAGAAGTTGCATTATATTTGTCTCCTTACTTAGTGTGTTTGTGTCACCATGTGGGTATGTGTTCCTAGGGTGGCATGAGTGTGGAGGTCAAAGGGTGACTTGTGGGAGTTGGTTTCCTCCTTCTACCATTTCATCCTCGGGATGGGACTCCAGGCACCAGGCTTGGCCAAAAGCAACTCTACTCCGGAGTTACCTCACTGGTCCGCAAAAGGTTTTATTGGTTAAAAGGTTAACCAATTTTAAAATGGTTAAGTCATTTAAAATTTTTATTTATGTGTCTGTGTGGGTACGCACCTGAGTGCAGGTGCCTGTGGAGGCCAGAACTGTTAGTTTCCCTGGTGCTAGAGTTCTGGGTAGTAGTGGGCTGCTGCCTGATGTGGCTGGGAATCGAACCTCTGTTGTCTGCAAGAGCCGCACATACTCTTAATCTCCGGGATGTCTTTCTAGCCCCCACAAATGATTTTTAAGACCACTGAATTGTGGCCATTTTTTTTCTGCTTGTATTGACTCCTAGGTCATCTCTTTCTTGCCTTGCCTGGCTTTCTTGTGCACATACACAAACACACACACACACACACACACACACACACACGTATCAGGGTTTCGATTTCTGCAAAAACACCATGATCAAGAAGCAAGTTGGGGAGAAAACGGTTTATTCAGCTGACACTTCCACACTGCTGTTCATCACCAAAGGAAGTCAGGACTGGAACTCAAGCAGGCTTAGGGTTGGCACCACTCACAATGGGCCCTCCCACCCTTGATCACTAATTGAGAAAATGCCTTACAGCTGGATCTCATGGAGGCATTTTCTCAACGGAATCTCCTTTCTCTGTGAGAACTCCAGCCTGTGTCAAGTTGACACAAAACCAGCCAGTACAATTGACCCCTTGTCAACTTGACACACAAACACATCACTAGTAAGCCTCAACCCTTATTTTCTTATTCATCCCCAAGATCTAAATAACTTTAAAAGTCCCACAGTCTTTGCAAATTCTTACATATTACAATTTCAATCCCTTTAAATATCCACTCTCTTTTAAAATTAAAAGTCTTTTTGCAATTAAAAGTCTCTTAACTGTGGGCTCCACCAAAATACTTTCTTCCTTCAAGAGGGAAAAATATCAGGGCACAGTCACAGTCAAAAGCAAAATCAAACTCCAACCGTCCAACGTCTGGTATCCACTCACAATCTTCTGGGCTTCTCCAAGGGCTTGGGTCACTTCTTCAGTCCTGCCCTTAGTAGCACACACATCGTCTTCTACACTCCAGCTGCCTGTATTCCACTGCTGCTGCTGTTCTTGGTGGTCATCTCATGGTACTTGCATCTCCAAAGCATTGCTGTCTTTCACTGCAACTAGGCTTCACCAATAGCCTCTCATGGGCTCTCTTCATGGTGCCAAGTCTCAACTCCTTTGCATGACTCCTTCAGTCCTGGGCCATCAATTGCAACTGAGGCTGCACCTTCACCAATGGCCTTCCATGGCCTCTCACAGTGCCGAGCCTCAGCTGCTCTTCATGACCCCTTCATGCCTTCAAAACCAGTACCACCTGGGTGATTCTCACATTACCAAGTCCAGCCGCAGCACAAGGTACGAGGTACCACCTTGGCTATCTCTGGAACACAGCCTCTTTGTGCTCTCAGAAAACACTTCCCGGGAGATTTCATCTTAATGATGCTGGTCTCTTCTTAATCACCACTAATTTCTTACCTCCAGCTAGCCGGCATCAATAGTCTCAATAATGCAAAGGTTTTGCTTTAGGAGTTCTGGAATCCTAATCACAGCTGAATCTTCAGCCCCAACTAACCAAAAGCATAGAATCTTCACAGTCAAAATAGCAATGGCCCTGATAAGAGTCTTTAATCTTCCCTCTGAAATTTCACAAGCTGGGCCTCCATCTTCTACACTGTTCTCAACATTATCTTCCAAGATCCTACAGAGCATCCCACAGAGCTCTTAACATCCCAATGGCTCTTCTAGCTCCAAGTTCCAAAGTCCTTCCACAGTCCTCCCCAAAACATGGACAGGTTGTCACAGGAATACCCCACTATGCTGGTACCAATTTGTCCTAGGGTTTCTATTCCTGCACAAACACCATGACTAAGAAGCAAGTTGGGGAGGAAAGGGTTTGTTTATTCAGCTCACACATCCACATTGCTGTTCATCACCAAAGGAAGTCAGGACAGGAACTCAAGCAGGTCAGGATGTAGGAGCTGATGCAGAGGCCATGGAGGGATGTTACTTACGGACTTGTTTCCCCTGGCTTGCTCAGCTTGCTTTCTTATAGAACCCAGGACTACCAACCCAGGGATGGCACCACCCGCAATGGGCTCTCCCTGCTTGATCACTAATTGAGAAAATGCTTTACAGCTGGATCTCATGGAGGCATTTTCTCAATGGAATCTCCTTTCTCTGTGATAACTCCAGCCTATGTCAAGTTGACACAAAACTAGCCAGTACACACACACACATACACACACACACACACACACACACACACACACACACACACACACACACACACACACACACACACACACACGCTTTCAGAGTAGCTCAGAAAACATACCCTGAACCAGTTACCTTGGAAATGCGTAGGGCAATGCAAAACAGGCAGAAGTGGAAACCAGGCCTCAGCCCTGATGCTTTGTGACCCAAACTGGATAACCCTGAGTTCTTTTTCAGCCTGCAATCTTATCTCTGGCTCCCCAGTGGCTGTGGGCCTTTTCTCTTTGAAGTTGTTGGCTTGGAATTAATGCGTGCCTTTAATTTTTCAGTTCTCACACACATTGATGATGCCCTGGCTTGTTCTTGCCTTTGCCTGAGTGGGGCCAGAGTGGATGGCTGTTGTTCCTTCTCTCCACCTGTTTCCTCAATCTCATGTCTAACAGTTTAAGATAACAATATCGAGAGCTGTCTGTTCCACTGTGGTCTAACGAGAGGCACAAAGAAGGACCTGTGGAGTTTCTATGTCTGTTTTGATGATCACTGACGTTAGACACAGTAGCAGGTATAAGCAGAGTTGAACATATGCTGCCTTGGAACCACACAATTAAAAAAAAAATCTCAAATAACAAAAAAAACCCAGACAAGTCCATCTTTTAAATTTTGGAAGGGTGCATAGTCCTGCCATATTGATCACATTGAGAAGTGTAGGAGATAGCAAAGCACACTTCTGGGATATATCCATAGAGGGTCAAATGGGGGAGAAGGTATAAGGACCCCCATCCTACCCATAGGTTGGAGGCCTACCTTGGATGTAGTATTTTTATTACAGCAACAGGAAAGTAACTCCTAGAGGATGTGTGAATGCAGGCCTATATGGTAAAATGAAACCCGGGGCTTCCTATAGGCTAGTTAGTCATTTACCTGAGTTATGACTTGCCTTTTAAAAATTCTTTTTCTCAGGCAAGATCTTTATATGTATCCCAGAATCGCTGTGAACTTGTAATCCTCCTACCATACTCTCCAAGTGCTGGGTGGTAGATGTGTCTTGTCATGCCTACTGGGACAGTCTTTAATATTCTTTGGTTCTTTAACCATATTTGTGGTACCTGATTTTGGCTTGCTGATTCTAAGACCTGTACTCTCCCATGGATAGTTTACACTGAGACCTCTTCTTTCTTGTCTTTGATTTTCTTTGTGTGTTAAGGGGGTTGTGGGGAGGAGGGGAGCGGGGAGACAAAGATTGAAGCCAAGGCTTCAGGTATGTTAGACTGAGCCACATCTCACTATGTAGCCCAGCCTAGGTTTAGCCCTTTTGCCTTGACCTGCGTAGTGGTAGATTGCAGGTGTGTACCACCGTGCCCAGCTCATCCTCTGTTCTAGACTGATTTCTGTTACTGTGACAAACCCTCTGACCAAAAGCGTCTTAGGAGACAGAAAAGTTTATTTGGCTTACACTTCTAAGATACAGCCAGTTCGTCACTGAGGGAAGTCAGGGCTGGAACTGGAAGCGAGGAACACTATTTGTCGGCTCACTTCTCATAGGCTTGCACTTAGCTAGCTTTTTTATAGAGCCTAGGGAATGGTATTGCCCACAGTGGACTGGGCCCTCCTACATTAATTAACAATCAAGACAATTCTCCATAGATAGGCGCATAGGCTTGTGTAATTGAGTCAATTCCTCAGCCACTCAATGAAGGCTTTCAGATGACTCTAAGCTGTGTCAAGTTGACAGCTGCAGCTCACCAGAACATTTTGTTGAAAATTACTGTTATTGTGGCTCTTGATACCTACGTCTGGGTCTATGTTGTTGTTCCGTGATGTGTTCTTTATTGTACACAGACAGAATTGTCTGCAGTTTAGTTTCGCAGGCAGCCAGTGTTTGTCAGATTTTCTTGGGTATTTTGAAGTAGCATGTCTCTGCCCATCCTAATGGGCTCTGGTGTGGGGTAAAATCTCCTGTTCTCTGTCTGGCAAATTACGGAGTCGCCCTTCTCCCTCTCCCCCCCATTTCTGCCTTCTGCAGAGCCTCCAGGTTAGCTGGAGGTGAGACAGACTCTGTTTTGTTCTTCCTGGAGCATACTCATAGCTCTTATGTGCCTGGCCTTGAAGATTCTTAGAAATCTTTCAGAGCTTTTCAAACAGTGCCTCTTTGGGCTATTTTCTTTCTTTCTTTCTTTTTTTTTTTTCTTTTAGCTTTGGTTAGCCCCAGCTGTGGGTGCTGCCTCTGGCAATCTCCATGTTAAAGTGCCAGTTGTCAGTTGCTGTCCCCTAGGCACACCCTGACTGGCTATTGGACACTGGACTCGTGTGTGTGTGTGTGTGTGTGTGTGTGTGTGTGTGTGTGTGTGTGTGTTGGGGTTGTCAGGTGTTAGGAAGATAAGCCCAGAGCCTTCACTTTTCCTATGAGCCACCAGGTAGGTAAGGTACTGACAATTTTCTGACTGGATTTGGGGGAGAGGGAGAACTATTCTGTCCACTAGCCACTCAGCCATTATGGTTGTGAGTTTTCAAGGCTACCTCAGAGTTTGAGAGAGGGGGATAGGAGCAGGGAGAGGGAAAGTGCAGGGAAGCTCCCCACGCTTGCCAAGACCAAGACCCAGACGCCCGTTCTTCAATAAACGCTGCTTGGAGTTTTGCCAAACCCTTATGTAGTCCTCAGAAACCCGAAGATATTGATTTTTTCAGAGTGTTTATGTTTTTCTTGCTTTTAGGGATGGAGTTTCAGAGCTCCTTACCTTGTTGTTCTGGAAATGTTTTTAATTAATAGCAACTTCATAAACTTTATTGTGGTCCTTTTTCAGTCTATAAAGGAGAGCGGTTTATATTGATGTAAACTCTTCTCTGCCCTCGTCTATCTTCAGCATTCCTCACAGATGCCAGTCCCGCTTGCTGTCTACCTTTCCAATTTAGCCTATTTTCCTTAGGATAGTTTCTTACTTCTTAAAAATTACATTTTTATAATTTCATACATACGTACAATGTGTTTTGATAATATTTTTCTCCTGGTCCTCCCTCTAACTTTTTCTGGATCCCCCACACACCTCCACATTACCTATAACTTCCTCTCCTTTGTTTGTTTTAATTTATAACTCTCTGAGTCCAGTTTGCTCTGTCATGGGTACTGGACCCTCCACTGGAACATGGCTGACCTACCAGAGACCACACTCTAGGAGAAAACCAACCCTCTCCCAGAAGCCATCCACACCAACAGCTCCTCTGCCACAGGTAGAGACTCATGGGCAGCTCACCCCCATGCTGGAATGTCTACTGGCTTGACGTGGCGCTTGGTTTGTGCAGGCAGTTGTAGCTATGCGAGTTGACGAGTCCTTTGGTCCTGTCATGTCCAGAAGGCATTGTTTTGCCCAGGTCCTCCTTGGCTCTTAGAATCTTTCTGCCCCTTTTCTGCAATGATCCCTGAACCTCGGGGAGGATGGATGTGGTATAGACATCCCATTTATGGCGGATGCTCCATTGATGCTTGCCCAGGTCCTCCTTGAGTACTGGCTCTTAGAATCTTTCTACCCCTTTTCTGCAATGATCCCCGAACCTCGGGGAGGATGGATGTGGTATAGACATCCCATTTATGGCGGATGCTCCTCTGATACTTATCCTCTGCTCTTTGACCAGTTGTGAGTTTCTGTGTTGACCATCTACGGGTGTCGAAGTACCTATTTGGAGGGCACATTTAATACTATGTCCATTTAGCAACATACTGGTAGTAGTAGGTTTTCCCCTGTGCCTGTGAGCTTCCCAGCTATGAGTTCTTGCTCAGGTTTACAGTATCGGGCAAGCGTTTCTTGTATGGTGCGGGTGCCAAGTCTAAACAGAAAGCCATTGGTTACTGCTATAACATTTATTCCACGACTGCACCTACAGACATTTCTTTCCACGTTGATCATTTTTCTAGCTCACAGAGATCATAGCCAGATGGGACTGTTGGCGACTCTTCCTCCTTAGTGGCTTTCATACTCTCTCTGGTACTGGGAAAGCTAATTGTAGTTTGTCTGTGCTTTACTTATATTCGCCCCCCCCCCCCTTACATGAGGTCTTGCTATGTTACCTAGGCTAGTCTCTAACTCCTAGGCTCAAGTGATTCTCTTACTCCAGCCTCCTGAGTAGCTGGGATGTGCCAGTCTGATTAGTGTTGTTACTGGGACGAAAGACAGGAGGGAGAGAATTTAAAAGAGGAAGGTTGGTTTTGACTCAGGACTTCAGAGCTTTTAGTGTGTAACAGTGGGGAGGGTGCGGCGGGGCAGGGTAGCTCACTTCACTTCATGCTGCTCTGGAGCAGAAAAGCCTACACTCATGGCTTGCTCTTCTCCGTCTTGTTTTTCCATCTCCCTAGCCAGCCCGGGGACAGTGCCTCCATGTGTTCAGAGTAGGTCATCTACCTTTGTTAATCCTCTTTGGAAATGCATCAGGGACACACCCAGAGATGCACTTTCCTGATCTCTTAGATGTCTCTTAGTGCAATCAAGTTGACAGGGATCGGTCGCTGGGTGGGAGGAGAGGCCTGGGCCACTGTGCTGGGTTTCTGTTTTATGCCTGATGTTCCCTGCCAGGAACATCTGGGATGATTGGCTGAAGCTTTGTCATTGATCCAGAGGAGACTGCACCATGGCCAGCTGCAGCTCTAAGCTACGGTTCAGGTCACCCCACACCATGGGAGGCCTGTTGTCTACTTGTTCTAGCTGAACCACTGTGAGACTTGAAGTTGACAAGTTTGTCACCGCATCCTTGGCCTTTGTGGTTAAGAACATACTATTTCTCATTTCCCCCTTGATGGCTCATGACTTTTTTTTTTTTTTTTTGCTTTACTATCTCTCAGATATATACTGAAATCCACACCATTTGCTTATCAGAAGCAAACCCACAAAACTTAAAAAAAAAAAAAATCAACCCATCCATAAAGTATCAAATTCTATAACATCCACCCGGATGAAAACCTTTAAATACGCCCTAGTTGTTGTACATGTTGGTGGGTCTAGTGATGGAAGCAGCCTGCCAGGATGTCAATGCGGAATGCAAGTTTTGCAAGCTGAGTATGGTGACTCGTACCTGTAACCCCAGCACTTAGGAAATATAGCAGGAGGACCAGCAGTTCAAGGCAATCTATCCCCAACTGGACAGTGTTCAAGGCCAGCCTGGGCTACATGAGATTCTGCCTCAGAAGAAAGAAAGAATCCTTCTTCTAAAAACTTAATTTCCTTCTTAGAGTTTGCCCTCGAAATGGTATGCGTGTGTGAAAGGAGGCAGTGTATTCCCGTGCGTTTTATTAGAAAGTGCTTCTGGGAATCACCAGTGTCCCAGCATCAGTTGTGAAGTGGAAAGATGTCTGAGATACATGATTAATGAAGAAAGGCTAAACTGTGCTCTGGCAGGGTCTGCATGCACTATTTATTGATGAGGGAGTTGCTCAGTAGGTTCTCTCTTGTGACCCACTTTGTGTGGCAAAGATTGGATTGCACACATCAGGTTGGAAGTGTCTTAGGCCACCAAGAACGCCACTAGAAAGCAAAGTGGCAGCCAAGATGGGCATTGTGTGTCTTTCTTGTGCTGCCTCAGGTGGACAAGTAAGCTGTGGCTATGGTGACGATTGCGCCTTTCCTTTCCAATATCCCGTGGAGTTATTTCTATTCTTAACATGCCCTCACTGGCCTTTGAATCTCTACCCAGATAGGAAGACTAAGGAAAACCAGAAGGGCCAAAATGATATGTCCACCAGCTGATTTGGTACGTCCAAGTAGCTTCCCCCCAAACCAACATGGTATCTTTCTTGGTATCCCATTAACCGGTGATTGACTATGTGACTGTTTGTACACGGTGAAGGGGAGTTACAAAATGGAGATCTTTACTCTGGATGGTAGTCAGGGCCCTGTTGTTTAGGGGTGAAGGCAGGCTTGGTGTTAAGGGAAGACACAGTGTTGTGTGTCACTGTATTGGGATGCTTGTGTGTGACTGTGTGGGTGCATAGAGCTTCTGCCGGTGAATACTCTAGAAGGTGAAACGGGGACAGGGAAGGGCGGTGGTAGTGGAACTCTCATTTTATCCTGCATTGATTTGTGCTGTTAAGTGTGTTCCATGGGCCTCACTGCTAACAGTTAAAAAGTACAAAGGCCAACTAACAAAACCCCGAGGTTTGTTAAGGAAAGCCTCAGAACCCGACAGTGTTCTTGCACGGTCAGTAGTGTGTCATGATTTAATTGCTAACATTTTTCTTGATGGCGATGAAACGATACAATAACACTTTTACAATACCTAAGGGGGAGCCTGAATTATCTCAGGTAAGGAATAATTCTCTCAGAAACAGGGAAAGAATGCCTTTTGAGACTTTGAAAAAATAATAATGTATAGCGCTCTATGGATTTGTGTTTGTGGGATAAGAGTGGCATGTATATATATGTATACACACATACACACACACGCGGGATGAGAGAGCGAGAGAGCGAGAGCGAGTGAGAGAGAGAGAGAGAAGGAGAGAGAGAGAGAGAGAGAGAGAGAGAGAGAGAGAGAGAGATGGTATTTGTCTTTCTGAGTGAGGCTTACCTCCAGTTATGTCCATCTCCTACAAATGTCACGATTTAATTGTTCTGTCGGACTGAATAAAATTTATCGTGTAAATGCGTCACTTTTTTTGTCATCCGATCCTTTGCTGATGGACATCTGGACTGGTTCCCTTTCTTAGCTATTGTGGTGTAAAGTTGGATGTGCAAGGATCTCTGCTTGGCCAGAGCAGGTTTGATGTTTAATTAGAGGACCTTTCATGCTGACAGCAGTAGTTGGCTGATCCAGTTCACACTTCTCCGTCAGCTGGGCTCTTCCCCACACGTATGCCACCAGTGGGTGTCATTTATTTTCCCCGTGATGGCCATTTCGACTAGTGTGAAATAGAATCTCAAAGCAGTTCTGATTCTCATGTCCCTGATGGCTAAAGATATGGAACATTTTTGAATTTATTTATTGGCTGTTCTATTTCTTCTGTTGAAACTTCCAACTGTTGTTGGACCTTTGGTATTACTGGAAATGGTCTTGTTTTGGGGAATAGCGTCTAAAGGAGTGAAAAAAAATATAACGGTGCAATATATGTATTTCATGGGCATGTGTATTCCTTGGTAATCAAGGACATCTTTGTATGCATGACACGGCAATGGCTAAAAAAAATCTCTAATGCAACGTGGGGTACTCAGATTGTTCTTTTCTATCAGACTGTGTGTGTGTGTGTGTGTGTGTGTGTGTGTGTGTGTGTATGTGTATTACTTGATGGGAAATGTTCAGAGATTGGATCATGGAATTACCAAGCATTCTGCAAAGTCTTGCAAATTGAAGCCTTTTTGAGCTCTGTATAGCGTATGGCTGAGCTCGCCTGTGCAAACTTACAGCCACAGGCTCTGCTCTGTCTGAACTCCATGGCTCTCCCCCTTCCTACCGCTCTTCTTCACACACAGGTGGCCTCCACCACCTTCCCTGTGTCCAGGTATGTCCCCTGACATACCACTGTCTCTCTTCCTCTGACACCCCCGGACTGTCTGTAGGAATTATAGACTAGACATCCAGTACTAAAGAGTTCAGCTCAGGGATGACATGGTAAAAACAGAAGAGGGACCGAGTCACAGACTGCTTTGTGTCTTCAGCAGAATCAGAGGGGGTTTGACCTGTTTTCTTGCCCCCTGTGTTTTGAGGGACTGTCATCTGACACAGTTAATTTTCCTCTTCTCTTCCTTGGCAGCATCTTCCGGGCAGCCAGCAGCAGTCATCTGTCCAGCTCTGGGTCTCCTTTGGCCGGAAGCCTATGAGAGCAGCCCAGTTTGTCACAAAGCATCCTATTAATGTGAGTGAGGTCTGCTGGAAGCTGGAGGTGGGGAGGATGCTTGTCTCCAAGCATCATGGGAACGTCCTGCTGGTGTGAGCATTTTACATTCTCCCTGTGGGCACCCTCTAGAGAGGCCTCTGAAGAGACCTGTTATACTCTGGGCCTGTTCTGAGCTTCACTGTTGGAAGTGGAGCTGAATGGGAATCATTTTCCTGCTTTAAGTGCAGTGAGATTGGCAGAAGGGTCGGTGCCGGTCAGTGGTCTCCTATGCCAGTCCTTAGGCAATGGGAAATTTGCGCATGGCATTTACTTATTAACCACAGGCTATATGATTTGCAGATGGCCAAGGTTCCAAAAGGGGATATATTTGGGTTCTGCTTTGTAGAAACAGACAGGTTAGAAGGACCAAGAACAGAGTGGAGAAAACATAGTACTCCAGTGAATTCAATGTGAGCACATATTTCAAATGATCTCGGTTATTGATACCTACTGATTGCTGGGAAGGCTCAGTGTGGATCACCAGGGTAGAGCCTGCAGTGGGGAGGTTAGCTTGGAAGGCTTTGGCATCGGCCTGTGGTTGACTGCTCGGCGGGGATGTAACGGAAGTGACGATCCGTTCTGTCTAGTGCTGTTCTATGGGTTTTCTCAGCCTCCCGAGGGAAAAGAAGAGAAAATGAAATGTATGTTAATCTAGATGGTGCCTTGTGCTAATACGAGGTCTGCTGGGAGAAATGAGGAGACATTATTACCAAAAAAGAGGTTTCTAGGTCATTTATGGAGATCAGAGGCCCATTCTTTTCTCGTACTTTACCAGCAAACCCTACGTGTAGACCAGTCATGAATGCTTGGAAGGGAAAATTATTTCAGCTTCATTCAGGTTGGGCCTTAGCTGTGCATTAATACCCGCTTTTATCCCCGGAATATGTAGAGTCATTGCCTGAGTGTGTGTATAAAAACCCACAGGGATAATTGGGTTTTTAACTATTTGTTTTCTGACTTTGGCTTGCTAAGGAATATTACATCGCTGATGCCTCCGAGGACCAGGTGTTCGTGTGTGTGAGCCATAACAACAACAGCACTAACCTATACATCTCAGAGGCGGAGGGGTTGAAGTTCTCCCTATCCTTGGAGAATGTACTGTATTATAGCCCAGGAGGGGCTGGCAGTGACACCCTGGTGAGGTAAGGAGAACCCCCAGCCCCCAGGCTTGGACCAGCCAGGTCACCTGCCTCTTCTTACCTTAGTGGTTTGCACTGTTGTACACATGGTCTTGCTTGAGGTGCTTTTGAGGTGTGTACCACCCCTCACCCCATCAGGTATCCTCAGATTGCAATTGAATTGCTCTGGGGTTATTGTTCGGGTTGTCCCTCTCGGGATTTTTGTGTGTGTGTGGCCAAAGCTGTTCTAGGTGACATTAAGGACCTGAGCTACTTAGTTAACCATTCCCTTGGGTTTTGTGGTATCTGAGCCAATGGGAAAGAACAGTTGGAAGATAACATCACTTCAGGGATCACAGGGGCCCTGCTTCCAAGTGACTGATTGACAGCCTTTCTTAGAGATAATTATAAGGTGGTGTGTGATAGTAAAGGACCCAGTGTCCTTGTCCCTTTAACTGGCAATCACAAATGTAGGACTGTTTGGTACTTATAGTACTAGGTGCCTTTTGAATGCCACCTTCTCAAAGGACTTGGGAGCAGTTGAGGACTCTGGATTTAATTTTCTGCATGTTTGGCATACGTGGAGTCACATGATGGTATGTGGCCTTCTGGATCTGGCTTCTAGCATGTGTTCAAGGTTCATCCTCATTGGCTGAAGGTTAGGATCTCACTTCTTCCTGTGGATGAATAATAGAGTTTACATGGTTTAATAATTAAGATTCATGAACCATTGTCCCTCAGGTCTTTCAGGGACTTTAATTTTTGCCCTCCCCCCGCAACTCAGAGACTCCCATATCTAAGATGGAGTGACTAACACAGCTCCCTGATGACTTTATTATTGTACTCATTTGTCAGATATTTAGGTGAATTTCTCATGGTAGGACAGAGTGGGAGCCCCACCTGGAGAGGGCCATCAAGGAAGGAGTCCTCAGTTATGTGACCATATGGCTTTGTCATACCTGTAAACTGCCTCTTACGTGTGTGTGACACTTTACTCCGGTGGTGTCTGAGACTGCCGTGTGTCATTCAGTTGAGATATTGAAAAGAGATTCCTGTTGAGCTTTCTTCTTATTGTCAGGCTTTATCTCAGGGTGACAGGGTTCAGATGTGCTCAGTTCAATGAGCTGTTATCATTCGTGGTTCTCTTTCAGCCAGATGGAATGGGGTGAGGGTGAGTTATCAGATGCGTCAGCAGGTTGGTTTAGAATAAATGGCTCTGAACTGAGTAGGGCAGAGTAGAGTGATGCTGACAAACTGGCTCTCATTTCCTTAAAGAAGAGGGAGTGAGAACTCTTAACAGGGGCTCACTCTGGCGTTTGTGGGTTGTGCTTGGAGGAAATCTTATGGGAAGCCATAGCTAGTTGTAAGACTCTTATAGGAACTAATGTGCTAACAATGTGGCAGACCCGTAGGGACAACTTTGGAGGGAACACTTGGCTCAATCGGTAGGGATGATTGCCAGTGTGTAGCTGCAATGGGGTATGGCTGAAGGGGAAACCTGATGACGTTTCTGGCAAGTTTCATCCCACAGTGCCTGGGAAGGGAATGGGGGGAGAAATGCTTTGGAATGGGCTGGTGGAGACGATGGGAGAAAACAAGCTTAGAAAAGTGCAGCCATGAAATCTGTTATTCTACCGCAAGCCAAAGAGGGAAATGAAAGCGTGGATTGACATTAGAGCAGAGGATTGTGAAGCAAAAGCTGACAGGCAGTAAATGCTAAAACCTCCAGAAGATAATAGGAGAAAGAACCAGGTCTTGAGAGAAACCCAGGCCTCCCACACGGGTGTAGCAAGCAGTGAGCCTCGGGATGGTAGGTTCCAGAGGCCAGAGAGCTGAGGTGAGCACGCAGAAGGCCAGAGCCCATTAGCCCATTCCCCAACAGAGACCCAAGGAATCCCACATCAGAGGGTTTAGTCTACACCCCAGTATTTGGGGGTGGGTGTTTCTCATCCTGCCAACCAAGAGCAGCTTCATGGGCACTATGGGTTTCTTCCGTTTCCTTCAGCAGAGGTTGCTGTGTGTCTTCCTGTCTGAGCTGGTACAACCATCATCCACCTCAGGGGATTATTACGACATCTGATGGGGGTGTGGGAGTTTTATTGTACAGCCCATGGCTCAGAAACCCTGGCATAAAGGGTACAGGTTCAGTTTTAAAAGCCACCCATGAACCACGGCGACCATTCCTCATAGGTGTTATATTTGTAATGAGCGTGCAACGTTAGCGAAAAATTTTTTTCCAGTGGACTCTTAGGGTAGCAAGTGAAACCTGGGCTGTCCTAAACTGTCCTGTTAGCTAGGGCAGCCCTAGACTTCATAGAGCTGTCCTCGCTGCAAACCAGTAATAGATGCTGCTAGAAGTCTTGACAGGGAACCCTGTGTTTAGTGTTTAATAATTGTCTTTCTAGAGACCAGATTAGACTGCGAGCATTGTGCATTGTTAGCAGTGTCTTGCATAACTGGCTCAAGGCTCCCCATTAACTCTAAAGAAACGAGGTATGGTGCACGTTACATGAGTGCACCTTGTCAACATGTAAGCGAAAGTAACAAGATACAAAAGGGTACTGCATGATTCAATTTATACAGAACAGCCAGATGAGGCAAATCTGTAGAGAGAGACAGGAAACAGATCTGTGGTTACCAAAAGCCTGGGAACTGAAAGAAAAGTAGACAGGGACCGTGCCTGCCAATAATGAAAATGTCCTGGAACTCACATTGCACAACATGGTGAGGTGTGCTTAATGCCGTGATACTGTGTGCTCTGAGATGGTTCAATATTACACTGCACACAGTGTAAAATGTCAAGCAAATGCCAGTCCCAGGCTATGGCCGATTGTTTTTCTTTGCCTGCAGGTATTTTGCAAATGAGCCGTTTGCCGACTTTCACCGAGTGGAAGGCTTACAAGGAGTCTACATTGCCACCCTGATTAATGGTTCTATAAATGAGGAGAACATGAGGTCGGTCATCACCTTTGACAAAGGGGGAACCTGGGAATTTCTTCAGGCCCCGGCCTTCACAGGATATGGAGAGAAAATCAATTGTGAGGTACAGCTACTTTAATCTTGTTTGGTATACACACACACACACACACACACACACACACACACACACACATAAAACAGAGAGCTGTGGTCTGGTGCAGTTTTCTATATTCAATATTTACGGGAAGCATGCAAGATGATAGAGTGTGCGGTTAATAACACACGGAACAAACTTCTGTATGCACCATTTGTCCTTTCAGCTCCACACTAAGTCATGGTGGGGGTTGGGAATCAACTCGGAGGGCTGCCATGGAATATTCAAGACTTTTTGGATATTGGAGATTGAACTATATACAGACCCTGTTCACTTGCCCCGTGAGCTATATATACCTTTAGCCTAATATCTCAAGTTTTGTTTTGTTATGAGACGGACTCTTCTTATGTAGGCCAGACTGGCCTAAAATTTGTTATGTGGCCCTGGTTGGTCTTGAAGTCGCAGTCTTTCTGCATTACCCTCCTGAGTGGTCAGAGTGCCGGGACTATGTCCTCTGCTGTCACGCTCAGCCTGATTTAAACGTTCTGAAGGACGCACCACGATACACAACATCTGTTAGACATCGTGTTTATTGCTTGACTAATGAGCTTGAGGTCGCTCGTGGCTCTGACGTGAGGGCATAATGTATGTCTTTTGAGGACATCACATCTTTGGGAAGCTGGAGTTTTGTAAGGCAAGTTGATGAAAAACCCAGTGGGAAAATCAGGGTGGGACAGAAAATAAGGGTGGAAGTGTCACATAAGATTCCAAAATTTGAGAGGTCGTGTTATGCCTAGCAGGTGCATGTCTTCCATTAGCAGGACTTGGAATTATTCAAACATGAAATGGACATGACTTTCCCCCCAGTTTTATGTATACAGCTGTTTCAAATGGATGTTCTTTTATTAGAGGAGACACACACACACACACACAGTGTTTAGACTTAACTCTAAAATGATACATGATGGTATTTTATTTCTTCTGGTCTGAAACTACTATAAAAAAAAATGACATTGCCAATTTTATTTTAAGCCTACAGTGTTTAGGAATGTAGTGTTCCCTGTTTATGCGCTTGGCTGAAAAGCTAAGCCTTTTAAACTGTGTTGCTTGGTCCTGCTAAGGGTTCTCACGAGTTGATTGTTGTGCTCCCAGGTCTTCTGGGACAACCATACTTGTATTTCTGTTTCACCTGAGAGGGCAGAAAGAAACGAGAAGAAACTAGTGTTAGTTTTGGGTGCAACCATATTTAGTTCGTCACCTAATCTTTTGGACTTTTGATTTGTTTGTTCATGGTAAGCTATGTTGTCTCCCCTGGATTTCATAGCTGTATTTCTCCCCATGGGAAATTTCTTTTTGTAGGAAGCTTTTATATAGGAAGCCCACTTCCCTATATTTTTTTCCTTTCTGGCCATAGGTCTTAATTTACCACCTGAAACCTAACTTTGGAAAGAAGTGGGCTGTAAAGAGACCCGAGTAAACATCTAGACAATTCCCCTTTCTCAATATCTAGGACCTCAGAAGCTTGGCCCATCTTGATGTGGATGTGTCTAGGCAATTTTGAACATGCCTTGGGGTAGGGGACAAACCTGGTGAAACAGATTCAGAGGCATTGCTATTTCTCAGACTTATCAGCTTGTAAGTGTAGGGCTGTCCGTTGGCTTTTAGTTTCTAATTCTTAGTTTAGGTGGTGGTTGGGTCCCTCTCCCTTTGGCTGGGACCAAATAGCTAATAGAAACAACGTTAGGAAGAAACGGCGCATTCATTGGCTCAAGACTTTGAGAGTACAACCCATCACGGTGGGAAAGGCTCAAGGCCGATGCTTAGTTGTGTTTCCTCCTTTCCCCTTTTCATTCAGGTAGGGACCCCAGACCATGGGATGGAGCTGCAGTCTTGGTGACTCTGGCTCTTTCCCCTCAGCTTAGCACCTCTGGAAACTTTCTCACAGACCTACCCTGAGGTGTATTTTCTAGGTGATTCTGGATCCAATCAAACCGATCATGAACGTTAACCATCGTAGGTGGTATGTTAGCTTTCTGTCACCATTACAAAGTGCCTCAAGAAAATCAGTTTCTGAGACAGAAAGGCTGATTTTGGTCCACCCTTTCAGAGGTATCAGTAGTTTTTGTCTGAGCTTGCTTGGCTCTGTTGTATTGGGCCCGAGGCAAGGCTGAACATCGTGGTAGAATCAGCTTGATTGACTATGGCAGACAGGAAATAGATAAAAGAAACTCAGAGAGGAAGAGGCTAAGGTGTCCATGTCCCCTTCAATGGCACACCTAGTGACAACTTCCTTGCACTAGGTCCCACCTCCTAAAGATTCTGCCAGTTCCCAGAAGAACCAAAATCTTGTGACCAAATCTTTAGAATAGGACCCTGGGGGAGTATTTCAATCTAAACCACGAGGTGGAACAAAGAATATATAGTAATGTATATGATTGAAATATGACAGTCCAAGGATCCAGAAACACTTCTAAGGATCGACTTCCTTGTAGGTGAAATAAAAGGAGTGAAAGAGGAAGTAGGAAGGAAAACTTCTTTGAGCCAACCTGATTTCCTCCTGTTTTTAATTGACCAAACCAGGATGCTAGCAAGATTGGTTTGCTAGAAGGACTTTTTTTTTTTATTTTTATTTTTTTTTTTTGTGATAAAAATAAGTAGATTGGACAAACCTTGTCATCATTTTTTAACTGTGTCATGAACACAGAGCCCCCCCCCCCCCCCCGCCCCTGCCGTTTTGATCATTGATATGTCTGAAATACGTTAGACATCATTTTCCTGGCCAGGAGAACAAGGCAGAAGCATTTGTGGTGACCCATGGAATGGTAGGCATCCACACACAGCGAGGAAGCCAGTTTCAACACCACCAAAGCCCTGCATCTTTGTACAAACGTGGGATACGCCTTTAAGGTTTCCACGTGACCCCTGTAGCACGTATATCACACGTTATCTTACAGATCTGGTCATTTTCCAAGGAGACTTTTGGACTTCTGATTCATTTTCTTCCGACTGCCTTTCTTCTTTGTTTGAGTTGACACTGGTTTGTAATTGTTATTTCTGGGAGTCTCGGGACTCTAAGTTATCTTCCTCGTTTCTTCAGTGGTATACGCTTGTGTTGGTTCAGAAGATATGCTCTGTCTAGGGAGATTTGGAGACCACTGGGTTGTAAGTCTGGTTTCTTCTGGGCCAGACCGCCTTCTGGGTCTTGCTGTGGGGGTCCTTGGATAGACTCTTGGGTTTGAGGGAGTCCTAGGCGTGTGTTATATGCTGACCCCATCTGGAAATTTCCTTCTTAAGCTTTCTCGAGGCTGTTCCCTTCACCTGGCCCAGCGTCTCAGTCAACTGCTCAACCTTCAACTTCGGAGGATGCCTATCCTGTCCAAGGAGTCAGCCCCTGGCCTCATCATTGCTACAGGTAAGTGTCCTTGCCTATTATCCCAGGGGCTTGAGTGGGCTGGTTACATGCATCCAGATAGATATACAGTGACCGTCTACACCTCCAGCAGCGTCCCTTCCTCATGGCTCTATGACATTATCCTAGTGACTAGCTACTATTTGGGATGTCTGGTTGAGCCAGATGTCTTTCTGGCTTAGTCTTCCTTTTGTGTTTCAGGCTCCGTGGGAAAGAACTTGGCCAGCAAGACCAACGTGTATATCTCCAGCAGTGCCGGAGCCAGGTGGAGAGAGGTCAGTTTCCAGTCCCAGGGCTTTTCTTAATGTGAGCATGTGAGCTTTGAACCAGTATTTCAGGGACACAATGGCCCCTGGCGGAGGTCTGTGATGCTCTATATGACCAGCATGTGTATACAGAAACCCAGGGCCCCACAGAAGAGTGAGCCGCACTCCTGTGTCTTCACACCCTATAATGCACTCGTGATTTTATGCCAGAATATCACTTTAAATAAAAAACAGACCATTTCAGGTTTTTTTTTTTTTTTATTAGAAACAACTGTGATTTTGACCAAGTTTTTCAGGATAATACATTCCATGAGGGCGAGAATACAGTGTCTGTTTTGCTTACTTTTTCAGCTCTGGGCTGTAACAGTGTCTGGCATATGGAAGATGCCCAGTAAAATTTGGCGAATGTGTCAGCGAATTACAATGCTGCTGTGGCGGGTCTGACCCTGCTCATTACCCCTGTTCTTCTGAGCCTCACTGACTGGCCCTTTGCATCTTCCCCCATGCTATGGAAGGGGATGGTTTTCATACTGTTTAACCCATTTGAGTCTCGAACACTAACCATACCCATTCTCCAGGGTCAGCCAATGTTCCAGACTAAGTTGTGGTCTTACTCTGTAGGGACTTGGTCTGTGCGGACCCTGAGGGTGGGTCCTGACATCTCAGCAGATCCCAGGACAGGCTGGCTTGGAAAGTCAGCATCTGTAGCTTCCATCCCCTCAGTGGGTGCTTCTTGTGGAGAAGTGTGCATGTTTTCACACTAAATCTGGCAGATGCACACCAATCGTGTTACCGTTTGGCTCTGGGTAATTTGTAAACATTGCTCTTACATTTTATCTCATATGTGGCCCATATCAGCCCTCTAAATGAGAGAGAAAGAGAGAAGACAGTCTCTCTCTCTCTCTCTCTCTCTCTCTCTCTCTCTCTCTCTCTCTTTCTCTCTCTCTCTCTGTCTCTCTCTCATGTGTGTGTCCACATACATGTGTATATATGCATTCATGCTCACAAGTTAAAGGTTCTACCCAGAATGGCCGAAAAAACAAGTCTGTATTCAGATGAAAGAAGCGATCAGGACGTCACGGCCAAATGAGAGTTGAAGGTTTAGGATTTTCAGGTCGCCCTCATCCTGTCCTGTGGGAAAGATGGAACAGCTGCTTCTCCATCCATAGATCTGTTGCTTCCTTTGGAGTGAAGCATCCTCTCACCAGCAGAGAGGCCTGCGGGCTTTTAGTACCTTCTGCTGCTGGAGACGACAGGGACGGGAACATCCGCAGGTTATTTCCTTTGGGTAGAGAGCTGTATCTTGCTCCTCCTCCACTGGGGCTGTGTTGCCTGGCTGTTGCCAGGGCAGCTGTCGGAGACTCTCTCCAGGCATACGTAATACCTGCCAGGAAGTAGTCAGCACCCAAGGGACCTTGTTTTGGGAACTAGCAGAGAAGTAGCTGGGGAGGAGAGATGGAGATTACCTGTGAAGGAGCTTCACAGTCCCTGTGGGTGGCCTTCACCACAGAGTCCCCATGTGGGACCTACACTGGGGGATGCAGGTGACAGATTGCTGCAGGGAATAGTGGTGACTGAGATTCTGGTCGCCCTCCAACTAACTGGCTATGTAAACTCTCTGATCCCCACTTTCTGTTTCTTCCATAACAACTCCACTTAGAGCTGTGAACTACGGCAAATCTATGCTATAGTGTTCCTTTCTATAAGAGCCATCTCTTGTTTCTATAAACTCAAAGTATCCAGCATGCCCCCAAGTATCTCTGTACCCTCTTGCTATACACATTCCTCTCTCCACTGTCTGTATCCATCTCTACATATTGTTAGTAGGTCTAGAATTCTGTTTAAGGGCTGCTCTGTATGGATAGATTGTTCCATTTTCCAAGATTCTGTCACTCCTGTGAATTTGAAACTCATCTAAGAAGCTTCATTGCCTGTCTTAGTTAGGGTTTTACTGCTGTGAACAGACACCATGACCAATGAAAGTCTTATAAAAGACACCATTTAATTGGGGCTGGCTTACAGGTTCAGAGGTTCAGTGCAGTATCATCAAGGCTGGGATATGGCAGCATCCAGGCAGGCATGGTGCAGGAAGAGCTGAGAGTTCTACATCTTCATCTGAAGGTTGCTAGTGGAAGATTGACTTCCAGGCAGCTAGGGTGAGGGTCTTAAGCCCATGCCCACAGTGACACATCTATTCCAACAAAGCCACACCTACTCAAACAGGGCCACATCTTCTAATAGTGCCACTCCCTGTGCCAAGCATATACAAACCATCACATTTCCTGGGGCCTCTTTCTGTTTTTCTGCTGCGTTTTGTACCCACCATAGGGACAACGGTGGTTTTATTTACCCAATCAAATTTTAATTGTTCTACCTACTTGGAATAGTTAAACTGTTTTAATGTTTGATACTTTATTTTCCCTTTGTGTGTGTGTGTGTGTGTGTGTGTGTGTGTGTGTGTGTGTCCATATGTGACTTCTATAGCTTTAAGTTATGTTTACACATGTGATTCATTCAGAGTTAGTTTCTAAATGTGTCCTAAGCAAATGGTCACCACCCCATTATTTTCATATTTTAATCTGCCTGAAACACTCTTTTATATCTATTTTTATCCATTTGTTAAGACCACTTCTCGTTCCCCTGTTGTGTCACCCTGGCCCCTCTTTGGAAATCAATCTGTCATGTATATGTGGGTATATTTGGGAGGGGGTGGTTCTGTTGCATTCCATTGAGCTATGTCTGTCTTTTTCACCACTACCATATTGTCTTGATTACCAGAACCTTTATAGCCAGCGTTGGAATCAATTAGGGTGAGCCCTTCGCTTATTTTCAAAATTGCTTTCATTATTCAAAGTCCTTTGTGCGTCTGCGTACCCTGCCAGTTTCACTAGGACTTTCACTGGGAGCACATTAAATTTGTAAATCGATTTCAGGGTAAATTGACATCTTAATAACACGGAGTCTTTTGATCCACCGTTGTAGTCTATCCCTCCATGCCTTCTCGAATTTCTCTTGGTATCTTTACATTTCCAATGTAGAAACCTCGTGTGTCCTTTTCTTCGGTTGTTCAGGCTGGAACTCGTGGTCTTACTGTCTCTGCCTCCTGAGTATGGGGATTAGAAGCATATGCCACCATGCGTGACTTGGTCTCTCCTCTCCTCTCCTCTCCTCTCCTCTCCTCTCCTCTCCTCTCCTCTCCTCTCCTCTCCTCTCCTCTCCTCTCCTCTCCTCTCCTCCCCTCCCCTACCCTACCCTACCCTACCCTACCCTCCTCTCCTTTCTCTTCTTCTCCTCTCCTCTCCTTTCCTCTTTTCTTTCTTTCTTTTTTTTTTCTTAAAGCTGGGGGTTGGATCCAGGGTCTTAAACATACTAGTTAAATAATATTATACATACTAGTATGAATAATAGCACAATATGTGTGTTATTCTCAAATATTTAAACTTGCTATCACTGAAAAGGAAATTTTCTTTTAAGTTTATCCCTAAAATCTTGTTGTTGGTGATTTATTTGTTTATTTATTTATTTTTTGAGATTGGATTTGTCTGTGTAGCTCTGGCTTATCTGGGACTTGCTATAAAGGACAGGCTGGCTCTGAACTCAGAGAATTACCTGTCTCTGACTCCTAAGTACTGGGATTAAAGACATGTGCCACCATGCCTGGATTCATTCCTAGATTTTTATGCTAATATATAACAATGCTTTCTGCATTCTGTGGCTCTGTCAAAGTCATGGATCCTTTTTATTTACCTTGTAGGTACATTTATTAGAAACCATCATACCAGGTGCAAAGGGTGGCAGTTCCTTTCTTATCCTAAACTCTTTCTTTTTCTTCTTAATGATTTCTTTCCTCTGTGCTGTGATGTTCTCCTATTCCTCTATTTCCTCTTACTATGGTGACTATGATCTCCAGACACTGTTAAATAGATGCAGGGAGAGTGAGTGTTCTAGTTTGTTCTCTGTCTGGAGGATAAACATTGTAGTCTCATTTGTTTTTTAAAGGCAGAGTCTCTGTAATCCAGGAAGGCTAGTCTTTGTGTTCTCTGTCTCAGTCTCATGAATTAAACAATATGCTCTTGATTTTATGTGATGTATATACATATATACACACACACACACACACACACACACACACA
>JANHMN010000024.1:2382150-2419233 GCA_030674055.1 Rhabdomys pumilio | reverse complement strand
ATATATATATATATATATATATATATATATATATATATATATATTTCTATCAATGGAAAAAATCCCTGTTGGTCCTAGGTTATTGATAACCCTTAAAAAAAAATCACATCCAGGTATTGATTTCTGTCAAATGGCATTTCTATAGCAATGTAATGATATAGCTTTTCTTTATCCTGTTACTGTGATGGATTGTACTGCTTGGCTCTTGAATATTAAGCTAACTTTGAGTTACAGAATAAGTCCCACATGGTCATGATACACTGTCCTATTTAAATACAGCTAGGTTTGATGTGCTTAAGATTGTAGGGAGGTCTTTGTGAGAAATACTAGTGTATGATATTCCATTTGCAGTGTTTTTGGCTAGTTTCAGTATTGGGGTCTCATTGCATATGGAGACCAGACTACAACTTGTGGGAACTGGTTCTCTCCTTCCACCGTTTGGGTCCTGGGGAGCAAATTCAGGTTGTTAGGCTCGGAGGCTAACTCCCTTATCACTGGCCCCAGGCTTTGTTCCTGTGCCTTTATTTATTGGAATTAAGATTTTAATGTTATATTTTTGTTATTTATTTCCTCTGTATTCATTCTGTTGTTTCTCTTTTTGCATCTTCTTTTTTTTGCGTTTTTTAGATTTTTGTTTCTTGACAGTGCCGGGCATTGAACCCAAAGCCTTGTGCATTCTTGTCGGGTGCCCTCTCTCTCTAGCCACCAGATAGATTAGACTCTGTCTTTTTGTATTCTTCTCTCGTCTTCTTTTCTTTCAGAGGGCGCTCTGAGAATCAGAACATGCATGTCTAGTCGCTCATAGTCTTCACCGAGTTTGTACTGGCAGTATATAAACTATAGAATGTTTGCGTGATGTGGAACTGTGTCCCCTCCCTGACCGTTCTGCTTTTGTTGTGTGGTGTTTGCATACTTTGAAAACACTCATTTATTAGTATTAAATTCCAATACTGATTTTAAGTAATAGCGAACAAGCAATTTTGAATCCCCCCCCACCCATATATTTGCCATTTATCTTGTTTGTCTATGGCTCCTGATGATCTCTGGGTAGATACCCATCGCTTAAAGAGATACCTTGAATATCTCCTGCAGAGCCATTGTCTGTGAGGGGCCACTGGCTATGGGTTCCCTTGGCTTTCCTTTGTTTGAGAATCCCTCATTTCTCCTTTTCTCCCAGGCATGATGTTTTGTCTATTGCTGAAATCTCAGTCAGTGGTCATCTGGGTTAATAGGACCTTGAATAAGTTTCACTGGGTTCTGTTTCCCCAGGTTCAGGTGAACAACCTATAGCCACTTCAGTCATGTGATTTGCACACGTAGCAGCCCATTTCCATACTGACATATTTGTTTGTGTATATATATTACATCATTTTTCTTGAGGTTCTATCAAGATCCCTCACTCAGATGTAGTTTAGGGTACTAGGTAGAGAGCTACATTTCAATTAAGGGATGCATGCTCTGGGATCCCTCCCACACTTCCCCAGCCTGCAAGGGGTCATTCGCCAGTTTCTTTCGTGGAAACAGTTTCTACTGAAGCTTGAGATCCCTGACTAGAACTGAGGTTCTCCAAGAATGGCCTTCCCTTGAGGCAGCTCTGTATCAGGAGATGTGTGTGTGTGTGTGTGTGTGTGTGTGTGTGTGTGTGTGTGTGTGTAGCTTCTCTAGGGACTTATTATCTTGCAGCGTGGGGATGAAGCCTGAGGCCTCAGGCATGTCAGGCACGTGAAGAGGACTCTCTCAATCTCTCTGAGGTAACCTAAACTCTGGAATATGGGCGCTTAGCTCTCTCTGACTCCAGGATTATGAGGCGCGAATGAGAGGATGGATAAGAGCCTGTTCTGAAAACTGGAACCTGCATTCTAGTGGTTGTCACTGTGGTGGTGTGTGTCCGAGGGAGGGGGAGCGCACCATTTCTGCATTTACCTCTACAGCAGCATGTCACCTGTTTTGTTTGTTTGTTTTCCTAATTAGGCTCTTCCTGGACCTCATTACTATACTTGGGGTGACCATGGAGGCATCATTATGGCTATTGCCCAGGGCATGGAGACCAACGAGCTGAAGTAAGTGCTTCTGATTATCCCTCCTTCCTCTTCCTTCTCCTCTTCTTTAAAAAAAAAATCTTTTCTACTCTTCTCTCTGCTTCCCCTCCCTCCCTCCCTCCCTCCCTTCCTCCCTCCCTTCCTTCCTTCCTTCCTTCCTTCCTTCCTTCCTTCCTTCCTTCCTTCCTTCCTTCTTCCCTTCCTTCCTTCCTTCCTTCCTCCCTTCTCTCCATTTTTTTAAACAAACAAACAAACAAGAGGTCTCACTGTGTAGCCCATGCTGTCTTGCAACTTACGTAGCTCTAACTGGTGTAGAACTTGGCAATCCTGCTGCCTCAGTTTCCCAAGTGCTGAGATTGGGGGCATCAGTTACTGCACCTTGTTTATTCCTTTTCTTTGGGCATCGAACTGTTCCCTCGCTGGTGTCTATGGTGACCATTGGATGCTCTCTGTAGCACTAGGTTCAGGACAGAGAACTGAGACCTCTGGAAATCACTTAAACATTTTATGCCTACAACATAACTAACTCCTTCTGTCTCAGAGGGGGGTTAGGAGAAACAAGTGAAGTAATATTTATTTCTTTGAATAAAAACTATTTTTATTGATTGTTTCAGATTAACATATACAGTAAAGAATTTCATTATGGTAATTTTATCTATTTACTTTTAACTTATATGACATTATTATTATTATTATTATTATTATTCAACTATTCACTTCCTACTACTCTGTGTGTTGTCCTCTTTCCCATCCTGTCTGCTTCTCTTCCTTCCCCCAGACAGTTCCTCTTTCTGCCTTCTTATCACGTGTAACTGGAGAGTTTTGAACATGTCTTTTGCTTTTAAAAGTAGCGTTTCTGAAGGTTTGTGCAGAAGATGACTAATAGTTAAAATGACAAGAAATAATGATGGGCGGATGAATGGTGATTGTAGAATGCAGATCACTTGGCAACCAGATGACTTCTGCTCTGCTACATTTTGTCTTGAGGATTGTCCTAGATGGAGCTGGAAGGGATATTAGGGGTTAACTGCTTCCTTTTACGAATAGGGAAACTGAGGCTCAGGAAGAAGTAACCGTTAGCTTGCAGAGTCATTCTCGAGAGTTAGTTTTGGGTTATGTCTAAGACAAAAAGCAAAGTATCCGGAGTTTGTAGTTCTTCTCCCCTTCAGGCTTGATTTTATCCACAATAATTTTCTTTCGCTTCCTTTCACAAAGCTATTGAACCAGAGTCACCACTGGAAAAGACAGACTGACTCTCATCTCTGCTTGGTTTTGCCCTGAACCCTTTAGTTGTGTGATCGTGGAAGGCAGAGAGGGCTGCTGTAATCACACTGTGCAGTGAAGAAGCTGGCTTCTCCTGCTTTTGTTCCTATTAGAACTGGCCAGGGGCAAGAAGTGGGTGTTTTGAATGGGGAATTTTAACAGCTGGTTTCCCCCTGTGCTTAACTGGGCATGTACTGAGCCTCAAAGAGGTAGAGAGAAGCAAAAGTCTAGTCTTGCCTTTCCACCTGGCTGCTCTGGGCCTTGGGTGGCATGGGGCAGCTTCTTCTCTAGAGCCTAGAGGCAGGGGAGGTTGTGTTTTACAGGATGCCCACATCCATGTTCAGATTAGCCTTTGCTCAGAGGATGCTATTCACAGAGGATGCTTCCCACAGATCTGCTGGTGTTTTGTGTGTCTAGTCATTTAACTCACACCACACACACTGAGTAAGTGGTACTTACGCCAGGTACTGTGAATCGACAGAGGAACAGGATGCTGTGTTTCCCCCCCACCCCCAAGAGCGCATCACCCTCTGGCTATAAGGTAGGCGAGGAGGTAATTGTCGTGGTTAGTGAACTACTATGTGAGGGAGGCATACAGGGGCCAGGGCTTGGTTTCCTGGGCGTAGATTTCATTCTTTGGATAGTTTTAGTTTTCAGATTTGGGAGTCGGTTCTCAATTTTCCTTGTTTAACTTCTCCACAGATTACATTAGCATTCCAAGCTGGCTCCTCTGAAGGAGCTAGTGTGATTTTAGTCCTCTTACACCATCTGTCGGTGCATATGTGCCCAGGGAAGTCAGCGTCATTCCGCGCTAGCTGCAGCAAAACATGGCCAGGAAAATAAACCTGCTGACGGGAAACCCATAATGCCCTCCCAAGGCATTTCATAATGGCTTTGGGGGGTTGGTGGTGGGCATCGTGGACACTGTGGTGTTCTTCTATTGGCATGGATCATTTGGAAGTGTCTGCAACACATAGTTCAGATAAATATGGACTGGCCTCCTTTTGACAGGTACATGTGTCCCAGGAACCAATGCAAACTTGGCAGGGATTTGTGCAGCCACCTGGCGTTTACTGAGTGTGTTGTTCTCAGAGGTGTTTACCCCTCCTTCTGCTGTTCCGAGAAGCAGAAGATGATCGTGAAGTTAGTCCATAGTCTCCAAAGACAAACAGCGATTCCCTGGGCCGCGTAGGCATGAGCGAGGCCATGTGCCAGGCTTTTGGTTGTTGTGAGAAATAACACCAAAGAAACAGGACAAAGCTGGGAGGGTTCGTTTTGAGTTCACAGTGTCACAGGATTCAGTCCCACTTGGCTGCTCTGTTGCCTTTGGGAGGCTAAGCAGAATCAGCATGTCAGAGAGAGCCATGGCTGAGCAGAGCTACTCAGCAGGGTGGGAATGCTGACTAGGTGTAACTTCCCAGAGCATGCCCTCAGCAGCCTCTGTCCTCTGACTAAGCTCCACCCACTACCTTCCAACACCTCCCCATAATGTCACCATGGTATGAGCCCATCAAGGGTTTAAAGTCAGAGCTCTCATGATATGGTCACCTCTCAGAGATGGACTTCATCATGAGAGCACCAAGCCTTTCTATCCATGTTGACAAAACTGGCCTCAGGCTCTGGTCCTCTTACCTCCCTTACCGTAGCAACCTCTCTGTCCTTGGAGCCTCAGAATTTCTTTGCTGTCCTATTCCTTTAGATTGCTTGTGGTCAGACTTGATGTTTTTAGCTCCATTTCATTCTATGCCTGGATTCTTCAACTTATTAGCAAGGCTTTTGTAGGCCCGTATGCCTGGTCCATACAAGTTAGCAGGCACTTAGCAAATATTTGATTGATCAATAAATAGGTCATGCATATTTATTTTTTTTAAAAAAAAATTTTTTTTTAACGCAAGAAGGAATCTGGGTAGGGTGCTATTTGCATAGCTCCAAGGGAGACCACTGCTGTTGTGTTCTATGTAAATGACAAGCCTTGAGCAGTGGGGGGCTTCTTGAATGTGTGCAGCCAGACAGCCTGAGAGACGGTCTGGTCCACCCTCCTTATCTTCCACATGAGAACATGATATGATTTGTGGGAGTTAGCGCCCACATTGGAACATGAACAGATTTCTGCTAGGAATCATTTCAGGTCAATTACACAAACATTTGTTGAGCAACTACGGTAAACCAGATGTTGTGCTAGACGCCGGTGATGGGGAGGTGAGCGGGGCCTGGTTCAGGATCTGCCTGTGCCCATGGGAGTACTAGGATGCCTGAGCCAGTTGGAGAGAGAGTCTGGGAGAAGGAAGGAGCTTGTTTTGAAGGGAGGACAGGAAGGTCTGTGCATCTAAAGATGAATAGAATGTGGTCCCTCACCTTTCAGCATCAAACCTTTTTGTCGTGTAGGCAACAGAGAGGCAAATAGAACAGTCTTTTGTTCTAATCAGAGGGCAGAGACAGTAGAGTTAGGAACAATGGTCAAAGGCAGAAAGAGAGATTTGGGGTATTCGTTTCCTCTACTTCTTGGTGGTTCATTTAGTATTTTATGGCATTCTTTCTCTGATTAGCTCTGCCTTGCTTCTCCATTGAGATTTTTATCATCGGTGCTAACTGAACTGGAGAGCAAGAAGGCTAATGCTTTGGTTTGCCTTTGTGTCCACTTGTCTGAAGTAAGCAAAAAAGTAAAACTGGGAACCCAAGGGGCTAGGGATTTGCTTTTGCATCCATTCAGCATGCTCCACCAGGAAGCTGCCTGGAGGACACCAAGAAGTGGTTTCAGTTCTTAAGGATACACAGCATCCTTCAGAGAAGGGGCTGCTGTGGTTAGCGTCCTGACCAGAAAAGATCCAAGCACCAGTTTGTGAGCTGGGTCCCAAGGGCCGAGAGATCCATTTCCGTTTCTTCTTGGCAGGTCGCCTCTCAGTGTGATGAAATGTTGATAGTTACTAATACTTTGGACTTGCCCCAAAGTGTTTTTTTTCTGGGAGGAGATCTCCAATTTCACAGGGCTTCCCTTTGGAGATTCCCCCCAACCTCCTGCAGAGGTTGCACGCAGCAGAGGCTAGGCACACCCTCGTGCTTCCAGATCGTAGGAAGCCATAGTGGCTTCTTCCGTGACGTCACACCATCGTGGCTAAGCAGCATTAATGTGAGGCAGCTACAGAGAGCCATCCCCACCCCAGTCTTAACCTGGGTGGCTTCCTCTGCTCCTGGAGGTAGAAGCAACAGATGTCCTTATCACCTTTTAATCGTTACAGAGCTGGGCAAGGTTTTTTTTTTTTTTTTTTTTTTTTTTTTTTTTTTTTTTTTTTTTTTTTGTTGTTGTTGTTGTTTTTTAGAAAAACTCAGTGTGGGTTGTTTAATTTCCTGTAGCAAATGTTGATTATTCTTCTTTCTGGTGGTAGAAGAGGTGTGAGGTACGGGGACTGGGAACTGGGTGGAGGCTTTATTACGGATGAGCTACAGTGTAGAAGATGATCATGGGTCTGGTCATGCAGACACAGTAGGGAAGGGTGTCAAGTCTGTGCCAACTGGGAGGTTGGGAAAGGCTTTTTCGAAGGAGGTGAAACATGAGGCGAGATTGAAAAGTTGATGTCCAGTGCCAGTGTTAGAGAGAGCTTTTCTGCTTGTGGGGCCGGAGAGATGGCTCAGCACTTCAGAGACCTTGCTGCGCTTCCAGAAGACCCGAGTTCGGTTCCCAGCATTGACACCAGGCGGCTCACCACTGCCTGTAACCACAGGTCCAGAGTGTCTGATGCTTTCTTCTGGCTTTGGCGGGAGATACTGGGTTGGGGGGTGGGCGGATGGTAGAGGGTTGGGTCGGGAGTGGTACCCTTGCATGCTTGGCATACACTTACACACTTACAAAACGAGACACAACTTGAGCAAAGGTGGCAGTCTAAGTCTGTGGTCCCTGAGGCCTTCCTGCATGAACAGAATATGTACTGAGAGATGAAGTGGTGAGAGATGAGGCTTGAGGTGGGCAAGCACCAGTCCTGTGGGCCCTTTCCTGACTCTCACTGGAGAGATATTGTTGTTGTTAAGTGTGTGTTTAAATAAAGTTATTGTTGTTCTTTGACAATTTTATATATGTGTGTCATGAAGTTTGGCCCTTTTTACCATCCTTACATTCTCACCGCCTCCCATTTGCATTAAACTGTTCTTCCAACAGATTCTATCGATAGGTCTTGTACTTTCTTTTCTTTTTTTTTTTTTTTCTGAGTTCAATTAAGGTTGATAAGCTGGGCGGTGGTGGCGCACGCCTTTAATCCCAGCACTTGGGAGGCAGAGGCAGGCAGATTTCTGAGTTCGAGGCCAGCCTGGTCTACAGAGTGAGTTCCAGGACAGCCAGGGCTACACAGAGAAACCCTGTCTCGAAAAACAACAACAACAAAAAACAACAACAAAAGAAACTGTTTACATAGCATGGGATCTTCAGATTTTAATCAGTCTTTAGGGAGTTGTACCAAGAAGCTTTCCCACCACCCCAAAGATGTCCCTGCAGGCACCTGCCTGTCAGTACCTCACTTCTGTCCTCCTGATCATGATATGTTGCTGGGTTGATTTTATTTCTATTGCCATGAGAGTAATTTCCTTCATTCCAGAGTTGCAGCTATGCACAGTGCATGTACACACACACACACACACACACACACACACACACACACACACACCAAAAATAAACCAAAAACAGAAGAAAATAGAAAATTCTATATAAGTAAAGGAAACCGAGTGTGTGTGTGTGTGTGTGTGTGTGTGTGTGTGTGTGTGTGTGTGTTTGTGTTCACATGTGTGGAGTGTGTTCATGTGCACATGTGTGTGAACCTGTGTACCCGTGCATGTGGAGGTTCAAGATCAGTAGTAGGAATCTTCCTCGACTGTGCATCTGTCTAGTTCTTTGAGGCACTGGCTCTCAGTTCAACCCAGAGCTTGGCAACACAGCCCATACAGGGATCCCATCTCTCTGCCTTCTGAGGTTGGAATTATGGGAAAGACACTGTACCAACATGGTGTTTATATGGACTCTGGGAATCCAAACTCTGGTCCTCTTGCTTGGATGACATGAGCTTTAGCTACTGGCTCATTCCTCTGGCCCAGCATTTCAGACTTGTTCGCCATATACTTCTGTCAGTAGCTAAGTTTAGCTCAACTAACCTCCCAGAAGCCCACCATCTGATAGATCTCATTAAAGGACACAAGTCCAGGTGTCTCCTATCCTCAGTTACAGCAGGTTAAGTCTTGGAAACATCATGTGAATGTTTATATTCTCATCTTTGCTTAGCCTTTAGATGCATGAAAACATTTGAATTTAATTTTACCACATATGTCTATATCTACGCCTGCATATGCATAAGTATATGTACAACTGGCCTTGTGCCCTTTGCAAATGGGGCAGTGTCACATTCAAGTTCATTGTCTAAATTGCTGACTGGCATGCAGAGCTCGGTGAGACATTGAAGTTTTATTTTGGTTCGTGATCAAATATATATCAGCTCATTTCATATTATTTCACCAACAATGATGAGTGAATGTTTATATGTGTGGTCCACAAGGATCTCTTTTTTTTTTTTTTAAATTACTCTCACATCATTATCCTTCTTATGGTTGGTTTTGGTTATCAACTTGATGGGATTTGAAATCACCATGGAAACAAATCTCTGAGCATGTAAGAGGGATTAGCTCAATTATGTTAATTGGTGTGGGTAAGACCAGTTCATTGCCTGGAGTCTTGAACTGAATAAAATGGAGAAAGTGATCTGATATAAGCAAATATTGCTCCCTGTGGATGCAATGTGACCGAGATGTCCCAAAGGTCTACCAGCATGACTTTCCTGCCATGACTGACTATACCTTTAAAATGTGAGCCAAAACAACCCACCCTGAAGTTGCTTCTGTTTTTTGTTTGTTTGTTTGTTTGTTTGTTTCTGTGTTTTGTCATAGGAACAAGGTAAGTAACTAAACATAAGTCTCTTGTTCAAATCAAGAACAATCAGGAGGAAAAGAAATGGCTTAGCGTGTTGTGACAAGAGACCATTGGGTTCTCAGCTCTGGGTTCCGTTTGCCTGAGTGCTGTTATTATCCATTCTCAAAAGTCCCTTTTCTCCTGTAGGCAAACTGCTCCTCTTCTGTCTTTAGGATGTGTTCTGCCCGACTCTTGGAGAAATTACCAAAAAGGATCTTGTTCCCTAGTAGGTACACACACACACACACACACACACACACACACACACACACACACAAAAGAAAAAAGAAAGGAAGAAAAGAGATCCATATTTTTTTTTCTTGAGTCTTGTCATTTTAATGTCACTAGTAAGTCCTCTTTTCAGTGTCAGAATGTTGAGATCAGACCACCATGGCTGTCCCCTACACTGCTGCTGTGGTTAGATGAGCACCCCATCTTCAAGATTCCTGAAAAACGTCGTGCTCTAAGTGAGCAGTGTGTGCTGAGGTGCAAGGCTATGCTTGGCCACACACCTGCTGGTTCAGCTTATTAATGGCTTTACCGTCTGCACCTTCTGGGAATCTATAGAGAAATGATTCATTTCCTGGGGTTATCTTTGGTTGGATGATCTCTTAAATGGAATTAGCTTGCCCATGTAAAAATAGATGGACTTCCTGTATCCTCATTGAACAGCTGGACCATTCCAAGCTTGTCTGATTAATGGAGCGACTCTAAAGGTATCTTTAGGAGTGGTATTGAGCCTTCAGCTTCTTAACATTGGCAAAAAGCAAGGGGCTGAATGGGTTAATCATATTTGATTTAAACTCCAAGCATGACAGCTGGTTGAGAATTGCCCCCACATATGACCTGTGCTGGGTAGGGGGAAGGTACTTAGTCATCCAGTCATCTAGTCAGCACTTTAGGTTTAGCCTTTAGGTATAGAGAGGTCACTTCTGAATGACAAGATATATTGGAATTGAATGAGGTGGTCAAAATATTTGTGTCTAGTTATATGTATGTATGTATGTATGTATGTATGTATGTATGTATACATATTATATGTGATGTGTATATACATATATATTACATATACATATATATTATATGGATGATATATAGATGACAGTGGAGTCATTTACACTGTCCCACATCCTAGATTTGTTCAGTTGCATCAAATGGTACTGAGAGGCTGGGCTGGATCCAGATGCATGTGGTGTCTATTGATGCTGCTAATTGTGGGTAAGCGTGTGACTCGTCCCGCATGAAATTGCATTTCCCCAGCAGTGAATGGTTGGTTTGTGGGCTCATCTCCTTAGACCGCACGAGCATCCTAGTCCCCTACAATTTTACATGGTGATTTTAGCATCCAGTGATAATCCTTGTCTGATTTGATTACTACAGTGGGGATTACAGAATGGTAACCCTTCACATTCTGTTATTACTTTTTAATGGTATTTGGTGATATACCGATATAAGAAAAGATGACTTTCTTCTCTCCTCCCTCCCTCCCTCCCTCCCTCCCTTCCTCCCTCCCTCTCCCTTTCCTCCCTCCATTCTTTCCTTCTTCTCATCAGTGGTAACAATTCATCTTTTATTCACTATGTAATATTACCATCATCTTTCTCTTCTGTGTCAACTTTTTTTCTAAATTTGGCTGTTCAGAGTCCTAACAGCTAGTTCCTGCATCTTATTTTTCAGCAGGGAAGGTTGGGGATTGAACCTAGCAATGAGTGACACTCCGAGGTTTGCATACTTCTTAGGTGGTAGATCTGTCCGTCCTTGACACTTTCTTGCTTTTTTGCTACAACCATAAACTTGCCTGTTGTGAGGTCACTGTTTCCCAGACCACTGGTTATGGCCACTAGCGATGTATGTAGAAACTGAGGCCTGCCTTCTAGGACCGTAACCTCAAGGCTCCTTTTGTTTGTCTCGGGCAGGTACAGCACCAATGAGGGGGAGACCTGGAAGACGTTCATCTTCTCTGAGAAACCTGTGTTTGTGTATGGGCTCCTCACAGAACCTGGTGAGAAGAGTACCGTCTTCACCATCTTTGGCTCTAATAAGGAGAGTGTCCATAGCTGGCTCATCCTTCAGGTCAATGCCACTGATGCCTTGGGTAAGCCAATGCCTCCCAGGCCCTGACTACAGACATAATGACTGATTGTCTGGAGTGGGCAGGGTGGCAGCTTAGATAACAATGTCCTGTTTGTGATTCACTATGGGAGATGGCCCAAACAAGTGCGTGAAAGACCCAGGGCTCAGGTGTTTGGGGGTTTATTACTCAGTTCTTCTTAGGCAGACTGATTATGATTCTTTGTGTCTCGGTTTCCTTGTGCAGTACCTGGTAGTCAGTCTAAATATGTATCTGTTAAAAGTGTGAGTGGGTGGGTGGATAGATGGATGAAAGAGAATTTTCCCAATTAGAGTTTTCTTGAGGGCCTGCTCAAATGGGTGTGGTCTATATTAGCTCTCCATAAGGGAAAAGGAGGAAAACTTTGCTTTAGCTTACGGTTTCGGTCTATAGTTCCTTGACATCTTCACTATGGTTGTACTCGGAGCTATGATGGGAGAAGTCTGCTTATCACATAGTGTCTAGGCATCAGAGAGGAGGAGGGGCTGGCCCAACACATTCTTTAAAGTCACACTCCTGCCGACCCTTACTTCTCTCCTCTGGAGCTCACTTCCTAAAAGCTCCACCCATTTACCCATAGTGCCATAGGCCAGGGTCTAGCACCTATGGAGCACTAATGATCCAAAGAATAGCAAAGCTTTGATGGGGGGCCCTTTGAAGGCTGTCTGGAGTCTAGTTATTATCTGTTGATGCACATATGCATGGGTGACTGATGGACTCTGGAGTGCTCTTTCAGACAGCCTCTTTGACCTCTGCCCTTTCTCGATTCTCCTTCGCTGATAAATTCCAGCCACCCAGAAAGCTTCCTATGTCTTCTTACCTGAGCCATTCAACCTCAGTCTCAGGATCTAGCATCTCAGGATATGCTTCTGGCATCTCAGTCGGAAGGTGTCTCTCCTCTGTCCATCACACCTTGAATTATATATCTGTGCCTGCAATTAGGTATCATGTCCCACCCTCTAATTATAAGGTCTTCGCATTTCTTTATTGCACCCACTGAGTATCTTTATTGCCTCATAGGTGTTTTAATAATTCTTTGCTAATTTGAGTGGCATTGTGTCGACAGGTGTGCGTCAGTTTTGGGTAATATTTAATCTGACACACATATTAAAAAAAAAAGATAGGAGGCACCAATTAGACGTAAGCGTAGAATTCCCATAGGCACACTAACTGACATCTTAAGTGGATGTGGGCTGGTGGGAGAAGTGTGAAGTTATCTTGTCATTTCCAGTCTCTCTACATAAAGATCTTGTACCATCAAGTAGGGCAAACACATTTCTCGGGGCTCTCAGTCCATACTACCAGATTTGCTTTTCTTTCTAAGGAATCAGGGTGGGTTAACAGCACCTCTGCATCACCTACCAAGTATCCCAGCAGGGACCCAGCCCCAGCCCAGTCTTACCTCAACCCTGCCTCTGGCACCTATTCGTAAAAGGAGCTACAGACTCTCCTGATAATTTAGAGACTTGGTTGAGTTTTATGGCATATGACGGAAATTCAGTACTGGGGATGTTGAGGCAGGGGGATCAGGAGTTTGGGGTTCCCCTGAACTCTCTAGATAAAACATGCAAGCAAGCAAGCCAGCAAGCCACACAGAACTCTGGGCCAGTAAGATGATGATTCAGCAGGTAAATGTGCTTTGTGTTCAATCCTGGAGACCCCAGTTCAATCCTGGGAACCCACATCAAGATGGAAGGTGAAACCTACCTCCACAGAGCTGTCCTCTGACCTCCACATGTTCACCAGCGTGCACATACAAATACATCATAAATGAATAAGTTTAAAATACATAGTCCTAAATGATAAAAAGCACACACACATACACACAGCATACACGCGCACTCCCTCGTGCACACACACACACACACACACACACACACACACACACACACCTCACACCCCACACACATACAGTAAATAAGTAAATAAATAAGTTTAAAATATACAGTCTCAAAGCAAACAAATGACAATGACAAAGAGTGCATGTGTAACATGCGCATGGCACACACACACACAGATACACACATACACACACACGCACACACACACACATTCACACACACGTGCACACACACACATACACACACATGCGCACACACATACACACACACACATGTATACACACACATGCACACATACACACACACACACACACACACACACACACACTCACACACACTTAGTGCACAAATCAACAAAAATAAACAGCACTCCAAGCCCGCAGATGTCTCAGCTTTCACAACTTAGGAGTTGATGGTGGCACATGTGACCCTCACCTTCCTAGCTTTCCCAGATGAGCTGTGTCACAGGGGTGCTCCTTTCTCCTCATGACTGCTGCCCACCCTCGGGTTACTAGAGAGAGGCAGTTTTGAGCTCTTACATTTGCCAGATGACTACAGAGGCACCGGAAGTGGAGGGCTGCGTTGAGGGTGTGGAGACAGGAAACCCTGCACCGGCCTGCATCTAATGTATCGCTCTGCCCTTTTCTGTTCTCAGGGGTTCCTTGCACAGAAAACGACTACAAGCTGTGGTCCCCATCTGATGAGCGGGGAAACGAGTGTTTGCTAGGACACAAGACAGTTTTCAAAAGGAGGACCCCTCATGCAACGTGCTTTAATGGGGAGGACTTTGACCGCCCGGTGGTCGTGTCCAACTGCTCCTGCACTCGGGAGGACTATGAATGGTTTGTTCTTCCTCCATGCCCAGGATCTGGAGTTATGTCAGAGCTGCTCTGTAGTGCGGGGTTAAGAGATAGAGAACATGTTCTCTTTTTCTGAGGAAGGGGATTCCTTAAGCATGCTGTGTGCAAGCAAGCAGTGTACTAACTAACGTCCCAGCCCAGGCCAACAGATCCAGAGTAGCCAGTCAGTAACAGGTGGATGGATCGAATGAATGAGGGGGACTAATAAACTCCCCGCCTTTGGGATGGTTCTGCACAGCCCGCTAAGTAAGGATTGTGCAGGGCAAACCGTGTTGTCCTGTGGTTTGTTGTACTTTTCATTCGGGGGGATCCAGGAAATAGTCAATAAATGTTGAATTCAGTGTCAGAAAGTGAAGATTTCTGGATCAATTTCGTGAGTATGAAAATTCCTATAACTTAATCAACTGGTTGCTTGAATCAAGTCTTGGAGAACACAGTTCAAGCCGTCTCACACTCCGTGTGCGGAGTGTAGACTAGAGAAGCCATGCAGTGTGGGCAAGACTTAGAATTTAACCCGCATTCACCGACTTCACCCTCCAAGCTGCGGGTTTAGCTGATGTGGTCCTCAGATTATAGGAGTCTGATGAATTAAAGTGTCATCTCCCAAGTTCAGAATGAGACATTCAGGTGCATCAGATAGTGTGGAGAGAGGTTCCTAAGTGACACTGAGTTCTCAGTCACAATGATTTTCAAGGCTAGGAAATGGTAGATCACTTACCCAGCATGGACAAGGTCCTGGGTTTGATCCTTAGTACTTCAAAAAAAATGTGTTTTCTTTTTAAATTCTTATAGTTATCCTGATGAGTTAAGGAGAAAGTATCATAGTTCTTAAACATTGGCTAATTCTTTGTATATGTGTGTGTATGTATGTATATGTATGTATGTATGTGTGTATGTATGTATATATGTATGAGTGTATATATGTGTATGTATTATGTATATATGTGTATGTATATGTGTGTATTTATGTATGTGTTTGTATGTATTATATATATGTGTATGTATATGTGTGTATGTATATGTGTATATGTATGTATGTGTATGTATGTATTATGTATATGTGTGTATGTTTATCTGTGTATGTATATGTATTATGTATATGTGTGTATGTATATGTGTGTATTGTGTATGTATGTATGTGTATTATGTATTATGTATATGTGTATATGTGTATACGTGTGTGTATATATGTGTATATAAATATGTATGTGTGTATATGTATATATATATATATACATATATATATACATATATATATATACATATATATATATATATATGCATGTATGTGTGTGTGCTAAGCATGTGTACCTGTGATGGCACATGTAGGAGGTCAGAAGATAACTTCTGGGAATTGTCTCTTTCCTACCTCAGTTCTGAGGTGAGTCTTGTTTCTACTCTGTGTTTGCCAGGCTGACTCACTCTAAGCTTGTAACCACTTCTCCTGGCTCCTCTCTTCTTGGAGTAGGAGAGCTGGGATTACAGCTAAGTACGGCTGTAGCTGACATTTTGCACGGTGTACTGTGTGCAGGAGCTTTTACAATCCATCGGCCTGACCCCCATTTAATTAATTAATTAATCTGTCTATTTATTTGAAATAGATGTTTATATCCCAGGCTGGCTTCAAAACTACTATATAGTGTGTGTGTGTGGGGGGGGGGGTGGGTAACTTTGAAGTTCTATTTTCTTGTCTCTACCTCCCAAGAGCTAGGATCACAGATTTGTGCTGACACACCTAGTACTGATTCCGAACACAAGGCCTTGTGCATGCTAGGCAAGCGCTCTACCAATGGAATTGTAGCCTCAGCCCCACTCTTCCCTTTTATCTGAGGACAGACAGGCTTGGAGTCTGGATACGCAGAATGCAGATGAATTTTTGCTTTGGCCTGATGACTTAAATCCTTTTTGTCTGCTAAGGGGATGTGGCAGTGGCTTTCCAGATGTGGCTCTGACACATGGCTTCTTTGTAGATGTAGCTTAGTATAACAAAGTAGTTATTCTCTAAAGGTCCTGTGGAGAAACCCACAGAATATAGACAGTAGGTGTGTGTAGGAGATGCAGGGTCGGTTCTGAGGTGGAGGGTACATATCCGTGTTCTAAATGGACTCCAATTGCCTTTTCAGTGACTTTGGCTTCAAGATGAGCGGAGATCTCTCCTTAGAGGTTTGTGTTCCAGACCCTGAGTTTTCTGGGAAGCCCTACAGCCCTCCTGTGCCTTGCCCTGTGGGGTCTTCATACAGGAGAACGAGAGGGTATGTATCTGTATCATACAGTTGGCTGAGTCAGGCTCACAAGGGCCTGCGCATAGGGAAGGAGGGACTTGCAAGAGCCACTCAACTCTGCCCACACCCTAAATTCTCAAACCCCAAGTCAGACTGCAGGTGGTCGGACAGCTTTTTAAATTAACGGCAACTGCAATCTCCTATTCCCGGTGAGAGAAAAGAGTCTGCAAGCTTTTCTGCAAGGCTGAGAACATCTGAAGAAGCCTCGCTGGGGGACATTTTCAGAGGAGTTTATAGGAGCAAGAGATTTTTAAGTGCTTTTCCGAGCAGTACATTAAACCACCTGGGTTGGCCTGCTCTAAATAACCACGAGCAAAACTGACTCAGGGCAACTAAATACCACCCTTCCCACTCTGTTGTCCGTGGCCAGGAATATGTCCTCAGCTGAGGCACCGTCATGACCCAGATGTGCCCTCTCCATGTTTCTAACTTGTTGCTTTGATGGGGGGTGGAATTTACAGCTATCGGAAGATTTCTGGGGATACTTGCAGTGGAGGAGATGTTGAAGCCCGGCTGGAAGGGGAGCTGGTCCCCTGTCCCCTGGCAGGTAAGACAGATGGTCTCTTCCTTTTGACATCTTGAGTCCTGGTTGGATCATTCTGGTTTTGCCCAGCTAGGCGTGTGGATCTTCTTAACTTGGTGGGGGTGAAGTCAGAGAGTTTAGGGAACATGAAGGCTCCTCCTTTCCTAAGCTTAACATGCACATGAAGCCTTTGTGTAATTTCACATCCTGAGGGAATGTGAAATATTTGGTGGTAGGCCAGGTTTTGAAGGGTAGTCTATTTGGTATCTATTGGGGGGTTGAGAAGCGTTCACAGACCTGGGTGTGTCTCTAGGTTTGAAATGTAGAGAAACTGGGGCTCCTTCTAAATTAAGTGCTCTACCTTGGTTTTATAATAAATACTAGTTTTGTTAGAATTTTATAGACCTCAATTCACTTGCCTGTGTGTTGGCAGTTTAACTGTCTCTCCAGTCCAGTGATACAGAGATTATTGGCTCCATTAAAACATGTTGTATGTGGGTCCATATGAGGAGGCAAGCAGGTTCAGGGGAAAAGATGTCCCTAAAATCATGTATGTAGTCACCGGCAGTGGTAAAACTCACATCTGAAGGTCCAGGATCCAATGGCATCTAAGTGTCAGTCCTGTTTCCATACCTATTGATGGAGAAAACCTTTGGAGAGATTATGAAGCTATAACTGTGTTTCAAAGATATTCTAAGCTGTTTGGTGGTGATGTAATATAAGTTGTTTGTAATACAGGCACAAAATGATGACACCTTAAAAATGTGATTGGGCTAGGGACACGGTTCCGTGGACCAGAACACTTTCTATATAAGGATGAAGATCGAAGTTCAAGTTTCCTACATTAAAGCAAGGCCTGATCACATGTGTGTTTGTAAGCCTGCTGTGTGAACAGGAGGCGTCCTGGGGCTTGCTGGCAACCAGCATAGCTCCAGGTTAGTGAGAACTCTGTCTTAAGGGAGTAAGGCTGAGAACCATGAAGCAGCACATGTAATGTTGAGCTGGCCACACATACACATGGAAATGAACGACATCCCCCATATACATATACACATATCACACACATACAGACACACACACACATGACACACACATATATATACACACATGTACATACACACCACATGTACATGCTACACATATACATATGCATACACACATATCACACATACCCACTTGTACACATGTACATACACACATACACACACATGCATACATGTACACATATACCACACACACATGCACACATGTATACATACACACACACAATAGACATACACACCCTCATACCATATACCATATACCATACATAATACATACACACAAATATGCTTACAAGTGCACATTCACACGACATATACATATACCCCACACCCCTACCACCACGCACACACCACACCATACACACATACCACAGCACATGCATACCACACACACATATACACACAAATATGCACACACATGTACATTCACATGCATATATATATATGTATATATATATACACACACATATATATATATATATACACACCCACTTACCACACACACACACACACCACATACACCATACACGCATGTCCATACAAATATGCACACATGTGCACATTCATGCATACATACACATACCATACATCATACTATACATATACATAAATATTCACACACATACACATATCACACATACAACACACACACACACAGACACACACACACACACCCCACAAAAAAAATGGCTGCTTAGCCTCTTTTCTTCTTTCACAGTTTTCAAGGCTTATTCAGTCAGAGCTTCCTTCCTTCACTTGAGGTTTCATCCATCAGCAGTGCTGTTTTGGAGGAAGTGCCATGAGCTCCCAGCAAATCATGACCCAGGCACGCTGCCTTCCATCTTCCACAGGCAGGCAGAGCAAGGCAGCCTCCCGCCTCTCACTGCTCGTCAGCGTGCCCTGACGCTGCTAAGCTCATTAGTCCCTTAATTTAATCTTCCATCATTACTGGAGTAATTAACATACCTCACAGTGGAGATGTAAAAAGAACCACTAATTCAGCAGATTCCTACAAATGAGCAGATAATATTCCAATGCTCCCTCCGCTGTGATGAGGGCTTGGGTGAGGAGGGTTTGAGTGAGTGCTCTTAAGGGCCTGGAGTACCTACTTCCGTCATAAATACTTCAGGGATAATTCAGCAAGGGACAGGATTGTTTGCTTAAAATCATCAGAACAGGCAAGAAAGCTTTTTTCTCTTCTGATGGAAGAGCGGGAAGCAGGGAATGAAATAGAAAAGTCTTATTGAGGGTAGGGCATCCCCTAAGTGCAAGCAGGGAAGTACTCAGAGAAAAAGATGTTTTCTAGGCCTAATGGGAACCATACCTAATCTTTGCAAAGATGAGGTAATGTGGGCATCTGGAAGGATTTGTGAAACACAGCGGCTTTTCTTCTTTATGATTACTGCAACAATGTATCTTTCTAGGCTGTGCCTTTTCATGACTGTACCAGCCAAACCCTCTGTTCTTTTTCCTGGGTAGGACTCACACAGGGAAGCACCGTGTGTGACTCCACGCCCGCCTCCTACACAAGCTTCTCAGGTCTCGTCCTGTGCTGTAAGGGCACTAGCTTCTTAGAAGAAACAAAGGACCAGTGAGGATTCTGGTGCTGTCGAGGGAAATGGGTCAGCAATCTCACTGCTGGGCATGCGGCTTGCATCTTGTGATCCTACATCTTCCTGCCCCCTCCTTTAGAATTAGTGTCAGCCCAAAGGTGACATTTAGTTACCATGTGCTGGTAATATCTTTGAAACAAGTTGAAAATAAAAAGAAACAAACTGAGCCGTGCGGTGGTGGCGCACGCCTTTAATCCCAGCACTTGGGAGGCAGAGGCAGGTGGATTTCTGAGTTCGAGGCCAGCCTGGTCTACAGAGTGAGTTCCAGGACAGCCAGGGCTATACTGAGAAACCCTGTCTCGAAAAACAAAAACAACAACAACAAAAAAATCTTATAAAAAACTTTTCCTTCTTTAAGATTTGTGTAGATTTATTTATTATTTAAAGCTTTTGAGAAGCAATGCTAAGGACCAGGTCCGGAACGTCTCACAGAGTCAACCAAGTATTTTGCCTACTCTTGACTTAGTGGCTTTGTTTTCTTTTCAATGTGTTATCAGCATTGGGGATTTTTTTTTTAAATCACATTTATTTGTGTATATGTGGAAGACGGGAAGGGGGCGGCATTTGTATAACAGAGTGTAGATGGAGAGGATGGAGGACAGCTTCTGGGAGCTGGTTTTCTTCTTCCACTGTGTAAGTTCCTGGGGATTGCTCAGTTCATCAGGCTTGGTAGCAAGTACCTTTACCTGCTTAGCCATCTCGCCAGCCCAGCATTGAGGTTCTTACAAAGCAGGTTATATGGACATGTGAGTTCAGTGAGTTAATAGGATGAGAGAAAGGCTGGAAAAAACAAACAAACCAAAAAACAAACAAGCCAACCAACCAACCAACCAAAAAAAACCAAAAAAAAAAAAAAAAAACCCAAAACACAACCCAGCAACCAATTCAAGCATGAAGCGAAGAATTTGTGTTTGCATCTTGGTCGCACATGTAGCATAGCATCAGTAGATGCTTTAAAATTCTTTTTTAAAAAGAGTTTTTTTATTGTTAGTCTATTTGGAGAGATGACAAAAGTGACAAACATCTGGACAGGCCCACACTCAAGAAACAGCATCCGAACACTGTCCTTAGCTTTGTCCTAGGACCCACATGAGCCAGGCTTTTTCTCATCCCTTCTTTCAAGTGGCATCCTGGCAGGCCCTCTGGGCTTTGTCTGTGTGTTTTACTCTCCCCAGCAACTCTAGATTGGGTTCTTTTGAAATCTACTTGCTACACAGGTATTACAAATGTCACAGGCAAACGGCCAGCAGACAGTGATGTGTAAGCGATGTTGAAGGGCGTAGGGCTTACACACCCTTCCTAGCCTTACCACCCTGAGGTATCTCTATGTGTTCAGCCACCCAGAGGTTCCATGGGTGCTACAGCTAGAGGTGCTCACCGCTCCTCTGCCCTCCTGAGGAAGCGTCGTGATGACTTCTGCGCTATTTTCTAAGTAGAAAGAGAGGGTATTAGGCCTTAAATCGCTGGTTGTCCAACATTAGGTAAAACTCTAAAGCACTTTAATCCTCTATTTATAAGCCTTAACAAGTGGCGCTGTGAGTATCCACACCATTAAAGGAGCGTGGTATCAAGGCTAAAGCGTACAGTCAGGATCCGGACTACTTAATTCCTAGCTGTGTGTCCTCAAGCAAATTAATATTCATTTTTCTAGCTCACGGGTGTTTTGAGGATTTAGCCATGCCCGGTGCATAGGAAGTACTTTGTGTAAACATTTGTTCAGCAGAAACAGAGCAGTAATTACTCCGTTGAACATTTTGTAATCACTCCAGAAGAAACATATTCTTGTTTTGAAACCTCCATCTGGTCGACCTAAAGCATCACAGGCCACTGTGAATAGTATGCATGAGTGAGCACACGGGGCGGGAAGCTGGGTTAGAAGGCTTTGGTAGTTACCAAGTAGTCACCAAGGTAATGGTGCTATGGGGTAGTTAGTTACCTGACATGATATGGAGTGACCAGCCTGTCACTTAACGTTGATGAGTGTGACTGAAGGCTTTAGGCAGGGCTCAGAAATACAGATGTTGAAATGTGTTTTGTTGCTGTTTGTGCAATGTAACAAAAACAAAGGAACATAGTTACTGGGTTAGAAATGTGATTTTGTTTTGTGTCCTGAGTCTAGATTCTTAGGCTCTGGCACTTGATCTACCATTGTGACAACGGGTTGGGGGTTTGTGTGTGAGAAGGAACTAGTCCAGGCCTGCTTGGCAATCTTCAGCATCCCTGCCTATCCTGGTTGCTTTATGTCTGCAGAGGAGAATGAGTTCATCCTATACGCCATGCGGAAGTCCATCTACCGCTACGACTTGGCCTCGGGAGCCACAGAGCAACTTCCTCTCTCGGGGCTGCGGGCGGCTGTGGCCTTGGACTTTGACTATGAACGCAACTGCCTGTATTGGTCTGACCTGGCCCTGGACACCATCCAGGTGAGTCTGTCAGCCCTTGGTTAAGTCTTGAGGTTGTGGCTTTTGACTGCCCAGTTCTGACAGGCTTCAAGCAAGGTGAGCAGGGAGAGGTTTGCACATGGTAACCCATCTCTGGGTTGCTGCCTGAAACTGCAGTTTTCTGTTGTAATTTTCTTTCCCTGCCTACCTCTGCTCCTATGAGAAAGATAAAGGATGCCCCGAATCTGAATCTTTGACTGCATCTAAGATCTTAATTTCCTGGTAGAAAGATTCTGGGGCTGGTGATGTGGGATTGTGAGTTGCTACCTTCCTTGTGAGCATCTTCCCTTCCGTGGCAAAGTGTAGTGACATACCAGCTATCTTCAGTCCACATAACTACCCACTATCGCTCTCCTGAACTCAGAAAAGTACCAGGAAGTGCCTGGGCATGGTGGGAGGTTAGGGCAAGAGGATTGATTCAGCCCAGATAATCAGGGCAGACACAGCTGTCTGCATCAACATTTGCCTAGTGTACATAAAGCCCCCGGCTTGATCAGGACACAAAAAATAAAACCACACAACGACAACAACCACACACACATACACACATAACCATACATATGCACGCACACACACACACATACACACACCAGGTTAAGAATATAGATATTGAAGATCTCTAGATATCTAGGTAGGCTAGATACTTTCTGTATACTCAGATGTTTAGATGTATGCATTTTAAAGATTTATTTATTTTTTATTTCATGTGTATGATGGGTGTTTTGTCTGAATGTATGTCTGTGTGCCATGTACATGCATGGTGCCAGCGGAGGCCAGGAGGAGTGTCCTTTGGAACTGTGGAGCTGACTGCCATGTGGGTGCTGAGAACTGAACTTCCTTCTGCAAAAACAGGAAGCACTAGAAACTGCTGAGCCATCTCCCCATCCCCAAATGAACCTAGGAGTGTAGCTTGGTGGTAGATCATTTATGTAGTAAGCACGAGACCCTAGGTTCACAGAAAGCAAAAAGGGTTCTATCACATTTACTCATGGTATCTGTAGTTGCAAAATTCATATATAATGCACGGTTTACACTGTGAGGGTCGGGGTTGGGGAGACAGTGCACTGAGTGTCATTGCCCCAACAATGACACCCAATGGCCAAGAGCCATGCAAGGGATAAAAGACTATATAAAAGGAGACAGAAAAAGTAAAAAGTAGCTGCAGTCTGTTTTTTCATTTATTTTAAACACAGCAGACTCCTGTGTCTTAGTCAAAAGATCATTCTTCTGAGATGGGCCATAGTTTAGTAATCTGCTTATAATAATAGCACACAGTTATCGAAGCAGATTAGAATCTGTTTGTCATTCTGTTAATACATCTTCTTATATCTACCCATTTACTCCTATAAAACCTTGTGACCTTGGCAAGCCAGTTAGCTGAAGGCAGGGTTATTACTGAGGGGCCGACTGGCCTTGAGTTCACACTTTGATTACGTCTTTCTCTTCCTAGCGTCTCTGCTTGAATGGGAGCACAGGACAGGAAGTGATCATCAATTCCGGCCTGGAGACCGTGGAGGCCTTGGCCTTTGAACCCCTCAGCCAATTACTCTACTGGGTGGATGCTGGCTTTAAAAAGATTGAGGTAGGAGTATTCCTGTGTTCTTCATTAAGCAAGCAGGTGGAGCAGCTGGGCTCTGAGCCAGATTTGACACAAAATTAGGAAGCAGTGTGTCCTATCACTCTGGAAATTTCCCCAGGGTTTTCAGGGCCTAAGCTGGCCGAACCTCTGAAGGGATGAAAGGGGGGTCACTTCAGGATGTTTACGGCCTTAAGGAGCCCATGTGAGGACCATTTAATGGAGCCTGAGGTTCCGTTTAAGATATATGACCATTTGTACTTTGGCTAGCAGAAACATCATATAATAACAATAATGACAATAATTTCACACTGTTGTAATCATCATAACAGTAACAGTCCATTATTATTAAAAACAACCATGTCTCTGACATGATCTGAATCGATCGCTACCTGTCTATTAGCTTCCCAGAAACCTGGTCCACCTTGCAGAGCCGCAGTTACATGAGGGTGATGATGAGTCTGTAAGCAGCCCACAGTGTGTGTTGAGGAATCATCTATGCAGCCCTGGGATGCTGACCCAGTCGCTCTCGATCTGGCACTGCATGGGGATGTGACATGCAGGTTAATGGGCAAACACAAATTCAGGAGACATAGAGAGCTTCGGGACATGTAGTGAGGTGGACACAGAGGCTTGGGAGGCTGCCCTGGATCCACGGATCATCCTGCCAGCCGAGACATACGCAGCAAGGGGCTTCCTGAAACATCTTTTTCTTCAGGTGTGAGGATGAGTCTCGTTTACTTAGTCATTAAACATGTGCCATTTGGTGCAGGATACATGCCAGGCCTGGCCTTGTGTTTGACGATACAGTGAGCAAGGAGTGGAATGGACACACACATTCTCTTTCTGATTAGCTTTTAGTTTAGAGGAGATGGGTATATTGAGTATTCCAGTAATCCCAGCACTTACTGAGGCAGGAGGATCAAGATTTTGAGGCCAGCCTGGGCTACATAGTGAGTTAAAAGAACAGCTGGAGATACACAGAAATCTTGTCTTAAAGCAAATGGAAACCACAGAGAGGAAGTAGCTCGGTGGAAAGGAGATAAAGAAACCCATCCTTCTGCTGAGAACATGAAGCCAGTCACGCCATTGTGTGGCTGGGGACTGGAAGGCCTGGAGAGATGAAGTGAATGGGGAAGCTTCTGGGGACTCCTGCCTCCGAGCTGAGCCTGACACTGGAGGGAAATCCTCTCAGGACCCTGGCAGAAGTGACTGGCATATAGAATGGTTCAGTTAGCCCTCCAAATCTGTGGTTTCACATCTGTGAATTGAAAATAGTAAAAAAACAAAACAAACAAGACAGTCCCGAGTGTGCAGACATCTTTTCCTGTCGTCCATTTCTGAACAACTGAACTGTGACGTAGCACCAGTACTGCCGTGCGGCTTTACAGGTGGTCTAGGGAGGGTTTAAAGCATGCAGGAAGATGTGTGTGGGTTGTGTCCAAGTACTGAGGAATGATACATATGGGGCTTCATGGGCTCTGAGGGACCACAACTGTTACCTTTGTGCAAGTTGTTGTGGTCTGGGGTTAGAGTCAGGGAGCACACAGTTCTAGCTTCCCCTTTAGCCCATGTGAGGTTATCTCAGCCACGGACATGATCGGCGCCTTCTGACTGGGAATCAGGCAGGCTTCCCAGTGGTTCTAGAATGAGACCCAGGAGTGGAGGACAGGGAGTGTGGAGAGTATGCTGTAGGCAGGGCCCATGGAAGGCTTTGGGTGTGTGGGCTTTGTAAGGAACTTAGATCCCTCTCTGTTCCCCTCTTTGTTTTTGTCAGGTAGCTAATCCAGATGGTGACTTCCGACTGACAATCGTCAATTCCTCTGTGCTTGATCGACCCAGGGCTCTAGTCCTTGTACCCCAGGAGGGGTAAGTGTGTTCCCTATGGGAAGTCAGTGTTGTACCCACGGCTACAACAGATACTCATGAAAGAGAAAACTTGAGGCGACGTTTCTGCTTTTGGTGATCGTGGGGCAGATAGCCTGTTGACTGGGGCTTTTGAAGCCATAGCTTGCTTGTCGTGGTCCGATAACTCCGTGTGTGTTTGATTAGAAAGCATCCAACTCTCTTACGGTCTCCAGATGTCTCACATCTGCGGCGTGCTTCTATAGACAAGGTAACATGAAAGAGAGCCTTTGTCAACCAGGCAGGCCACTGATAGATTGTAAGGATATTTTTTATCTTCGGTTCCTTGAATCTCGCAAACATTTCATTCTATTGGTCATTCTCACACACAGAACTCCCAGCATGTGCGGGTTTTCCTAAAATTAATGTGCACTTGGGGTACGCACGGCTGCTCCTCACTAACTCCATCACGGTAAACATTACTGAGAAGGAAACAGTGCGTTAGCTTTTCTCTTCCTGTGTATTTATGATTGAGAATTAGCAGTATTTTAAAAAGAATGCTCTGAAAGAAATCTGTGGGCTGGGTTGAAGATATCAAAAGAGAAGACCTTGAAAGGGTGCTCAAGGCTGCCTTGTTCTCATTCTTCACCCTTCATCCTCCTACATCCTAGGGACGTAATCACGTCACTGTTACGCAATAGTCACCATTAGTCATACGTAATAGCCACTATTAATTTTTTGCTCGCATTATTCAGCGTCTTTTTACTGGTGCTCAATCACGGTCGTTAAATGTAGCGCCCCTTAGTGGCACACAGGACTTGTCAGCTAGAATCAATCTATTTGTGATCTCCTGCCCATCGACAGTTATGAGCATAAAATGACAGTGGCTTATCACAGCACGGGCAGCAGCTTAATTGCTTCGATAAAAACATGGATGAAAACTGAGGTGGCAGGAAGGAGTTAATTTTGCTCGCAGGTTACAGTCCCTCCCTGAGGCAGTCCAAGGCAAGAAGTGAAACAGAGACCACACTTGGTTTGCTCCCAGTGGCTCACTCAGCCGGCTTTCTTATGTAACCCAGGGCCACCTGCCCGGGGGTGGTACCGCCCACAGAAGTCTGGAGCCTCCTTTATCAATCATGAATCAAGAAAATGGCCCACACACTTGCCCCAGGCCAGTCTGATGAAGGCAGCTCCTTAATTGGGGTTGTTCCTTCTGAGGTGACTCTAGTTTGTGTCATTGATAAAAACTAAATTGCACATACAACATACAGATGTCAAACTATCTTGTATTCTCAATAGGCTGGGGGCATTACAATTGGTGTATTCTGTTGTATATAATACTACATTTCACTTCCTCAGCCAATTAGCATTTAGATGAACAGGCATGTATGTTCATTTCTTTGTATAGTATTGGAATAATGCGGTTATCGGCAGACTTCAGTAGGTGAATTTTTGTGTCAAGTTCAACTGCATTTCTGAATGAATCTCAAACAGGAGTAATAATGATATGGATCAAAATAATGATAGGTAGTAAGAACAATAATAATAATGATTGATAGACAGTAGCAATAATGATTGCTCTGAGGGGTTACTGGGAAGTAGAATCAAGCCTGTCCCGTGTCATTCTGATGAGATTGTGTGGTCCCTGTATTAACCAGGGTGATGTTCTGGACTGACTGGGGAGACCTGAAGCCTGGCATTTACCGGAGCAACATGGATGGCTCTGCTGCCTATCGCCTCGTGTCAGAGGACGTGAAGTGGCCTAACGGCATCTCCGTGGACAGCCAGTGGATCTACTGGACAGATGCTTACCTGGACTGTATCGAACGTATCACCTTCAGCGGCCAGCAGCGTTCAGTCATCCTTGATAACCTCCCACACCCGTACGCCATTGCTGTCTTTAAGGCGAGTCCTTGCCCTGCCGTGCGCTCACGTGCAGTCTGACGGAGAAGGGGAAGAGCATGGCTAGGCTCGGAACTGAGGCCTGTTGGGGTTTTTCTGCAGTGTCGTTCTGCGATCTTTAAAACTGTCTGTCTTCCAAATTTGCACTAACTTGTCTGTATCCTTCGTGGAGAGTTGAGGCTTCTGTCACTGGTTACATTTCTAAAGGTTGAAGGTTATGGTCTCCTCTGAGTGCTTCTCTTTGCTTTTCCCTGCCCGGGGCCTCGTCTCGGTTTGGCATCTTCATCCCTTGCCTCGTTCCCTGCTGACTGACGCTGTGTGCCTCCTACATAACCTTTCAGTTGTCCCCTCACCCTAGGGAGCAAATTTGTCCACCTACAATGGTAAAGCATATTTCAAAACCGAGTCACCTCCCTGTGGTCCAGCTAAATGAGCACCAGATAGCCTTTGCTAGGCCATTTCTTGGTGAGGTTTCAATAAAACCACTGACACTTCCACTTAAGTGGAATTTTGACCGGACCTGGTATTCAGTAATTATCTGTTGTCCCTGCATAGTGGTGGGATGGAGTGCGCCTTGTCCTCATGAAATGTCCATTTGAACTAGATTAACAGGCAAAGGTTTTCTCTTTAGAATGAGATCTATTGGGACGACTGGTCGCAGCTCAGCATCTTTAGAGCTTCGAAGTACAGCAGATCCCAGGTGGAGATCCTAGCAAGCCAGCTCACGGGCCTGATGGACATGAAGATTTTCTACAAGGGAAAGAATGCTGGTAAGGCAGCGTCTCCTTCTATCTCCCCAGACTTGGTCTCCAGAAAGGGGCTGCTGCGTGTGGGCAATCTTGACTCAGAGCAAGATCTGGCAGTTTGCCTCTCCTGTTGTCACGACAACATGCACATTATTTAATTTCTTCCTAATGGCATCTTAATTTCTTTTCTAATGATACACAAACAGCTGGAAGACAGTGAGTTCTGCCTTCCTGGAGTGCTGGTGCTTAGTGGGTGATTACGCTTTCCTCCTGCCCTTGGCTCCTCAGTGATGGGTGGTATGGGCTTCTGGTGACAGCTATGAAAGGCCTATCATATGATTAATCCCTCTTTGGCACATTCAGCAAGGAATGGTGCATGCTGGGTTTTCAGATGCTTGCATGCCCAGATGTTTCAGTGCCCACTGACTATACCTACTTCTGTGGCCACACTCTATGCAGTTTTTTCTTTCATCATCTACACTGAATGTGTGAACCTCAGGAAATGAATGTCTTATTATATCTTCTCAATGTTTTACCGGGGCCTAGCACTTAGTAGGTGTTTAGTTCTTATTTGTTGAAAGAAGAGATGAGCAGACTTTATTTTTATTTAGAAACAAATTCTCACATTGCAGTTCAGGCCAGCCTGAAACTCACCATGGAGGCCAGGCAAGCCGTCCCCCTGCCTCAGTCTTCCAAGTGCTGGAATTATAGGTGTGAGCCACCATGCTTGATGGTTTCTGTTGTTTCTTTTCGAGACATTGTTTCATGGTGTTACTACCTAGGTTGTTCTAGAACTCTCAATCCTCCTGCCTCAGCTCACTGAGCACTAGGCTTATAGGTGTGTACCACCACTCCTGGCTGAGGGTTTTCTTCTAAAACTATTGGCTTGGGATTCCAGGACCTACTGCCAGCCAGTCCTTCAGGCTGAGATTTCTATTATGGGAGACTCCTTTCTTCCTTGGCTGCCTGTTTGCTTATCTTGAAGGAGACTCTTGATTCTCTAGGAGAAAGACAAGGCTTTGCTGGGAAGAATAGTCCCTTTTAAGCCCACCTTCCTTATCTCTACGGGATTAAATAGCTTCCTGGGTCTGCTAACTTGCCTCTATTGACACACTGCTGGGTTTCCTGTTTTGAACTGTAGGGTTGATAGGCACCGGTTTGCCTTTCTTGGCTTACCACCTGAAGAGAAAATTGACGAGGAAAATAATACAGTTAGAGAAAACCACTGTTATCTCTTTGGAACTAAGGAAGATGGCGTGAGAACTCCCTCAAGGACTCTGAAGCGGTGTGTGCACATCGAAGTCAGCATTGTCTTATGGCTTCTTCAGCCAGTAGGGAGTTGGTATTATGATCCGATCCGTGGTTTACAGATCAAAGAATGAAATCCTACATATTAATTAGTGTTCCCAAAGGTTCTCACTACTGTGAGAGCTGCCACTAAATGGAGAAGCCACATTTTTTTTTTTAAGAGGAGGCACCCATTTTTTATGGTCTTGTGGTTTTAGGTTGTTTTTTTGGTTTTTTAAGACAGGATATTATATAGCTAACCTTGAGAGATAACTGATTTAAAGTAGGACAGGGTGATGGGGCCCTGCTTTTCAGCTTCAGCATCATTTTCTCTAGGCCTGGGATGATAAAGGATGCCACCCCTGCTGATCCACTTCCCAGGCTACAGAATGTTCTCTAAGACGCCATCTTGTCCAGAAGAGCATGGCATGCTTCGTGTGTACCCCAGCAGTCTCTAGAGCACTTCCTGTCTTGGCTGCCTCTTAGGCCAGCAGCTCAAGCACAGCTGGGGGGCAGGCACACCCAGTCCCTGGGGAGCAGTGAGGTGCAGCTTGCAGCTGAACCCCTGTACTCTGTACACTTGATAGATTCTCAGCATGGTTGTCATTTCCCCTTCATGTTCTAAAGAGTGGTTGTCACTTAAACTAGCTAGAGAAAAGTAATTCAGGGTGTTGGGGTAGTGTCTGGACCTGAGGAAGGGCTGGCTTGAGTGTGAAGTGCTGGCTGAAGGACACAGACAGGGATGCAAGATTAGCTGTGAATGTCACTTTGGCCTGGTGGTACTTAGCGTATCCCTTTGCCCCACATTTGGGGATTCTTTTGTATTCTTCTTCAGGATCAAGCCGGACTTTTCCAGGGCGACAAAAGCAAGCTTCCAGTCTCTTAGACAGGCCTGATTGAGTTAATGCTTCAGTGCTGATGCTACCAATGATGTCCAGGCCTCTTATCTCTAAGCCTCCCTGGCTCTGTAGCACCCTGAGAGGGTACCCCAATGCAGGATGCGTACAGGGAGCCCCGAGTGCTAGGCAGTCCACCTTTGTTATTTTTATGATTCACTCCTAACACACGTGGGACTTTTTATCAACCAAGCAGAAAACAATGGTAGATGCATTTATTAGGGGATAGCTGTGTCACCCACACCACAGTAATGTATTTTGCAGGCTTGTGTAGGCATCACTAGCCTTTCCCCAGTCCATGTGTCTTCCCATTCTCCCATTGTCTTCGCTGTCTACGTGAAAGCTAGGTTCAGTGGCTTGTCTGGTGATACACTTACTGCTAAGAATTTAAGCCGAGTTGCCTTTGAAGTTCGGTGAAGCCATCAGGCTGTGTCCCCTCTGCCAGCCATGCCTTAAACAGCAGTGCCTTCATGATACGACAACAATTTAAAGTTCTGCGATTTGACGAATGCTGACCTGGAATAAAAAATTAATTGGCATGGAACAGTCAGGGGTGTTAGGATACTTGTTAGTGAAGGCATTTCTGGTTTTGCTCTCTGGCTGGTTTTAGGCAGAGCCACCACTATTTCTCCTGGTAGGAAGTTTCTCTTTTTTGAAAGAGGCCATTTTTCAAAATTATGTGTCTCTTCAGTTGGTGCTGCCATGGCTTGCAGCATTTTGGAGTTCTTTTACTTCTCCTTCAGAGCCTACCGTAAAGACAGGTTTCCAAGCACCTGCGAAAGTGGGTGTGGGTATCGGTTACTTGAGGCAACATGAATCTGGTAACTGCCAAAGATTCAGATACTTACGTGAGATGGTGGCAGTTTTGGGTTCCTAAAGGGATGCTGGGAGAAATTTTCAAAGAGAAAATCTGAAAATGTCTTGAGTGTGCCTTGTGAGGGAGTCCTAGGCTAGGTCTTCTAAAGGTGCATTTCTCTCTTCTTCACATGGGATAATGGCCGTCATACTGCGCACTGTTGGCATCCTGTGTAAAGGGTCTGCAGTACATTCTCCCTCCATCTCCTTGGGGCTTTCTCTCTCTCTCTCTCTCTCTCTCTCTCTCTCTCTCTCTCTTTTTTTTTTTTTTTTTTTTTTTGGCTTTTCGAGACAGGGTTTCTCTGTGTAGCTCTGGCTGTCCTGGAACTCACTCTGTAGACCAGGCTGGCCTCGAACTCAGAAATCCGCCTGCCTCTGCCTCCCAAGTGCTGGGGTTAAAGGCATGTGCCATCACCGCCCGGCTCCTTGGGGCTTTCTCATGTAGCACACCCATGTTCTGTCCTGTGTCTTTTGTGGCCGCTGGGATGCTCAGCCCCACCCAGTTCTTGTCCTCAGGCCTAGCGGCTTGCTTGGTCTTACCCGCATGATCATTCATAATCACTGTGCCATACAGCTTGGCCTGGCTCAGCTTCTTTAAATAGGACCCACACTTTTCCTTGTTTGTACCTAGGGACATTCATTCTGCACATGATCATGCCGGTCATGTCATTTTACGAACACAATTTATGGACAAATCATTCCTGAAATTGAACCTGTTTAAGGGACTTAGTCCGTCAGCCCTCCTTTCCTTGGAACACCGAGTGGTTTGAACACACAGCACAGTTTGAGTTGTGTGTCGTTAGGAGTGGCCCTGTGTTGACTCCTATAGTGAGCAATGTGGGAACTCCTGATCTCCACAGATGACAGGGTAAGCTGATGTCTAAGGCTTCTTCTCTGGCAAGCTAGCAGTGAGGGCCCCTGTGGTAGGTTGAGTCATTTGCTGGAGTCTTTTTGAATGTCTTATCATGTGGATTTCTCTCTCTCTGGGTGAGCATACATGTGTTTACGTGTGTGTGTGTGTGTGTGTGTGTGTGTGTGTGTGCGTGTGCATACTTGTGCATGCATATATATATGCATGCATATATATATACATATATATGCATATATATACATGCATATATACATGCATATATACGTGCATAGATATGTATATATGTACAGTACCTCTTATTCTCTTTTTCTTAGCATCAAAATGCTAAGAAATGATATACTAAATCATTTTACTTTTATTTTCAATGCTACCTTAAATAATACCCCCAAATCCCCCGTCAGTACTGATGGTCATCTATTACGATGGTTAGTATTACTTGTTAACCTGACAGAATCTGGAATCCCATTCTAGATGGGGCTCTAGGCACATCTGTTGGGAATTATCTTGATCACGTTAGTTGAGATGGGAGAACCTGCACGTGATGGCTGTCACCATATGCTGGCTGGGGTCCTGGATCGTATAAACAATCACGTGGAACTGAACCTCAGTCTCGTTCCATCCTTCTCCGCTCTTTGTGAACACAAAGGCCCAACTCCCTCAAGCTCTCTCTTTCATCAGTTCCCTTCCCTGACAGACTGTGCCCTGGAACCCTGGACAAGCCCGAAGAAATCCCTTCTCCTTTAAGTTGCTTTTGTCAGCAACCGGAAAAGAAACTAAACTGTCTATGAGTCTCGTTTCCCAGCCTAGCTTAGGTCTTGGATGTATGGAAACAGATCACATGACTTTCTGGGAGGTGTGGGAGGAGAAATGTCTATGAAAGAACCGAAGAACCAGACACTGAGTTTTATAAAAATGTGTTCACGCCCATTTTATTATTAAAGACCCGTAAGCAAAAGAAAACGATGCATACACTTTACAGTTCAGTGTCTTATGCCGCTCCATAGCTGTGGCATGTTTCTGGTTATTACAAAAATAAGTGTGGTATCCTCCACTTCTACTGGGAGAGGGGTGAAGAGCAGGGAAGCAATCTGGCCATGGTTTTGTATCTGTGAGAGCCCAAGAGTGCGTGTGTGGTGTGGCGTTTTGGACACCTTCTCTGGTATTCTTTTTTGCTAAGTTGACCCAAGGGAAAGATGAGCAGAGATAGCCGTGATCAGCATAGTACCTGGTCCTTCTGTGGGTTTACTGCAGGATAGTGGCTAATCAGATTTATGTGTGGTTTCTCAGACTGTTAGCTGTGCTGTGATACAGAGGACTTGAGAAGGGGAGACCATTATCTAAGTATATATTTCAGTGGAAGGGCATTTGGGTTCTGAAGAGCAAAAACCCATTCAAGCTGGGGCAGGAAAAAAAAAATATCTAAAGACAAGGATGGTAGTAAGTGAATGGAGAAAAGAAATAAAAGGAAAGAAACATAACTGGTCCCAGGTATGGTGGAGGAGAAGGTTTACTGTAGATATGTGGGAGAGCAGAGCCAGAGGCAGACACATCTGGGCGAGTGCAGAGTGGACAAGACCAGATTGAACTGTGCCAGGAGAGGAGAGGAGGAGGGAAAGGGAATGAGGGGTGGAGGAGGGACCAGATGCAGCAGCTCGAAGACCCAAATGTACAAAGAGGGTGGGTAACCAAAAAGGCTGGACTATATAGGGAGAGCAGCCCAGCTCCTGGGCTGGAGAGTTCAGGATTGGGAGCAGAGGATTCTATAACCAGAAAGGACTGGGGGACACAGGGAGAACCTGAGTCCAGTGTCCACTTTGATATGTAAAATAGGCACCTCAGCAGTTTAAAACCTATCAGTAAGGATCTCTAAGTTGGGAGGTCTGCCTAAACCGTCAGGTGACTGCAGATGGGTTTGCAAAGCCACCTTTCCTGAAGGGGAAGCATGTCCACGTCTCCCTTGGCATCTTGACTCTGCAGACTGTAACTGCAGACCCACCACAGCTGCAGTTTACACACAAATTAGGCTTCTGCGTCACCACGTTCCGTCACTCCAACTTAACAGGTGATTTCTAAGCCGACAGTAACTTAGTTCCAAGGCACGTGGAGGAATATCTGCCTGCCTCGGGGCCCCAGTCATCTTTTTAACATTGTTATATGTTTAAGTGTTTGTCTGCATGTAAGAATGTGTGCCAGCCACATGCTTGCCTGGTGCGCACAGAGGTCAGAAGGAGGCATCAAAATGGTAGAATGGCTGTGAACCATGCGGGTGCTGATAATGGAACCTGGGTCTTCTACAAGAAAGCAGATGCTCTAAATCGTTAAGCCATTTTCTCCAATCCCATAGGCCCACGCAGGCTTATAGAGACAAGTCATTGAGAAGCCCTCACTGTGAGGCTGAGGCCTTTACTTAGACCTCCGAGCAGAGGTTTATCAATGTGGCGGATGCTTCCGAGATCTTCTAAGCTCCCCGCCATCTCATATATAAGATGACCTTCCGTGGCTCATGTTCTTTGGCTACCCCATGGCACATCTTAGCCTAACAGCGGCTTCTGTGTCTTCTCTCCAGGAAGCAATGCCTGCGTTCCTCAGCCCTGCAGTCTACTGTGCCTCCCTAAAGCCAACAACAGCAAAAGCTGCAGGTGTCCAGAAGGTGTGACCAGCAGTGTCCTCCCCTCTGGGGACCTGATGTGTGACTGCCCCCAGGGCTATCAGAGGAAGAACAACACCTGTGTCAAAGAAGGTTTGTCCCTGGTTTTCCCTACGCTCCTTCTCCTTCCCTTCTGATCTCAGTGTTTCCTAGATTTTGAATATTAGAAAATGTCTACCTGTTAGATACTGAGACACGTTCTGGTCCAGGTTATAAGGCCTCTGGCTCTTCACAACCTTCCCGGGCTGTTCATATAAAGGTCACAGCCGTGGCCCTTGGTTTGATGGTAAATGACAGCTTTTGGACCTAGGGTCCAACTTTATTTTGTTCTGTGTATTCTATGCAACCACGGAGCGGCTTGCCTTTCAAACGTAGCTGGCTAAACTCTGTCAGAGCGGAGGACTGCTCTTCATTTGCCACCACAGAGCTTGGAATGGCCCAGATGTTTGGAATCAGGTTTGGCAGAGGTCTAAAAGTCTTGATGTCCAAGCTGTGAGCAAGTCAGTGACACTAGGAGCCTTGTCTTCAGCCAGTTTGAATTTGAATAAATGGTCTTTAAAAAAGAGAATCTGACTAGACAACTCACCAATTCCTCACAGGTTCTCCAGCCCTCCATCTTGTTACCCTCCCCCCACCCCCAGTTTCTAGCCTCATATTCCTAGCAGCCGGCGCCCGGGAAAAGGTGACAGTCTGGCGTGAAGTTTGTGGATTGATGGCTGAAGTCCTGTGTTTTCCTTCTTCTCTAGGTCATATTTACATTGCAGTCCTAACCACACTTGTCTGAGGCCAGGGCAGGCGAGCGTACAATGGAGGCTTTATTGGTCAGCTTCCCTAAGAAATACAAACGGAGAAAAGATGACTCTCCCTCCCTCAGAAGCAGGAGGCCTCCTTTCATGCTCCGAATGGCTTCTTAAAGCTATTTAGAAAGAAAGTCAACAGTAAATTATAAGAAGAGAGCACAAAGGTTTCTCCAGTCACCATTGGAATGCTTTCGATTGTCCACACAGGCCACCAGTGTCCTTGACCCAGTGTGCTGAAAAATACGTTTATGTCCTCTCTAAGTCCTTGCTTTAAAAAAAAGAAAAGAAAGTTGTGAAATTTTATCAATTATATGAATATATAACTATTGTCTAACTACATAAAATATTCCCTTCCTAACCCCAAAATTCTTGATTTATGTGGACAACAGATTCCATGGATCCTCAAGTCCTTTGCAGAAGAGCATAGGATTTGCATGTAACTTGCTGTATACATTTCCTTTGCAGAAGAGCATAGGGTTTGTATAATAACCTATATCCAACCTGCTGTGTATGTTCAACCACCTCTAGACTACCTACTAATACCTACTACAGTGTAAATACTGCGTAGGTAGGGCCTACACGGTACAGTTCAGGGAGTGGTATCACGGAGAACAAAGTCTGTCCATGTGCAGTACAGATGCAATTTCCCCCACCCCCGAATATTTCTGGTGTTTGCTTAGCTGAATCTTGAACATGGAAGCCAAGAGTACACAGAGCCAACTAGGTGTACATTATAGCTGTAGATATGGCCTGGCTATGTCTGATACTCTGTAGACACAGCCTCTTAAAGGTTCGTTTGTGTGTAATTTATATTTTGTTTTTGCTGACAGCGAGATTTGTTTCCCAGGAGACCATAGTAGTCACCTCCACATACTTGCAGCCTGCCTCATCTTCAGTTTTCATTTAAAGAGGAAAGAAAGAGGCTTGTTAGGTGTGTGTGTGTGTGTGTGTGTGTGTGTGTGTGTGTATGTGTGTGTGTGTGTGTACATGTGTGCGCACGCACATATGTTCAATTCCTGCCTCCTACGCATGTGTGCCCGCTTGGCCCTTCCCTTCCCCTCTCCATCCCATCCCATCTGCAGCAGAGTGCAGTTGGAGGAAGAGAAAAGGAAAACTGAGAAGAGGAAGTTTTGTGATCTCCATGGTAAGAATAACTCTCGCTCCCCTCCTCCCCCCACTTTAGAGAACACCTGTCTTCGCAACCAGTATCGATGCAGCAACGGCAACTGTATTAACAGCATTTGGTGGTGTGATTTCGACAACGACTGTGGAGACATGAGTGATGAGAGAAATTGCCGTGAGTCCCCAGGCGTAGGATATCTGACGGGCACCATTGCTCAGGGACCTGGCTGGTCCTTCTGGCTTGTGGCCTGTAGTTTGGGGTTCTGGCGGGTCACTACTGTGGTGTTTATCTAAACGTTTGGGATTTGGGCAACACCCCCACATGTGAATATATGTCATGTATCAATTTATTACATAGGTAACTTTAAGTCACGTTGATACTTATCGTTCAGCATTCAAGGCTGAGACTGAGCTGACTGGACAATGAGAGCCATGAGCTTTGTGTCTGCACTGTAATACTGGGTGTCATTCCCGGTAGCTCAGGGGGTGCATGACATGATTTGATTTGTTAATTTAGCACTCAGACATTTCAAAGCCAGGCAACAGGTGTCACTGCCCATGCCCATGCTGCTTCTGTTAG
>JANHMN010000024.1:2322072-2368885 GCA_030674055.1 Rhabdomys pumilio | reverse complement strand
CCCACACCCACAACCCCACCCACACCCACAACCCCACCCACACCCATACCCACACCCACCCACAGCCCCACCCACACCCACAGCCCCACCCACAACCATACCTACACCCCATCCACAGCCCCACCCACACCCCTGTCTGCATACTTTCTTTCTGCCCCACTCCTGTAGGAAAACATACTTTAATGGTCATTTACATATTGGTCAGTGTTTTTTTTTTTTTTTTAATGTTTAGGAATATTTCTCTTGCATATATAGCTGTATGCCGTATATGGATGTCTCAGTCAGTGATGGGTTCTGTACACAGCGGTCCTATGATGACACACGGGAGACGTGAAGTTTATGTTGGGTAGCAATTCCGAGCCTCCTAACATCATGGTAGAACGTGTCACTTGTGGGTGGTTTGTGACAGTGTTGGGGTAAATAAGCCTAAAGTGCTGCCGGCGGTGTACACATGTGGCACACACCATTGCGTGTTATGTGTGTGGCAGTGATAACGCCTATGTGCACTGCTGTCTGTGTGTTTACTATGTGATCTTTATCCTTCTATCATTCTTGTGGGTCAGTTAGTAGGGCCTGCCACTTTACCTGGTGCCACTGTCACACCTCTCCTGTTTACCTCATCTCTCGAGAGCATGTGAAGTGAGTGACCTGCAGATGCCATCGAGGTCTGTCTAACTGTGGTCTTGGGATGTTGACCCAGCAGCAAAACTAACCACTGGCACACTTCTTAGCACACAGCCCATTGGTATAAGAAGTACAATTATAAATCCAAAGGCACGTGTATTTAATACCTCTCATATACACACAATATGCGGTGAATGGTATTTTCTACCTTGTTATTTATTTTTTTTACATAGTTGCTATCCTAGATGTTTTTTTCTTTGTAATAGTCTCCTTCAGACTCATGTTGCCTTTCGTTGAGCAGTCCCTCCATACAAGGGGCTCATTCCTGCTACAACGTGTTACAATGTAACATTTGTGCTTCCGCTAAGCCCTGCCATGGTTTTGTTCATGCATTATTTTTGAGTTGTGTAAATAGAATGCAGGTCTGCTTTTGGAGCTGCAAGATCATATAGATAGATATGGATATAGATACAGATACAGATACAGATACAGGTACAGGTACAGATACAGATACAGATACAGATACACAGATACAGATGATACAGATACAGATACACAGATACAGATACAGATATACAGATACAGATATACAGATACAGATACAGATATACAGATACAGATACAGATATACAGATACAGATATACAGATACAGATACAGATGATACAGATACAGATGATACAGATACAGATATACAGATACAGATACAGATACAGATACAGATACAGATACAGATACAGATACAGATACAGATACAGATACAGATACAGATAATCTGTCAGTTTGTGACTTTGCTAGCCAGTAACAAACCAACCTGGAGGGGTTGTGGCCTTGCCCTCAGCCAACAAGAGTGAGCGCCTGCCTGATTCTTCACTGTTGCTCTTCTGTGATTGACTTAAATTTCAGAGAAAAAGTGCAACGGATTCCACTGCCCAAATGGCACGTGCATCCCGTCCAGCAAGCACTGTGACGGGCTACGGGACTGCTCCGATGGCTCCGATGAACAGCACTGCGGTGAGTTCTGCCCTTGCCCTGGTGGTTGCACCGATCTCTTCTTTGGTACCTGGACCCAGAGTTCTTGACCTAGAGAATGGGTCAGGCAGGGAGACAAGGCCCGGGGAGAAAGGCTGCGTTAAGATGACCGGGATGATTGGGGTGTTAGAACACACTTAGATATTCACTGTCATTTAGTTGCCATGTGTACTGTCAGCCTTGTGGTTCTTTTAACCTGGGCACTTTCCTCTCCCACTTGCCTGGTTTCATTAGAGTTTCTCACTGAATATCACTTGAGGAATATCTTAGGCCAGGTGAACCCTTTTCTACCCCATCTCAATCTTTAAAAGATTGTCTGTGGTACACATCTGTGGAGAATGCTGGAAATAGCTGGGGACTTTTAAAAGCCACCGTGTCTGGGAGCTACCCCAGAGGTTCTGAGTTACTTAGAGTGTGACTTGGGTGTTTTTACAGCGCTCTACATGATTCTGATGTACGATGCAGGTTGAGAAGAAATGTGTTAGCACAGGTGTTGTGATCTGGCCTCTAGGCGGGATCTGGCTCGTCACTCAAAACCATGTGTGTTAGTATAGGCATGGTTGACTGGCCTGGGGCCAAATTCATCTCAGTTCTTCTGAATGAAGTCACATTGAATGCACTGTGTGTTGCATGTGGCTACTCCCGTGCTGTCGTGGTGAAACTGAGTAGACAGGAGATACCGTATTCTAGCTTCTATAAAACAAAGGCCAGCATCTCTCTCTAATGTTGTGGGGCTCTCATGGGTACAACCTCACAGGTTAGACATGTTTGCACACACATAGACACACACACACACACACACACACACACACACACACACACACACACAAAGTTGGAGAGAGGTCATATGATAAGCAATTGGTTCCCAAGAATATGCAAGCTATTTAGAAGGCATTTATTCCTCACATCCAGATTCCTTCTTGCTATGGGTTCCCACCATCTCCTCTCCACATGCATTTCCAATGTCTGTTCTCACAGGGACGCCTATCCTATTGTGCTTTCTCTCATCCTAGTGACCTTTTTAACATCAGTGGCTTGTGTCTTTTGGCTTTTCTAAAGGACCCGTCTCCCAACAGAGTTAGTTACATTGGTCTCAGGGTCTCCACAGAGGCGATGGAAGCAGAGGTGTGTGTGATTCAGCCTGTAATGCTGGCTTCTTGTAGAAAATGATTGCTTACTTCTAGATTAGAGAGTCTGTGTCCTATTAATCAAAGTTAAGGTGTGGGCTTCGTGCCAGGCAGCTCTGGGTTGCAGTTTGGACTTCTCTCTCAGTAGCCTTGTGCCCTTGACATAAAGAGTACTTGATGCTGCCACCCTTACTTCCTTGTTCCGTGTGTATGCAGAGACAAAAATCTCTTATCCTGTTGTCTTGGAGGTTTAACAGTACACTTTATGACAAGTGCTGTCACTCATGGCCTTGCGTAAAAGGTGTTCTATCCCAGTGGCTCAGGACCTTGCATAAAGAGGTGCTCCACCCCAGTGGCTGTCACGATCGCCATGCATGGGATCTTGTCCTTGAGCGTTTGTTCAGGGCTACAGAGCACCCTTGCCAGGCTTAGCCGCTCACGGCCCACTCACGGCTTCTCACGGCCCTTCCTCGCCACTCTCTTTCAGAGCCCTTCTGCACACGCTTCATGGACTTCGTGTGTAAGAACCGTCAGCAGTGTCTGTTCCACTCCATGGTGTGTGACGGGATTGTCCAGTGCCGAGATGGCTCTGACGAAGATGCCGCCTTCGCCGGGTGCTGTGAGTGAATGGCTGGGGGAGGTGGGGGAGGTGGCATCCTGACATGGAATGACACGGAAGTGGGCCATTCCGTGGGGCACCTAAGACTTGGATGCGGGTCATGTTTCAGTGCCTGGGCCTGCTTTTGATATTGTCACTCCTTTTCTCACAGAAGCACTGACACTTGGCATCTGTTAGTTAGACATGAATGTGATGAGGCTGGGGAGTGACCAATGCCTTGTCAAGTGTCACCTTATGGGAGAGACCGGCCTAGCATTTATATGGAAAGGCCAATCTCTATGTAGTACAGCCTCGCTCCAGAGATCTTCCTGGCATAGACTCCCCACTTTGTATACTTTCTTTTGCAGGCAGCTTCTCCCGCTGCAAAATATCCTTAGCCGTTACTTTTGTGCCGCTGTGACCCAACAGCTGGCAGAAACAGCTTTAAAGGGGGAAGGATTTACTTTGGTTCATGGTTCTACAGGGTTTAGTCCATGGTTGTTTGGCTTCATATACTTGGTCAGAATATTGAGGTGATGGAAGTGTGGAAGGGGAGAGTATTTTACCGCATGACACGGGAGGCAGATCGAAAGGATTTGTGGACCCAGTGCAACCTTCAAAGGCCCAGCCCCAGAGACCTGCTTTCCCTAGTGATATTCCACTTCCCAGAGTTCCCATAGCCTCCCAAAATAGTGACAGTGATTAAGGACCAAGTGTTCAAGCGTAAGCCTGTCGGGGACATTTCGTATTCAAAGCATAGCACTAGGTCTGTGCATGTCTTAAGCCATCATAGCAAAAATGCAGTAGACTGACTGGGTGCCTCAAACAACAGAAACTCTGTTGTCCGCTCTGGAGGTATTGGGAGCACTGTCTGGGGGCTTCCCTCACCCCCTGCTGGGTGCTGTCTCTGTCTTCACATGACCTTTCTCCTGTACTGTGTCTGTGTCTCAGCTTCTGCTTTTATATATTTTTATTTAAATAAACAGGGCCCTGCCATGTTGCCCAGGTTGGCACCAAAAACCTGAGCCTTAGGAAAAGTGACAATCGTTTCCTAAGGACACTAGTCATACTAGATTAGAGCCCACCTTGATGACTCGATTTTAATGTAAATTTCCGCATTAAAAGTGTTATCGCTAAAGCAGACACAGTATTGGGGCTCAGAGGTTCAGCCCTGGCCATGCCTCATGTGAGTGGGCAGAATGGGTTAGTTAACACAGTGTATGCTCTGCTGAGACTGGGTCCAGCTTTGATTTCTCAGGGTTCCCTTAGCTCTCAGCATGGGACCTTAGCTACCAAGCAGCCCTGCTGCTCTGAACCCTCGAGCGTGGAAGTAACCTGGCTTTGACTGGTATCTCTCGCCCTCTCTAGCTCAAGACCCCGAGTTCCACAAGGAGTGCGATGAGTTCGGCTTCCAGTGTCAGAACGGAGTGTGCATCAGCTTGATTTGGAAGTGCGATGGGATGGATGACTGTGGGGACTACTCTGACGAAGCCAACTGCGGTAAGAAGCCGGAAGACCCACCTCCCTCAGCCAGCCTTCCGGTTACAGGGATGGGGGATGCTGGAGTACGTCTCACTGGAGCCTTTGCCTTCCGCTTTCTCAGCAGCACATGCTGCCAGCTCTCCAGTCCTCACTGGAGGAACTGGGTGAAGAGGGAAACCGGCATCCAGTGGGTGCTGAGGGAATGCTTGCTCCTTTGCACAGTTGCGGGGACCGCAGCCCATGTACAGAAGATAGTGGGCAAGGAATAATGGTGTCTTGGTTGCTTCTCTTGTGGCAGAATGCAGAAGAAAACATTCTTTAGAAAGAAACGTTTATTTTGGCACATAATATAAGGGTGTTACCTGTCACAGCAAGGCAGTCATGACAACAGCGACCCGAGACAGCCACATAGTCAGGAAGCTGAGAGATATGAGCACGACGGGCACTCAGTTCAGTCTCTCCTTTGTATCCAGCCTCATGGCTGCAGCCCGTGGAATAGGCCACCCTGACTCAGCATGGGCCTTTCCTGCTTTAGTAAACAATTTTGGAAGAACCCCAATAGGCACACCCAGAGGTATGTTTCCATGACGATTCTGAGTTCCACTGTATGTTGACAGGGGAGATTGGCGGTCATGATGGTCATTGCTGTGGGGTGTACCGCCCTCTGGCAGTTACAGACCACACCATTGTCATCCTGGGGTTGTCTTCACACTTAAGCTATTTCTTTGGTAAAGTGTGGTAACTAGAACTCAGAGTGACCATTCCCAGGGTACCAGAGTAAGTCAGAGAAATGGGAGTTGGGGCCTCAGAGGATGGAGTGCTGTTGAGTTTCCATGTGCTCTTTGTCCCTCCTTGGATCCATGAAGATGCCGTGTGCTCTCTGGGAGAGTCAGACAGGTGCCTTTGGACTTGGCCCTTGGGGAGATAAACATGGGCGAAGCCTCACGTTCGCATGGGTGGAGCGGAAATGACTGGTGTGTTTGATCTCTGCAGAAAACCCCACGGAAGCCCCAAACTGCTCTCGCTACTTTCAGTTCCACTGTGAGAATGGCCACTGCATCCCCAACAGGTGGAAATGCGACAGAGAGAATGACTGTGGGGACTGGTCCGATGAGAAGGATTGTGGAGGTGAGAGCCCTGGATCAGCCCCCAGCCCCGCCCTGCCTGGCCAGTAGGACAGCTCCGCCTGGCTGCAGACTCCCCACCCTCTCTAGAGTGTCTGGCCTAACTAATCCTTACTGTTTGGTTTTTTTGAGATGCCAAGTTCTTCTGTGATGTCATTCCTCTGTTTCTTTCTCATTTTGCATGTTTGTACAGGTGCTTGTGGAGGTCAAGGGTCAACCTCCGCTGTCGGTTTTCAGTCTCTTTTCACTCTCATTTATGAGACAGTCTCTTACTGGGGACCCGGGGCTCACCAGTTAGGCTAAGCTGGCTGGCCAACAAACTCCAGAGATGCCTGTCTGCCTGTCTTCCACCCCCCACGCCCCCACTGGGGTTACAAAAATACACATTACTCTGCTTAGCATCTTGTGTGGGTTCTGGGGATTGAACACAGGCCCTCAGCCCCAGGATCCCCACTTTCTGTTTTTTCGATCTATGTGATCAGTTTTCACTGTTTCCAAGGCTACCCATTCCTGATTCTGAAGGGCTTGTTGAGGGTAAGGAGCCCAGAGCCTTGGTTCTCAACACTGGGTGTGCAGCCTCGACCCCTCCCCAACGCCCCCCCCCCCATTTCTCTGGAATATCTTTGAAATGTCAGAGGACCAGTGCACTTTGATAAGTTTTCAGGTCCCGTGCACTTTGGGCCCTGGTTTAGAACGTGTGCTTCTGTTGCCTTTTGCCTCCTCATCTTGGGTCATCGGTGTTTTAGCTAGAGCCATGCTAGGCCTCGGTGAGAAGGCTCCAGCCACCTGGGCCTTCCCAGTTGCCTGTTTACCAGCTTCCCCTGGCAACTGTCGGGAGCCTTAAACACATGTGACTGTTACATTACTGCTAGTGTTGCAGTTTATCAAACCTGCTAAGCAGTATGGGAGAAGCTGCCATCTCTTCAGAAACCCCTACCGTCCTCCATATAAATGCTGTTTACATGGGCTGATGTTCAGGGCTGTGTCTGCTCCTGGTCTCCTTCGGCTGGTGCTACAGGGACTTCAGGTTTGGGACACATTTTCGTTGGAGGTCAAGCTTCTACTAACACTTAGGATCTTCTTCTTGCTTGTTCTTCCTCAGATTCACACGTTTTTCCCTCCCCCACCCCCGGGCCCTCCACATGTCTGCCCAATTACTTCCGCTGCAGCAGCGGGGCCTGTGTGATGGGCACCTGGGTGTGCGACGGCTACAGGGACTGTGCTGATGGCTCAGACGAGGAAGCCTGCCCTTCTCTAGGTGAGTCCTGGCCCTGGTTTGCTCACTTGGCATTTTCTGTCATGGAGGGGACTCTGAGAGCATTGTGTTACCAATGCCGTGTGACAATCCAAGAGAAGCATCCCAGCTTATAAACTGCTCTGTTGTGCTTCCTGCTGGAAAAGTCCTGCTCCTCTGCCTGCCGCCCCTGCTTCCCCTGCAGTGGGGAATTACAGTTGGGATAGTAAGGTGGTGTTTTATGTGTGTACAAAACTTAGGGGAGAGGACCCAGTTTTTATGCTGGCTGGCTGGCTGGCTGGCTGGCTGGCTGACTGGCATTCCCTCTAAAATGAGGGTGACCACTGCCATCTAGTGGCTGATCATAGAAACAGCTGAAAGGTCTGTACAACCTTATGCTTGAGGTCCACCTTTGAGAATTCACGCATCTTGTAGGCAGAGCTTGCTTTTGAGAGGAGAATTGACACTTGGCTGGAACGCTTTGCACGGTCCGTTTCAGAGCTCACTCTTAGGTCTGCAGAGATCCTCTTCCTCTGTGCACACCTCACCACTTCCCTGTCTAAAAAGTCACCAGTGGCTTCTTGCCTGGAAAATCAGAGGAGGCTTTATTTAGGGTTTAGTGGTGGAAGGTTCTGTGGCTATTAAACAGATACCTTAACAATTAGGCAGCCATTTTTAACTAGTGGGTTGCTAATTTATTTTTTAAACTCTGGTTTTTAAAAATCATTAATGTATATTTATTGTGCAAGGTAGTGAGTTTTATTATGATATTTCCACACATGTGTATGTATGCCATGTGTCTTGATCACAGCCACTCACATTATTTCTCAACTTTCCTCAAGCTTCTGGGGATTGTCTGTCTTCATCCCTCACCCTAGGAACCCTGGGATTGCAGGTCCTCATGCCTGTGAGGCGAGCACTTTATCCACTGAGCTATCCTCCCAGGCCAGGAGAGCAGTTTCCAACACCCAGCATTTCCTCTTCCCTCCTCTTCCTTCCCCTCTTCTCTCTTTACCTCTCCCCAGCCCTCTCCTCTTCTCCCCACCACCCCTTCCCTTCTCTTTGCTCTTTTGCCTCTCCCACCCCTCCGTTTCTATCCTCTCTCTTCCTTAGTTACTTTTGGAGTGAGGCTCTCAGTGTGCATCCTGGGCTAGCCTCGGAGCTTGTTGTAGCATAGCCTGCAGAGACTGCGTTGGGTGGGTCCAATGCTGCAGCGGCTAAGAACACAGTAGGAACATCTCAACGTGCTGGCTTCAGGCCATGTGACTGTGGTTCTTGGCTGTCACCCCCGATACTCCTGCACAGCTATCTTTGTGACACTGTCCACCATTACGTCTCAGTTTTTCTCCTTTCTCTTCTTCTCTCTCATGGTTAATATAGAAAGTTCCCGGAAGAGAATATGTAGACGGTATATCTGGGGACTGACATGTTTGAAACTGTTTTTGTCCTCTCTTCAGGTCCAGTTTGACATCTGAGCTGGGTTTAGAAGACGAGCTTGTCCATTACGTTTCTTTAGAATTGTGAGGCATCTGCGGTTGTTCTTTGAGTGGCTTTTAGGAAAGCCATGGCCAGCTTGGGCTGACGGTCTCTGTGTGATTTCGTTTTAAATTTTCTGCTTGCTTATCATGTCTTCCGCTTGGCTCCTGAGTTCTGACTTTTTTATTGGACTGTGCTTTGTTTTACATCCTTTTTCCATCTAGTGTGGAGATCCGAATGTTGGGGTTTGAGGGACTTTTCTGGGAACTGTTTAGTTAATGGAGCAGAGCCCTGTCTCCTGGTGACCTTGCTGTCTGTCACTGTCTATTGATTGGATATCCCCATGCTTTTTTTTTTTGTTTGTTTATTGTTTATTGTTTTTCTGTTTTGTTTTTTTCAAACAAAATCTTGATGTGTAGCCCTGCAATTCGCTGTGGAGACCAGACTGGTCTTACACTCGTAACCCTCTGACCTCTCTCTCCTGAGTGGCTGGGATTGCAGGCGTGAGTCACCACCTCTGTGACCATTATTCTTGACTTTTTTTTTTTTTTTAATCTTTTTTCGACGTAAAGGTTTGTGTTTTGCTTCTCGCTTTCTGGGATATTTGCTTCACATCACCAGCTCTTCCTCCGAGTGCCTTCGTTTCTGTTATTCGGGATTCAGTCGTTTTCCATTTTTATTATTGTTCCCTTTAGAACTACACCTGTTCCCATTTGCATGGAGAATTGGTATATGTCCCTGGGCATGCTAAAGGCATTTGGCTTCGAAGTTTGCTTCTTTGTGCGTTTGGTGGTGGGCTGTGTCCGTGCAGGGTGTGTATGCACAGTTTGTGTGCTTGTGCCTGTGGGTGCACACACAGAGGCCATAGCAGGGCATTGGCATTGGGGATCTTCTTCTATTGCTTTTCGGCTTAATGCTTTGAAACAGCCCTTCACTGAATCTGCTCAGCTTCTTGACAGGGGTGCTGGGTATTCAGAATCAAGTCCTCAAGGCAGTGATCTCTCCTCAACCTCCTGACATTTGCTTTTTTTTTTTTTTTTTAATAAAGCTATATTTCTTCTTAAACAACCTTTCTAGGAAGGGTGAGTGTGTTTGTGTGTGTGTGTCTGTGCTTGAGTGTGCATCTGTGTATAGGTGTGTATGCATACTTGTGTGTGTATGAGTGTGTGTGCAAGTCTGTGTATGCACACTCGTGTATCTGTGTGTTTGTGTGCACACTTGTGTATCTTGTGTACGAGTGTGCATGCATGTGTGTGAGAGTGTATGTGCACATTTGTGTGTGTGCGTGCGCGCACGTGCGCATGCGTGCATACATACATACGTTGCATTTTATTTTGTCTTTGAGGCTAAAGATTTTTCTGAGATACTTCTTTCTTGCTACGTTCAGGACAGGAAGTAAAATGCTACTAATTGATTCTGAGCACTCCGCTGAGTGAGCCAGCTTTGTACTTTGTGGCTGGCCTTTTGGCTAGGAAACCCCAGGCCTTGGTAATTTCCTTGGTAATTTTCCCCAGGCCTCCTGCCTACTGTAAGGGCTCTCGACAGAGCCGTCAGAAAGTGTCCCGACTTCTCACTGGCTGACTGTATGTCAGTACCTCTGTTACCAGTAGCATCTTCTTCCTCAGATATGGCTGCTCAGACAACCCTTTTGTTTTAATCCTTTGCAAGCCACACTCAGACAGGCTTCCGGCCTACTCAGATATGGGCAGTTGTCTCCCGGGGCTGGGTCCAGAAGGAGATGGGAGTGAGGAGGCTGCTTTGAAACTTCCAACCCTTTTCCAGTCATCTCCCTCTCCTGATGATTTCTGAGCCTCTGAAGGACCCTGTGATATCGGGCTGGCTGGCTCAGAGCATTCTCTTCCAGTAGCTTCGGGGGGTGGGAGGGATGCAGCCCCTCTGACCTCCCTGAGTTACTTCCTTATGCTCACCTTCCTTCTTATCCATGCCTGGGTCTTTAAAGAGAATCTCTCAAGTGAGTCTGTGGTGGGGCCCCGTAGGAGCATCATAAGCCACTAGTGTCCCATTTGCTTTCTCTGTCTATAGCTGGCAGGTGCGCCCCCGCCCCCAGCACAATGCTCTTACAGGCAAGCTTCCCCCATACCAAAAAGTAATTTCAAAACAACATTTTCCTAGCAAACTCCACTGCCGCCTCCACTCCCACCCGGCTTGGGCAGTGTGACCGATTTGAGTTCGAGTGCCACCAACCAAAGAAATGTATCCCCAACTGGAAGCGCTGTGACGGCCACCAAGATTGCCAAGACGGCCGGGATGAAGCCAACTGCCGTGAGTATCCTCTCACAGCCACTTTGGGAAGCTGGCTCCTGTCTGCCTTTGGGGTAACCGTGTTTCCTCTATTGTCTATGAGGGCCTTGGTGACTGGGTAAATGTCACCGTATATGATGGCGATACCGGATTTAGTAAGCTGGCAAAATGTTAAATACCAGGAGCATGCAGTCCCCGTCAGAAAGATTTGGAATGGAAGAAAAGTATCTGAAATGAGGTTTTATTTTATTTTTCGAAACATTTAATTTCTAAAAGCACCTGTTGTTAAAGCTGAGGCCTTTTGGAAATACTCAGTGAGCCCCTCAGGCTTCTAGAATATTCTGTTGGGCAAATCACCTGCAGCACTGTGTTAGAACCTCAGGCTTCATCACTGGAGTAATTAACCTTAGGGAGAAACAGTAAGTCACACAGGGAACCTGAGCTCCACGGGAGGTGACACCTGTATGATGGCTTTTTTCTGAACTGGCAGCTGCCCACTCCCTGTTCCCCTGATGTACCCAGAGAAGCTTCATGGAGTAGGTGATAGATGGACAGACACACAGACTGTCCTGCTAACTGATGCTCAGATGCCAAGGGAGAGAGTAGGCAGCCTGGATGTGAGATGACAGAGATCCTAAGTTTAATCCTTGGCACCCAGTCAGCACCTTTGATGGCTGGCTGCGTAGGAAACTGCTTCTGACCTGGGAAAGGGGATGGGGGATTAGAATGATGCCACTCTACCTGCTACTGACTTGTGTTTCTGATGAGGGGCACCCCTCATGGATGGGAGTCTGACTTATAGAGATCTCCTCATTCATCACTCCTCTGTGTAAAATAAATCATTTTTAATATAATTGGAAGTACTAGGTTAGGCCAGTGACTGTATCTCTTTACCTTTGCTAGTCCCCAGTAGCCACACAGAAACCAAGATTTATTTCAAGCTATACCCCAATAGCAGAACAGTTGAATGAGCTACCTTAACCTCCGAGCTAATCTGGCTGCCTCCCAGCCATGAACCCATGATACTTGCATATTATTGTTGATTTGGCCTTTTGGGCTTCAGATATTTTTCCCCTCCATGGGGTCTTCTCAGACCTTGTCTTTCTCATGACAGTCTGAATGTCCTTCTCTCTCTCTCTCCTTCCACTGGCTGCAGACATCCCACCCTGTTCTCTCTTCTGCCCAGCCACTGGGTGATCACCACTTATCAACAAGGCAGAGAATAAATGGTAAGAAATGCTTACATGAACGTGAGGCAGGAGATTTTTGACCTAAGCATTACAGTGGACCGAAACAAGATATGAGGGCAGAGAAATCAGCCTTCGAATAGCACAAGGGTAATCTTTACACAGTGCACAAAACATTATGTCTACACTTCTGCTCTCAGTTTTTGTCTCTTAAAGAGTCTTAAGAAAAGAAAGGGAGGACTGAGCCTCGAAGTGGACCCTACCAAGTGTTGTCATTCCCTGATGGTACTGGTCCTGGCTCCTGAACATCAGTCATAGCAGGACAGTCTGTGTGTCCATCCATCCATCACCTCCTTCTTGGAGCTTCCTTGGGTACATCAGGGGAACAGACATGGGACAACTGCCAATTCTGTTCATAGCCATTATATCTAGTTATCAGTTGATTCCTCTTATTCAGCTCTTAGTAAGTATGTGACCCAGAAGGATCAAGTTACTTCTACGCTTTATTTGCATTTGTGAGCTTTTTTAAGGATACTTTCTGTCCATTTCAAAATGTCCTTAGCACCTTGACCAAAACCATGAAAGCCTTCACGTCATACCTGCAGGTAACACGAAACCAATCAAGTAGAGGAGGGATCTCTGATAAAATAACAAAGGCTCGAGGGAAATAGCACTGAGATTTGGCTCCGTTAGAAATATGCTTGTGCAGCCTTGATGACCTGACATCAATGCCCAGAACCCACGAGAAATGAGAGATCAGAGACCTGTGCTTCTAATCCTGGTAGTGGGGAGTCAGAGGCAGGAGGATCACAGACCAGCCAGCTTGACCCAGTTGGTGACCTCTGAGCCTATGAAAGCCTCCGTCTCAAAGGAGGTAGATGGTATTCATGAGGATGACATTTAGGTTTGTCCTCTGACCTCTATGCTCACCCCCATACATGTGCACACACATGCTTATGCACACACCTAAAAAGGAAGGCAAATTAACATATTTGTCATGAGTGTTAATACGTCATTCACCACTCTCACTTCCTGATCTTATGTTCCTCCAGTCTCCAAATCTCCTTGTAATCTTGCTATCACCTCCCATTTAGTAAAAGGAAGATTAAGATTCAAGGAGAACAACCCAACCCTTCACCCCTCACCCCTCACTCCACCCCTGGTCAGTAGCACTGGGACCTTACTCTGTGGCCTTGCCGTCATTCCACATTGAATGTTCTTATCAAGGGAGAATACACCAAGCCCAACAAAGAGATATTAAATACAGGTTAGTGGAAAATCCTACATTTGCACGGAAAGAATGAAGAAAGCGAACCCCCCAGGATACTCCGATAGCAGGGCAGGTTTACCTCATACCCACATGCACCAAAACCTCAGTGGGAACAGCTTAGCCAAGGGCGAGCTGTGGCATCAGGTGAACGTTAAAAATAATTAACAGGAAGAAAAGAAGCAGTGCCTCCCTCCCGGGTGATCAGCACTCGCTAATTGGAGTCCTTTTAAATCACTGTTTTTCAACTTGTTCCAAATCTATCTTACTCACAGGGGTGTTGCTTAGTTAAGGGTCTTAAAAATCAAATGTACTCTTACCCATAATTCCTTTGTTCCATTCTTGTGATCGCCTTATCAAAGAGAAAATGTGTTTCCAGCACCCCACATTCTGTGCTCGGTGCCCATCAGTCACTTGTCTGTTAATCAGTTTAAGTGTTAATGGCAGTCTTACTTTTGGGTTTTAAAGCTATTTCTTGTTCCTAAAGTTTTAAGACACATTTCACAAAGCCGCCTCAGATCCCGCCATCGCCCTGTTCACTGTTGCCTCTGGGGTTGCTTCGAGTTTTCATCTCCCAATTTCTGTGGCAGAAATCTTGTGTTTTTCAAGACCATTCCCTTAAGAACAGCTTGGCATTTTTCTGTGTCACCCAGCCCTCCACTCAGCATCCCATCCCCCAACAGAATTTTTGGGATGTCCTTTGCCTTGTCTCCTGCACTCCCCAGAGTGACATGTGTTTACAGTTCCTCTCAGTGGAGGTTACACTGTGAGGGCAGGTCCTCTGCAGTCATGTGGCACATCACTGTCATAGACAGTAGCACCTGTATCACATCATGTTGACTGAATGGATGCAGGGGTCCATCTGGGGCTGGTGAGGTGACTGCATCAATGGTTCGCAAACTTCTTTTTAAATCACCTTCCGAGGACACACAGCCCTTGCCCTTCTGTTTCCAGAGACAGAAGAGTTTCTGCTCGGAATATAATAGACACCTGTAATATCATGTTCTTCCTGTAGAAGGGGGATTCTAGTTGTAAAATAATCTTCATAAGAGTTGCAGGAGAGATGGCTTCATGGGTAAAGCACTTACCACTGCAAGTGTAAGGATCATAACTTGGATCCTCTGTACCCACATAAAAGCTAGGCAGGTGTGGAGGCCTCATCTTTAATTTCAGCATTCAGAAGCCAGAGACAGAGATCTGGAGGCTCCCTGTCTAGCTAGTCTCCACCAATCAGGGAGCTCTGGATCCAATCGAGAGATCCCACCATCCTGAACAAAGTGAAGAAAGATCAGGGAAGATATCGAAGACCAAGCTAGCCCCTCCACACACATGCACACACACAGACACAAACATGTAGCCCCGCACATAAGCAAACGTGCATACACACCACACACATCCACACACATTTCTTCATAAAGGGTTTTGGCCCTTTCCTTTTCCTTGTGAGTCCATGGATTCTGTGCCTGTGCATCCCAGTGGGGCTGGAAGTCTTCAAAACTGACCGTGAACCGCACGTGTTGAGACTCTGGCTTGTATTCTTCCCAACACAAAACAGTGGTGTCACACCTATGTACGTAGATTATGCCCTGCTGGGGACTCTAAGTCATCTGGAAATAACAAAAAGTATGTGCCAAGAGGCACAGAGTTAGGCTTCTTTGCCTTCACTATTTAAGTTGACGGTTTCGTGTGAGAGAACTTGGTACCCTCAGGGAAACAGGGACCTGTTGCAGAGATACCGGAACCAGCCGTTCCCTACATCAATTCAGGTTTTTTCAAGTACCGAACAGATTTGCTCCTCTATCCTAGACACCCTTGTAAAGACGCCTTGAACCTCCCCTGTGAGAAGCCAGTCGTTGAAGAGAGTTGATGCAACAGTCCCTAGCCTCTCCTGCTACTCCCTTCCTCCCTGGCCCATCCTGTATGTTTTACAGTCTGGAAACATCTCCGGGAAGTCTCCATATCTTCTCTTTGAGCATCCTGACTGTTTGTAAGAACAGCGCCCATGTTCTTCCTGGGCCTCACACTGTGCTCACTGTGAGTTCAAGGGAAGCGCAGAGATCAGAGGTTCTCAACCTGTGGGCTGGGACCCCCTTAGGGTGGCGTATCACATTAATAGCAGTAGCAAGGTTACAGTTATGAAGTAGCAACGAGATAATTTTATAGTTGGGGGAGGGAGGTCACCACAACCTGAGGAACTGTATTAAATGGCAGAAGCACTAGGAAGACTAAGAACCACGGTCCTAGGTAGAAGACAGGATCGCGGGGCTCATTCCAAGACACTTGGTCATGGATGTCACATGTAAACTGCAAACTGAGCACACCCATTGCAATATGTTTGGAGCAAGTCCTAGGAATCTAATTTTTAAGAATGTCCTCAGATACCAGTGAGGAAACAAAATTGTAAATGTTCTATTTTTAGATTGTTCTACTAACTAACCTCTTTGGAGATTCCTGGAGCAGCTGATTCCTTACTTTTCCCAGCATCTGGGTGGCTGTCCCTCAGAAGCTCATGGCTCCTCCACCTTTAAATCCAGCAGCAGCTTTGCATCTCTCTGCCCCTCTGCCTTTGGCTATCTCTTTCTGGCGACAGCAGGGTCTCTGCTTTGAAGGACCTGTGGAGCTAGCTGGGGCCCAGTTGGATAGTAGATTATATAGGCTGAGTATTCTCCATCTCGATCCTTCCAGTTGATATAGAACTAGCCAGAATGTCTCTTAACGCAGAAAGCCCCGGGTTTGATCCCCAGCACCGTATAAACCGGGGCATAGCTGTACATGTCTGTAACTGCAGCACCCAGGAGATGGAAGTGGGAGGATCAGAGGTTCACAGTCATTCTCGGGGATATGCCGAGTTGGAGGCAAGGCTGAAATACTTGAGACTCAGTCTCAAAACCCTTATCTGCTCTGTTTGACTCTGAAAACTCCCAATTGTCCTGAAGGGAGATTGCTAGTCAATTAAGTCCACCATCATTGCATGGCCGACACCGTTCCACTTTTTCCGGAGAATCTTGGAGATCAGTAGTTCAAAGGAGCCAGCCTACTTTCCTTAAATGTGGTGACCCTGGGCCCAGCCACAGCAAGCAGCATAGCCTTTCCCTTCCTGCTGGGTTTAAGGAGGTTCTCTGTATTTCAGCCACTCACAGCACCTTGACCTGTACGAGCAGGGAGTTCAAGTGTGAGGACGGTGAGGCATGCATCGTGCTCTCAGAGCGCTGCGATGGTTTCCTGGATTGCTCTGATGAGAGTGATGAGAAGGCCTGCAGCGGTGAGTCACGGCCCCGTTCCACACATCCCACAGGGCTTCTAGCTAGGACCCTTGGAACTCTGGCTCCACTTGAAACTGTGTTCAACCTGGGAGTGCCAGCTGAGGGGAGGTGTGGTCCGATTCTGATAGAGCACACCAGGCCAGCTCTTCTCTGGCAGTGAAGCCTTGGTGTGCGGTCCCCACGATCTCTACCTCTGCAGAAGTATACAAGGCCATTGCTCCCACAGAACCCTGTGCTGCAGGTGGGATTAACTCAGGCCTGTTGTGTAGAGTGCATGGCATTCTTTACCCTGCAGTGTCTTTTATTGAGAACGAAGCTTAATACTGATCAGGCCCAGGGAAGGTAAAATGCATAAGGAAATACGGTCAGAAATTTAGGAGCACCTAGGAAAGGGGCTATGGGAAAATACCATCACATCTTTTGGGGTATCTTTTTTTGATAATGATTGTGTCCTCTTAACAATTTAGTCTGGAGTGATTCTACCTCAGAGGAGAGCCTTGAACCTCAAGGATTTGTAAGATAGAACTTTCTTGGACTTCTCCCTCTCTCTGCACCTCTGTAGATGAGTTAACTGTATACAAAGTCCAGAATCTTCAGTGGACGGCTGATTTCTCTGGGGATGTGACTTTGACCTGGATGCGACCCAAAAAAATGCCATCTGCTTCTTGTGTATACAACGTCTACTACAGGTGCGTCCCTTTAGCTGCGGACACGGATGCCCTGTGAGTTCTCCCGTGATGTACACAGAGAACTCGTTAGCGGGCTCATGCTGGTCTGTCACCCCCCCCACACTTCCTCTCTGTGACAGTGTCCTATTTGTTTTGGTCAGGGTGGTTGGAGAGAGCATATGGAAGACCCTGGAAACCCACAGCAATAAAACAAGCACTGTGCTAAAAGTCCTGAAGCCAGACACCACGTACCAGGTTAAGGTCCAGGTGCACTGCCTCAATAAGATGCACAACACCAATGACTTTGTGACCCTGAGGACTCCAGAGGGCTGTAAGTATTACAGCTGGTTTGTTCTCAGGGATGAGCGTGGGATCCTGGAGGTTGAGCCCAGGGCCCTGCACATTTCCAAAGGCACTCTACCACTGAGCTATACCCCGAGCCCCTTTATTTTTTTTAATTGTAATAGTGAGACAGGATCTCACTAATTTGCACCTGGCCTCGAACTTGCTCTGAAGCCCAAGCAGGCCTGGAATTCGCACTCTCCCTGTCCTTCCATCCCAGGCGGCTAGGATGAAAGATATGCACAGTCACACCCGTTTATAATGCAGTTTTAAAGTTTGTGGTGTTTGGGGTATATGAGGAAGTATGGGTGTACACGCTTACACGTGTACAGACCCTACATGCTTGTGTGGAGACCGGAGGCCAACTCTGGGTCTCTCTCTCATGCGCTCTTCCCCTTATTCTTCGAGATTGTGGCTCTCACTGAATGTGGAGCTATCTGTTTGGGCTAGGCCGGCTGGCTATAGACACTTGGCCACTGTGTTCAACCTTTACTTGGGTGCCGGGGATCTGAACTCAGGTCCCTCAGACTTACTCAGGAAGCACTTTACCCTGTGAACCATTTCCCCAGCCCCCAGGATATCATCACTAGAGCCTGTAGCAGACCTTTTCCTGAGGATGCTACTGACTGAGCATGTGCGAATCCTCACTTTAATGTGTGAGGATGCACGCCCACTCCTTGCTTGTATGGAAGTGCTACGGCTAAGGTTTTCCAGTCTGGTGTGAGGTATTGAAGCTAGTCTTCCTTACCATAGCCCAGAATGTTCTTACCCTTTAGAAGCAAGTTTCAGATGCTTCATACCATTGTCTCCACCTTCCTTTTGGTATTTCTTGCCTAGTTTCTGCTGCTATTTTCCTTTTCTGGGTACTTCCTGGTACCCAATAGTTTCGATGCCCTGATCCCTTAAATACGAGGCATGTCTTCGGCATTTTGTTGCTAAGTTTTAAAAAACATAACAGGTTCTAAGAGGGTTTCCTGCCTGCTCCTTCCTTCAGAGTAGACGGCTCTTGGTATCAGGAATGTGCAAACTCCTCTCTGCTGTGTATTTTAAGATATTCAATTAGTATTTAAGTGTTAATTGAATAAGAGTTGTCCAGCTGTGCTGTTTAACACCAGGCCGCCTTCCAGCTTTTTCTCTCCACCCATTTTTCTCTCTAGCCCTCTCCCACCACTCCACTCTTGCAGGCTTGGGAATCACTAGTCTCTGCACTGCTGTGCAGTTCTGCAGTCTCTCTCTATAAGTGAGAACAGCCAGGATTCACCTTTTGGGACTCAGCTTATTTCACTTGATACATAATGCCCTCCAGGTTTATCCGTGCTGCCACAAACGGCAGGGCGTCATTGTTTACAATCAACTGTTACTACACTGTATATATATATACACCACGCTTTCTGTCTGTCTACTGAAGGGGTATCTGTGTTGATTTCGCGTCTTGGCTGCTGTGAGTTGCTGCAGACCCATGGGATGTAGGTATACGTATTTCTTTGGATGTTTGGACCCAGTGGGGATACTGAGTCATGACATAGCACTAATGCTAGAGTTTGGGAAAGTCCGATGCTGCAGTGAGAGATAATCTCACCAGTAGTAGGTCCTTCGGTCTCTGCTACCATGCAAGCTTCTGTTGGCTTCTTGTTCTTCTGATCGATGCTAGCCGCCATTATTGGGTTAAAGGCTATCTTGTCATCTGGATTTGCTCCTTCCTCATGATTAGTGTTGTCAAACTATCCTTTTCATCATTTACCTGTTGATTCCTATGTCATTTAATTTTTCCTGAATCTACGTGTCAGTTCCAACTGCTTGTTGCTAGAGTCTCTCTCTTTTTTTTTTTTTTTTATGCATATGATCAAGTAATTTGAACATAGCTTCTGGCTTGCCTGCTTTCTAGTGCCAGACGCCCCTCGGAATCTCCAGCTCTCCCTGAACAGTGAAGAAGAAGGTGTGATTCTTGGGCACTGGGCTCCTCCCGTCCACACCCATGGCCTCATCCGTGAGTACATTGTAAGTACTGTTTGGACATTGGTGTTGGTGTCAGAGAGCTTCAGGTCACTAGGGTGTGTTTTGGCGCTGTGGAGAATGGCCCCATCTGGCAGGTCACTGCATACCTCTCTTACCTTCTTTTCCCATTGCTGTGATAAAATATCCTGGCAAAGCAACTCAAGGGAGAAAGGTTTACTCACTGTTCAAGAGTACAGTCTGCGATGGCAGGGAGTTCAAGGACCTAAGAGCTGAAATAGCCAGCCCCATTGCATCCACAGTCGGGGAGCAGCAGCGGGTACCTGTGCTCAGCTCCCTTTCTCCGTTTGTACAGCTGAGGAGCAGGATGTGTTAGCTACACCTCACTATTCTAGTCAAGATAAACACCTGCAGGGATACCCACAGCCTCCTCTCCCAGGGGTGTCTAGAGCCTCCCAAGTTGCCAATTAACACTAGTCTTCACAGTGCCCTACCTCTCTCTTCCCGCCTTCCCGCCTTCCCGCTTTCCCGCCTTTCCGCCTTCCCACGTGTGTGAGTCTTTACAAGGTATTAGACAGGCCAGGCCTCTGATTACCTCTTCCTTCTGCTGATACTTCTCCCTGTAGGTGGAATACAGCAGGAGTGGATCTAAGATGTGGGCCTCCCAGAGAGCTGCCAGCAACTCTACAGAAATAAAAAACTTACTACTCAATGCCCTCTACACCGTCAGAGTGAGTGTCTACACCCTCTGCAGCCGCTGGTCAGTCCTGAAGCACAGGGAGATACCTCCCTTGGTCAGCTCTATGCCTTTGTTTAGGAAATGAGTCTCGGTGTTCTTCACGGTACCTGGCTCAGTGTCTTTAAGGGGGAAGTCCGGCTTCCCTCTGAGATAACCAGGAAGCTGCGGTAATGCAGCCCTTCCCGCTTCTAACCAGACACTCTGTTGCCTCCGGGCTCTATACTTTTGTATGCACCTCATTTCTGCTTATCACTAGCTATGGGGGCGATACGGTGCTAAGTGGCATTTATAAACCAGTTTTGTGAGGTTCTTATGAAACACAGTATTAATATATTTAGCATAAAGGAGATAGATTTTATGTAAAAGGTATTTACTAAAGCCATAAAGACACACTCTCTGGAGATCCCTGTACTGACAATTTCCCTAGAATTCCTTTCATATTGGCATACATGTGTCTATGGATATAGAGCTTAAAGATCTCAAACACACAAACATACACACACACACACACACACACACACACAAACACACACATACACATTTATACACACATTCACACAAATACACTCACACTCATGCACACACATTCACACACTCATACACTCACATACTCCTATATACTCACACATACTCATACACACACAGTCACACACTCACAAACACACTCATACACTCACACACTCTCACGCTTACACACACACTCATACACACTCATACACGCACACACTCTTTAGAAGACTCTGCATATCAATAGGCTATATTAAGTATAAAATAGAAATTTTATATTCTTAGGACTATTATAATCCTTTTTGTCTCATGGCCCCCTTATTTCATTTGCTGGGGCCTCTGTATATCCTGGGTCACTCGGTTTATATTTTTACTTTCTGCCCTCACTGCTAAAGTCTTCGCCATTTAGCTTATTCAGAATTCTTACTGTGTGGTGTGTTACTTTTATTTCCTATTAACTCGCTCTCTGATTTGAAAAGGTGGCTGCGGTGACTAGTCGCGGAATAGGAAACTGGAGCGATCCTAAATCCATCACCACCATAAAAGGAAAAGGTAAATGAGGCCGGCACTTGCGGATTTATAGAAGAGAGAAGGAAGTCTTTGGAAATGACCTTCATTGAGCTGGAAAGGAGAAGCATAGGTTAGAAAGTCCTCAGAGCCTCCTCTTCCCCAGCACAGTTACCCTTCGGGGTCACAAAATACAAAGCCTTTTGGGGCAGCCATTGGATATATTTTCCCTCCAACCGTTGATTGACAGAAGTTGTTACGCCAGGTCCCCTTTGCGAGCTAGTGCAACGTAGTCCCTTTTCACCACAGCTGGGCACGGCTTGCACACTCACTTGTGAGTTGTTAAGGTGCCTCACTGATGTTTGTACCACCTCCTTTGGTGACAGTGACAAGCTATGTCAGGACTAGGGGTGACACATAGCCCCAAAGCGGAGCTGACCCTCAGTGCTCGGCATCCATGAGTTTATCTCATTGGTTCCTGAGAACAGGTGCGAGGCAAGGGAGTGGAATGCGGTGTGTCTGTGTTTGCCCTAGGACACATGTAGCAACACTGGGGCTAGAGAGCTGTCCATGCCTGACTCCAAAGCCTGTGCTCTCAACCTTCCTACTGTACACCTCCCCTGGGCTGAGCTTCCTGGACCGTCTGGGCTGCTCTGCTTGCTGAGAGGCTGCTCCCCATCCTGTGTGTGGGCCTCCTGGGGCTGAGAGCTTTGCCGTTTGCTTCAGTCCATCCTAGTGGGAAGCCAAGTCTCAGTTGGAGGGTGAATGTGATGAAGCATCTGGATGAAGGGTCCTGGTACCCACTGAGCCCTGGAGGGAAGAGCTGTGGCCCTGAGGACTTCCACACCGTGGCCTGGCAGATATTAAAACTGACCGATCTCTGTGGCATGGGATGCTATTGGGTGACTCTGCTTTCATCTGTGTCTGTGAGAAGTTCTGAGAGATGAAGACTCTTTAGTTACTGTGAATTCTGCGGGACTATACCGATTGGGGGAGGGAGGTAGTCAGAGTTAATGCTGCTGGCCAATCAGCAGGCAGAATGCTGGCAGGTTATAAAGAGGCTGGGCCGAATCCACTGTTTTTGAGAGCCTGTCGTCTCCATGAACATCCAGGCCAAAGTATACAGACTATGGAAATCCAAAAGAAGGGAGTTACTGTTCCTGAATTCAGTAAACACAAGCCAATCTGTATCTGAAAATTATCCCGGGTTGTGGTTTCCTTCATTCTCTCCCTGTGATTTGGCCGAGTCTCAGCTCCTCGTGTGTTTCGCTAGGGCTGTGTAGAGGGTAGCTCTGTACTGCACCCAAGGGTATTGGGCCTTAGTGACTTTGGAAGAAAGAGGAAGGACAAAGAGCAGTGACAGCAGCCAGGTTCATCCAGGATGGATGGCACAGGTTAGCCCTGGCACCAGTGAGCAGACCGGTGTGTGTGGTGTGCTTCTTCCATGCCACACACTTTGCTTCTTGTTTTATGTAACTCATGGGAGTGAAGTGTTATCCTCATTCTGTAGCTGAGGGGATTGGGCTCTGGAGAGTTGTGACCCACCCATGGTCGCCATGATTATAGTCCAAGCTGACTTTTTCTTAGAGCCATGCGCTGTCCTTCAGAAAGGACACAAAGGGGGCTGCAACATTGTTGTTCCCCATAGAGACATCACTCAGAGGGTTCTTGACTCTTCAAGAGTCAAGCTGAAGCTGGGCTACATGGGGGACACTGGTCCAATGACACTTATCTGCTCACCCTAATTGCCAGGCCAGCTGAGCGAGCCAAGTTTGTTGTGTGTTCACCAAGCAACAGTGGACCCGGCCTCAGTCAGGGACATGGTGGTAAAAGATGGATGGTGAAAGGCAGCTGGGATGCACTTTCTTCCCTGGCTGAAAGGCCACTTTGTCTGTTGAGACGAAAGCTGTGAAGTCCCGCCTTCCTTACTTCACGGTGTGGTTTCTCTCTGACTCTTCTTTCTTTCCAGTGATCCAAGCACCAAATATCCACATTGACAGCTACGACGAAAACTCTCTGAGCTTTACCCTGACCATGGATGGTGACATCAAGGTGATTCAGAGTTCTCAGACAGGCAGCTGGGTGGGGATTTCCTTTGTGCAGGAACTCGTATGTCTTAGTGCGGGGAGATTAGGAAACATGAAGGACCTAATCTGGTGGGTGCTGGAATACCAGACCACGGTTGTTTTCTGCCCCCAAACCCCCGGCGAAAAACAACTCGAGTCTCCACATATAATTATTCTGCCTCAGCCTGGTGCCTTTCTTCTTTAACCGTATAATTAAATGGTTCACAGTTCCAGCGCATAGAAAGACTTGGTGTTAAGAGAATATGTGTACCCTGTAATTTTCAGCTTTATTGGATTTCCTGGTACTGGCACTAATGCTGGAGTTCCCATTGTGGTAGGGCAAGCTTTCGCGGACAATGAGATGCCCTGGAAACCCATATGCTTTGTGTCTCCCATAACCCCACAGTCTCCCCACCTACCCGTCCTCATAACCCACTCCACCATGGTTATCTGTCCCTGTGATCTTTCGAATTGAGATCCACTGCAATAAGACCATTTCCCATTTGCTGGTTCCTCTCTCCATCTCCATCTCTGATGTTGTGACAGGATGGTCTTCAGAGTCCCTGTACTACTCAAGTACACTTACAATCCTGTCTGCTCTTTGTTTTCAAAGAGGACTAATAGAACGGATGCCTTTGAGTGGACCTTTGTCACTAGTGTTTGGCCATCAAGACTTTTTTCTTGTTTTCCCACATGTAATGATTTTTAGTTCAGAACCTTCTCTACTGGAGAATGTGGGGAAGGGAGTCTTTCCTGATTTTGTGGGTCTTATAAACCAGCCCTTATGTTGACCTCTTGACCTTGAAGAAGTCCACAACCTGAACTGAGATATCCTGTTAACTTCTACTTACTAGAATTAACCGAATGTACTTAATGGTAGCATAAATAGAAGCTTATTAGAAATCAGAAGAAACACCTGTCCATTGAAAGAGACAAGGCATCTGAAGAGGCCAGCTGTGCCTGGTGTAGTCATTGTGTCTTCTGACTATGTCAGCGCATCGTGTCTTATGCTTTCTGGTTCTTGGCAGGTTAATGGCTATGTTGTGAACCTTTTCTGGTCATTTGATGCCCACAAACAAGAAAAGAAAACCTTGAGCTTACGAGGAGGGAGTTCACTGTCACACAAAGGTAACAACACTCTGAGCTATGTTGTTATGTAAAACGGGAAAGTGTAAGCAAGATCAGTGCTTTCCTGGGAGTGGAACTTGGCTGGGTGGGGCTGGAAATGAGAGGGGGTTTTCTCTGGAGATGATTTTATATAGATTTAGCAATGTCAGTCCTAGAGACTGGATAATGTCTACAGCTGGCATACAATTGGCATAACAGTCCTTGTGTGGCAAGAGGCTTGAGACTCACACCCATCAATCCAACTATCCCAGGAAACCAAAGAGGGTCTCAAAATCTGTAAAAAAAATAACATCTGTGGTCTGCTACAGTAAACACGGGCTGGGGAATGGGGAGTCATTTCTTCAGTGGTGTAGCCAGGGAGCAATTGCCCTTGCCCCAGTAAATGATCAACCAGCCATATTCAGGAGAGCAATCCCAGTTAATGTTAGAGCTGCCACCCAAGCACCCAACTGGTTAAGACAGAAGTGCTAACATGAGGTCAACCTGAGCTACAAAGTGAGTGCCAGGCTAACCTGAGCTATATGGTATATGAAAAACCAAGGGCTATGAGTTAGTTCAGTTCTATTCATTGGTATTCATTAAGGATACCATCTGCATCCTCCTGAACCAGGTAGAGTCTGTCTTCACTTGCTGGCTCCTCAAGCCTTCTTCTAAACCCGATGGTCCTCAGTGGAAGCTGTAACAAAGGAAGGGATTCTACCTCAAAGGAGCCAGATTAATCCCGATAGGTGATTTTTGCACCGTGTAAGAATCCACCCAGATTCTATTGCCTGCTTCCTTTCTTGTTTGACTCCTCGTCAGCTAGTAAGAGGTAGCACAAGCCGTGCTGAGTGGTTGGCATTCAGAAAAGATTTGCCAACTACGCAGAAGAACAAAACAACAGAAAGGCAGCGTTCCAGCCCTCGCTTACTCTGTCCAACGTGCAAGCGCTATTAAAATTCTTTAGCCTGAAGATGATCTCATGGGAAGATTTTAATGTATTTCCAAGAGAAACCCTTCAATACCAAAGGCTGCTTGTGGGTGCTGTGAATGACTTGGGAGCTTTCCCCTTCCCTCTTCTTCCAGACTGTTTGAATGGACTGTCAGTCACAGGTTTATCCCCTCCCCCTTAGTCTTATGAAGGAAATTATGTGAGTGCTGTCAAACACCACTGTCATCATCATTGTTTTTTATTATTACATTGTGTCTGTGCTGGGGAGTAAACCCAGGACCTTGTACATGCTAGGCAAATCCTTTACAACTGGACTCGCTCACAGCCCTGGGGTCTCCATATGCCATATAGCTCAGGTTAGCCTGGCACTCACTTTGTAGCTCAGGTTGACCTCATGTTAACAGTTCCGTCTTAACCAGTTGGGTGCTTGGGTGGCAGCTCTAACATTAACTGGGATTGCTCTCATGAACATGGCTGGTTGACCATTTACTGGGGCAAGGACAATGGGGAAATGATTCCCCATTCCCCAGCCGGTGCTTACTGTAGCAGGCCACAGATGTCGCTGTTCACAGATTTTTGAGACCCTGATTTCCTGGGATAGTTGGATTGATGGGTGTGAGTCTCAAGCCTCTTGCCACACAAGGAGTGTTATGCCAATTGTATGCCCACACAGTCAGCTGTAGACATTATCCAGTCTCTAGGACTTACACTACCAAATACTAATAAACAACAAACACATTCGCAAGCTATTGAAAAATAGGATGTGTGTAAACTTTGGCTGTCACCCCGTATCCATCCAGCCTCGGCAACCCACTTCCTTCTTTTTCACAGTTAGCAATCTGACAGCTCATACATCTTATGAGATTTCTGCCTGGGCCAAGACAGACTTGGGGGATAGTCCTCTGGCCTTTGAGCACATCTTGACCAGAGGCGTCAGTCCACCTGCTCCTAGTCTCAAAGCCAAGGCCATCAATCAGACTGCAGTGGAGTGCATCTGGACTGGCCCCAAGAATGTGGTAAGTGGGCCAGAATGGCCATCCCCCACCCTCAGGCAGAAGCTCTGTGTGAACAGGAACTGCTCCAGGGACACTTTTGCAGGTGCACACTGGGAATGGTGAACACGATCAAGGTCCATGGAGGATTTCTCTGGACGCTTTACAAGCATTTCCAAGGTTTTAAGTTAGCAATTTCAAACCACGAGGACGCCGACCCATTGGCTGATGGCCTCTCCCCTTCTCTGCCTTTACTAGGTGTATGGCATTTTCTACGCCACGTCCTTCCTTGACCTCTACCGAAACCCTAGGAGCTTAACCACGTCGCTCCACAATAAGACAGTCATCGTCAGCAAGGACGAGCAGTATTTGTTTCTGGTAAGCTTTCTGCACCAGAGGAACATGAGTTCCAGTAATTAAAGTCGACGTATTAAGCCTCTAGACTGGGGGAACCTGGTAAGTCCCCACAGTTGATTTCCCAAGTGCAGCTTAGTGGTGGAGCATTGGTCACTGGGCAAATGAATCACAAATTCAGATAAATAAAATGCCTTTGTCAAGCCTATTCCTAGCCATCTAGCCTCTGTAGTGTCACACATACATATGCCAAAATGTGGAGAAAGGTATGTGGGCTGTCCTCCTTTGCTCTCTACTACTGAGATGAAGAACACCATGACCCAAAGCAACTTGCAGAAGACAAGTGATTTCATCTTGCGAGTTTGAGTCTGTCACTGAGGGTACTCAAGGCTGGAAACAGAGGCAGGAGCTGATGCAGAGGCCACAGAGGAGTGTTGCTTCAATGGCTGGCCTCCTGAGACTTGCTTAGTCTGCTTTCTTAGAGAACCCAGGACTACCTGCCCAGGGTGACATTGCCTGCAATGGGCTGATCACCTCAGTTATCAATCAAGAAAATGCCCCCACAGTCTGTCCCACAGACTTGAGTGATGGAGATAACATCTCACCTGATGTTTTCAGATGACTCTAACTTGTGCAAGGTTAAGGAAACAAATGAAGCTGGCTCATTGGCCAGTATTGCTTGTGAGTACAAAAGATCTGATAACAACCTAAACCTTTCAAGAAAAGATTGGTAAAATAAATTACGGCTTAATCCATAAGTAATTTATGGAGTAGAATATAGAACAACCGTCTAAAAGAAGGTAGCGATGAAAGTACCCATATGGGGAAAAATCCAAATCCATATTATTAATTTTTAGGAGGGGAGGCATGTTGACCTAATCATTTAAAACGGCCGCTAGTCAATCCCTGCGGAGGCAGCTCTGCCTAGCTCAGTCACCATGTTCCGTGGCCAGAGGCCACGTGTGTGCCGCAACTAGAAATGGCCATCCAGAAACACCAGCCCTGCCACCCATGAGATGCCAGCATGGGGGGGATGTCTCTGCTAATCTTCCATGCTGTCCCCACAAGGCTGGGCTGTGCCCAGACCATCCCACCACATCCATGCAGTCCCAGTAGAAATGAGACTCTAATGCTTAAATATTAATCAAAGGCTTTATATGTTTGGTAATGTTCAATAACAATATGCCTGTTCAATTAGAGGTGTTTCCCAATTAGCTAACCTAAATATAAGTTGTTACCCGAGACTGCTCTCCATACATGCGTGACTCTTCATCCTTCTACATCTTTTCCCTCTCTGGCTCCTCCTCTTCCTTTTCCACTTCCTCTCCTTGGCTTTTTCTACAAAAGCACAGTTGTGTAATAAAGGTTTTTACGAGATAAGCTGTACACAACTGTGTGTGTGTCTGTGTGTGTATGTGTGTGTCTGTGTGTGTTTATATAGCATATCTATGCTTACAGTGTATGTGTCTGTGTGTGTTTATATAGCATATCTATGCTTACATACATTTAGGGTATATCTAGTCAGGGAACTATTGTATATTATTTTGTGCTAATCAAATTTTAATTGTGATCATGTCGTTAGCTTATTGAAAAAGCAGTTTAACAGAGGTGGTATGAGCCCGTGTGCTACTGTTTTTCCTGTGTGTGCTTGGGCCCTAGGTCCGGGTGTTGATCCCTTACCAAGGGCCGTCTTCTGACTACGTTGTAGTGAAGATGATCCCAGACAGCAGGCTTCCACCTCGGCACCTGCATGCAGTTCAAATAGGGAAAACCTCAGCAATCGTCAAGTGGGAATCACCCTATGACTCTCCTGACCAGGACTTGGTGAGTGGGGGAGGCGTGTGGGCTGCTGTGCCTATTCTTGGTTTGCTTCGGGGAAGGGGAGCGGAGAGCGGGGTTGAAGGGGTCTGGCAATACAACAGGTAACACAGGTATTCTAGCTCAGTTCAACAGGCCTTGCCCCCGTGTCTGTGTGGTCAGAGACAGACCTTCACAGGGACCCCTTCTGAGTTGCCTCTCATCCACTATTCCCTGACACCATGTTTCTTGGTCCTTTCTCACCTATCCATGTTCTCTTCATTAACCGGAGCTCAGCACATGAAGTCCCACAGGCCAAATCCAGCCTATGGATGATTTTTTTTTAAATTAATGTTTAATTGTAACCAGGCCACACCCATCCACTTACTTAAGACCTGTGTCTGTTTTTGTGCCACTAGCAATAGGACTATTTGTGATTGAGGTCCTAAGACCTTTAATGCTTAAAATACCTGCCATCTAGATTTTTCCAGAGAGCTTGCTATCCCTTGCTAAAAATAAAAGTTCAAGGCACCAATCCTAGAAATACCCCCACTGTTCTTTATTCTCGACTGCTGTGACCTCTGCCCCTCACCCCCTCACACACACACACACACACCCAAGCAGTGTGGTTCCCTCTCGATTGCTGAGTCACATATTCTTCCTAGTTTCCTGGGCAACCTATGTGTGTGTCTCTCTCTGCACTCCCTGTGTAAGAAGTGGCCTGGGAGAGAGCAGGAAGGGCTCTGTGTGCTTTAGAACTTAGGTTTGGACATCTCATCCATGGCCTTCCCTCTGACAGTGTCCAGAAGCTGTTGACAGGATGAAGAGACAGAAGCCTAGTGATAAGTGTAGCTTTCCCTAGAGTATTTTACTTTCCTCCTGGCTTTTTACTCCCTCCTCTTCCTTTTGCATAGCCGTGCTTCCCTGTCTCCCTCTTTCATTTTTTCTTATCTCCCTTTCTCCTTTCGTTTTCTTTCTCTTTTTTTCTTTCCCTCTCCTTTCCACCCCTCATCTAGCTGATACTTAATGCACATAGTTCTTGGCATGCGTACTTGTTATAAGATGGACCCTGGCTATTCCAAAGACTTTCCAAAGGACATTAAGTTTTTCCAAAATGCATTAAAACGTTGAGGTTCAGAATAGTCAACCCCGTGCCTGAGTTCCATGTCTAACTGCATGTTGGAAGGATCTGAAAAAGAATTGTATCTGAATGTGTAACACTCATAGACATTGTCTCTTGTTATTGTTCCCTGAACAAGGTGGTAGGTTAACTGTCCCATGGCTGTGGTAATTTGAATAAGAATGGCCCCCATAGGCTCGTATGTTTGAATACTCAGTCACCAGGAAGTGGAACTGTTTGAAAGGATTAGAAGGATTAGGGGGTGTGGCCTCTTGGAAGGAGTGTGTCACTACAGGTGAGCTTTGAGGTTTCAGGAGGTTTGGCATTCAGGAAGTAAAGCTCTCAGTTAGTGCTTCAGTACCAACTGTACAGCCATGCTCCCCACCATGATAATAATGGTCTAACCTCTGAAACTGTAAATGCTTTTTTTTTTTTTTTTTTTTTTTAAATAAGAGTGGTCTTGGCCATGGTGACTCTCCACAGCAATACAACTGTGATTAAACAATGGTATTTACAAATTGCATAAAGCATTGTTAATAATCAGTAGCTGATTTAAAGTAAAGGGCCTTGCTTCTGACAGCTACTTAGCGCCTCCCTCTGTCTGTCTTAGTTCTACGCCATTGCAGTGAAAGATCTGATCAGAAAGACGGACAGGAGCTACAAAGTCAGATCCCGCAACAGTACCGTGGAGTACAGCCTTGGCAAGCTGGAACCTGGAGGGAAATATCATATTATTGTCCAGCTGGGAAACATGAGCAAGGATTCCAGCATAAAAATCACCACAGGTAAGCCTTGCTACATCACTGTAGCCTGGGCATAGAGGAGGGCCGAAGCATCTTAAGACACACAAGCATTCTCTTTCTCTGCTTGTGCTATAGCAGACCCAGGCAGGGATGTGGGTTTTCCTGGGCTGTGATAAGGTGACCATGGCTAGGTGGACTGAGAACAACTCTATGTGTGTGTATATATATATAGATATATACACACACATACATATATACACACACACATATACATACATACATATGTATGTATGTATATATATGTATACATATGCACACAATATAACATACATGATAAATATATAATATATATTTACAAAAGACTTCAACAATACAAAAAATAAGAATACATATATATATAAATGTATTATATTATATATTTTATATATATATATATGTATATATGTGTATATATATATATGTATATATGTGCAATTTGAGGACTTTAACTCAGAGTGTCTAGAGCACTAGACAAGCACTCTATCAATGAGCTACATCCAACCTCTGAGTCTTTTTCACACTGCCCCCCCTTAGTGTGTCTTACGAGAGGCATGCTCAAAGAGTTACGAAGCCCGACAGCATTTCCCAATGGCCCTCTTGTTAATCAGGCTGATCAGTCGGGTAGGATGGAGGGTAACAGGGCCATGGTTCGGCTCCTGTCCGATGAGTGAGTCATGAACTCAGCTGCCTAGATAGCAGCAAACAGTATCAGTGGTTGTCACATGCATCCAGGCCCAATTAGCCTGGTGATGATGTGGTGGACTGGGACCAATCTTCGTGTCCTCCATGTCCTCCTCAGGGCCCTGTGTCCAGACATAACTTGTTCTTCCTTCCTTGTGCCTTGCTGCCTCTGCCCACCATCTGCTTTTGTCTGTCCTCGATTCCCAAGGGCTATAATTGTAGACAGTGTCCAAGATCTCATGGTTAAAAAACTAATAACCGTGACAACAACTGCGGGGTCATACTGGGCAGCATCCGTGTTTTATCTTTGTTATCCCAGCCCTTGGATGCTGGGAGCAATGTTAGCCTTTTTCTAGATGAGGAAACAGAGGATCTGGTACCTGTGTTCTAACTGCAACTTGCTTACATCTTGCACTCTCAGTTTCGTTATCAGCACCTGATGCCTTAAAAATCATAACAGAAAACGACCACGTTCTCCTCTTCTGGAAAAGCCTAGCTTTAAAGGAAAAGCAGTTCAATGAAAGCAGGGTAAGTTCCTCACGCAGCTTCAATGACTCTGGACCTCTGCTTTAGAGATGGGTTCTTTAACAGCAGGCTGGCAGACAGCGTGAAGAAGAGAGGAAAGCACCACGCGGTAGTGAATGTGAGAACGGGAGGACCATATGCTCTTGGGTGAAATGTTTACATTAAGTATAAGAATACCTGCACTCAGCACTCACCAGCCATGCACTTGTCCTCAGAAGAAAGCAATGGGTAGGGAGCTCATGGTGCTCCCTGAAGCCAGGCTGTGCTCAGCAAGAACCAAGAGCCCCTTCCTTTCCGGATCCTTTGACAGCTAGGCTATGGTTCCAGCACCAGGAAACTGAGCCACAAGCTCCACCTAGCACCTTGTCACTGTCTTCCCAGAATAATTAGAAGGAACAAGAAGTACGTGAAGATACTCTGTTGGTTTATGAGAAGACACCTTGGTTTTGCTATTGGTGGGCCAGTACTCTGTCCACCACGAGAAAGAAGGAGGGGTGAGATCCAAGCAATTTACCAAGGAGGGTGGGCTCATTATTGAGTGGACCTGGCTTGGTCCCTTTGAAAGCAAAGTGCAAGAGCATAGTAGGGCTGTGAGGATCCAGTTCCTCTCCTGGAGGAAGAGTGTAGGCAGAGAGTCCAAGGGTTTAACACAGAGTAACGTGAGAGCCAGGCTCAGGGCCTCGGAAGTCCTCACCATCCGAGAGACTCCTCATAGATCCCATTTCTGGGATATCTACATGGTAGATTTCCTTAAGAATATCAAATCCACCCAGAAATACTCCAATTTTGAAAAGTGTACTGAACATTAAAGTATTCCAGCAGCCATGAGCAGGAAGAGAACGGCCCCTAGCAAGCTAATGTGGAAAACATGGAGCCTGCAGAGATCTTTGGGGGGAGTATCACTGGTATGGAAAGTAGCTGGGAATGACCCTCTGGGCGTGTAAGTTAGTTCAAAGTTCTGGAAGGCTCTGTGGTAATACTTATCCGACACATTGAAATGTTTACAGCCCCTGATCTAGTTATTCTAAGATTTTACTCTGGGAAAAGCAAAGCATTAAAATTTGATATAGTCTACTTCATGATAGGAAGAAGAAACATAAATGCCTAACGGGAAGTAGAGGTGGAAGTAGAATACATTGTATCATTTTCCATTGTTTTGTTGTGACGTATTTTCCAAGTGTTCCACAGTGTATGCCCACCAGATAGTAAATACTGATTACTAGCTTGTAAGAAGCGGTGTGGATAGGCTGCCGGGTAGGTGTTGGAAAGCCCAGCTTGGTATCCAGTTGCCATTAGGGGCACCTATCTGGGCAGCAGAAGCCCAGCTTTGGGTTGAGAGCACAGGTCAGGGTTCCATTTCTAATGGAGAGTGCAGGCCTGGTATAGTGTGATCGTGATTGCTTCTTCTCCTCCTGGCTTAGCGTTAGAGACAGGTCCATGGAATAGGAACAGAGACTGACAATGTGGTGGGCTCAGATGGGGACAGTTTGGCACTGGAACATTTGGAGGGCAGCAGAGAACCTGGCCACCAGCCTGATTCCAGCTGGCATCTGGGGTCTGGCTCACCACTTTCCTAGCACAAGGTAGTCAGGGATTTCCTGAGACGACGAGGAGAGAGATTATTTCATCCTGTCCTCCTTAGAAGTATTTGAGCATGTTGAAATGTGTTTCAGAAAGATCACCAGAGGTTAAAAAAAAAAAAGCTTAGTGCTTCTAAGCCCGCAGCCTGCTTAAGTGCTTCTGTGTCTTAAATGCATCAGACTGTCTGGCTCTGGGATCAGGCTAGAGAGGGCTAGAAAGCAAGGAGACAGGAAATGAATGACAGAGGTCTTCCAACACTGCGGTAGGGAGGCAGCTACCTCCTTTTCTGATTGCTTGTTCTCCAGTCTTGCCTGCACCCACTGCCACCAGGAGGTGTCACTAGTCAGATCCCTTACTGCAAAGCATTACTGAGGTACCCTGGCTCTTTGAGGCATTGGTACTGCCGGACACCAGCAGCTGCCGCCCCTTGAGTATGTGACGGTTGAATGGTTCTTCTCCGGCCATACCTTGCACTTCCTCTTATGCATGTTGTGAGTAGGGTAAGTCCTGTTCTCCGAGTTTAATATCACAATCACATCATCAAAAGAACTAGCAAGAAAACTGGTGTATATTAGCATCCATAAAAAGCCTGCGGTAAGGTCTCACGTATAGCTGGAGGTAGTAACAGAGACAGAGAGCAGTAACAGCAATCAGGTCCCTTATCCAAACCTCTGAATGGTCCAGTGTGTGCTTGTTTACAGGGTTACGAGATACACATGTTCGACAGTGCCGTGAATCTCACCGCTTACCTCGGGAATACTACTGACAATTTCTTTAAAGTGTCCAACCTGAAGATGGGTCATAATTACACTTTCACGGTCCAAGCACGCTGTCTCTTTGGTAGCCAGATCTGTGGGGAGCCTGCCGTGCTGCTGTATGATGAACTAAGCTCAGGTGAGTCTCCGCGTGCCCGTCCTCTCTGGGTCCTGTTCTGAGGAGGGAGAGGCGCCTGATGGTTTTTCTGATAATCTTTCTAAAACACATTCCAAGGACTGCCTGTGTGCCAGAGGAAGTCCTTTAGGTGCCAACTTAGTTGGGTACTGATGGAATTGATAAATACTTCTTGACTACCAGTGATAGTGAGAATTACAAGGTACCCCACTAAGTATTAGTTACTTTTTTTTTTCTCGTTACTGTGACTAGATACAATACAAGAAACAAGTTGAGAGTAGAAGGATTTGGCTGAGGGTTTGGGGAGATACAGTCCATCTCAGAGAAGAAGGCATGGCAGCTGGAGTCCAAGGTCATTAGCACTTAGGAAGCAGAAGTAGGAAGTTGGTGCTTAGCTCCTTCCTTCTCCTCTTCCACTATATCCAAGCCCCAAGCTCATGGGGACAGTGCCACCTACATTAAAGGTGGGTCGTTCCCCTCACTTACTCCCTCTGAAAGACCTTCACAAAAAATGCCCAGAAATATGTCTCAGTCTTTCTTCATAAGATGGAGTAAATCCAGTCAAGCTGACAAGACTATCTAACCATCAGGCTAGATGAGCAGAAATTTTGTTGGTGGCTTTCGTCTCAGAGCCTTCAGCCATTCGTCAGCTCACCCCATCCTGGACTATTAACACTTCCTGAGTAAACTCTCTCAGAGAGTGGATACTTCCTTCCTCTACCTCCCTCTGGAGAGTCAGGGCAGAGTCAAGGCCCTGGGAAGCTTCTACAGAAAACAAACAGCAGAACTCTTGATAACAGACGTTTTCCTTAATAAGCCCTGGTTTGAAGCAAAACTACTTATTAGTCTGTGCGATTCATATTGGGGAAAAAATGGTTACGAGATCCCCTGACAGCTGCTTTTAGAGAGTCAAGCTGGTTAGGATCTCAGAGGTCCAGCCACGCCTCCAAGCTCCACCCGGGGAGGATTTCTTTATCACCTGACCATTTGGGATAAACTTGAAAATATTAATTTCCTGGTTAGAATAGGAAAGAAATTTAGAGACCATGCATACTGAGTTGCTAGACTAAGCCCACAAGAAATGGTTGTTCTCTGGTCCATTTTAATGCACATTCTGTCTGCCTGAATCCCTGCTTTCTCTGTGAGATGCCCTCCTCCCCCATAGGAGGAAAGACTGCCTTCTTTGCTAAAACCGATTCCAAACCTCCATTTCCCTGCCCCAAGTTTATACTAGCCCCAAGATCTGTAATGAGAGACATTTATTCACTGTCAAGACAATGCCCCCTACTACAGCAGGTGTGGAGCTGAAGAGTGGGGACTGGCCTTTCTTCAGAGCCCCAGTGGGTACCACGGATATCTCAGCGAGCCATCTAAAGCTAAAGGCGGCGTTTGTTTAAGATCTTGAGAAGCCAGCATCATTGTCGGGTTACAGCTAGCTGAGCGGCTTAGGAGCAAGCTTTTAAAGATGTCAGCTGTATATGGAAACATTGTTTCTCTTTTTGTACTTAAGAGAAAGGTGGGGGGGAGCCCCATAAAACTTCATGAGCTGTTGAGTCGCTGCTGCAGTAAAGGAATCTCGTTTATATCACTTAACGGAGCTTCAGGTAATTGCAATGTAGAGTGACTTTGGTGCCAAGTAGGGGAAATAATTGCAATCTCGTTAATTAGTGGTCTGATTTCACATCCTCTTATGTAAGGCAAGCAAGCGGCCTTAAGTAATAATGCTAATGAAATCAGCGTTGATGCCCCAACAAAGGTCTCCCTTCCAAGAGATTATCTAAATAACCAACAAGGCAGTGATTAGGAGTCTAATGTAATTACTGTATTTGCATGTGCAAGGCCCACGGTCTACGGGCTCATGGCAAGTACTTGGGAAACATCAGGCTTCACACATGTGTTGGAACATGTCACACAAGAAAAGCAAGCTGGTTTTTTGGAACCCTTGTAAACGTTGGGCTTTTTTTTTTTTTCTATTTTGGTGGGTGGGCGGGGCATGGCAAAGTTGCCTGGTGCATCCTTTTCTGGCTGGCCCTCGGATGGGAGGCTCACTGGAAGGGATTTCTTGCCTCCACAGGTGGAGATACAGCAATGGTCCAGGCTGCCAGGTCTCCTGATGTTGCAGCTGTGGTGGTTCCTATCCTATTCCTGATCCTGCTGAGCCTGGGTGTCGGCTTCGCTATCCTCTACACAAAGCACCGCCGCCTACAGAGCAGTTTCACAGCCTTTGCCAATAGCCACTACAGCTCCAGGCTGGGCTCGGCCATCTTCTCCTCTGGGGATGACCTAGGTAAGTAACCAGGGGTACCAGGGCCCAAGGAATGCCAGGAAGCAAGTGGGGAAGACTCAGTACATCCTTGCAGGACAGGTGTCACTCCTGGGATCTTTGCCTTCTCCTCTTCCTTAATTAAGACACCACGTTCTTTCTAGTTGTATAGTCCCGGCCCCAAACGGGAGAAGTAAGAGGGAGTGCCGGGTCCTGGGTTTGAGTGCTCCCCAAATTTCAGAACAATCCTCAGGTTTGTCTACCTGACCCTGGTCTAATCCTTCTTCTGGAGGGCTTCAAAACCAAAGGATCACATCTCTGGTAACTTCTATGCAAAGCCCTTCAGTCAGCCACAGCTTTCTCCATGGCTAACCCAACCTGTACAGGCTTCTTACTCTGCAGGGTTATGCACAGTTAAGGAAGGGAAATCTCTGGATCCTTATGAGAAGTCCATACATGCTGCCAGCCATAAGCTGACAGAGCTAGGAGCCAGGTCATGTAATACAGAGGATGTGGGAAAGGCTTCTCCCAACATCAAGGCCCCAGACGTGAGTTTCTGGGTTTACTTCTCCTATAGACTAGTTGTTGTTGCTGCTTTTCTGTTTACCGAGCAGTGTTTTCCACTCCAGCGATCCTATGAGATCACCACCTGTATTCCTTTGCCTTCTCTGTTTCCTTTCTTGGTAATCAGCAGTCACCAGGAGCACCCTGTAGCAATCACTACAGTGGCTCCTTTGGGTTGGTCTATTAGAATGCCCTTCAATAGTCACTAAAGGCTAATCACCAGGAGTCTCAAAGGGACATATGAAGCCTGAGAAGCTGCCCTCAGAATTCTTAACCCCCCCCCCCCCCAGTCTCCATTTCCTCGGAGCAGTTCAGATTCAGAAATACATACAGATATAACTCAAGTAAGAGAAGCCAACCCACCCATTTAGCTGTAGGAGATGAGAGTCACCTTTCTACATGTTTTACACAAAATGATTATTAAAGTGAATGTGGTCGGCTAGTGATGAGGAGGGGGTGACCTGACCATGGTAGAGGGAAGCCACTTGGGTTCGGAACTAGTGAGTGTTGGTTAAGCTGGGGTTCGGTGGGTATGGGCAGAGTGGGGGTATGTGGGCCATTTAGAACTCCGCCGGAACTCACCAAGGCCTGACTGTTTTCTCTTCAGGAGAGGACGATGAAGACGCTCCCATGATTACTGGCTTCTCAGACGATGTCCCCATGGTGATAGCGTGAAGAGCTTTTCTCATTAGAAACCAAATGGTGTAAATATTTTATTTGATAAAGATAGTTGATGGTTTATTTTAAAAGATGCACTTTGAGTTGCAATATGTTATTTTTATATGGGCCAAAACTACAAAAAGACAGAGAGAGAGAGAGAGAGAGAGAGAGAGAGAGAGAGAGAGAGAGAGAGGAAAGGAAGGAATGGATAGACTTTGTAGTATCAACTGTGAACTTGAAACCAGGTTGACTTCAGTGACCACATCATTTGATTTAACACTGATGTCATCTTACAGGGCTGTGCTTTCTGGGCATGCTTTTAAGTCTGTGACATCATTTTGCTTCGTTTAAGTCGTCGACCGTTCTTTTTGTCTTTCTAAGACACAGAAATGTATTTAATAAAACCTTCAAGAGAGAGTGATGGGTGGAGTACATTCTCCTTGAATACTGCTCAGCTTCTACATCTCCTTTGGGCTTAGTTTCCATAAGTATGTGGAGGTCTTGTGGGGGGAAGGTTCTGTGCTTTTGTTCTTGTTAATTTATTGGGACTCTGTATAAGGCCATATTTTAGTGGCTGTCTAAAACCTTATGTGTGAAGGACCCCCTTGCCCAACAGGGTTGGGGTGGGGAGCAGGAACAACCTGTTTTTATTTGCTCGTGTGTCAGGGACAGGTCTTTGGCAGAAGAGAATTCTAAGTTACTGCTAGATTCCAATCCAACTGCCCTGTAGCCTGGGAAGACCTGCAAGCCATAGCCCCTGTCTTCTAGGAATCCGTGGGCTTTTACTGTGCATGTCTCTGTACAAAGTGTACCTCTGTAAGCTGCCAAGTGATGACACTGCTTTCTTATACACTGGGATCATTGTCACTTGAAAAAAAAAATTACTGTGGTTGTGGGAGAAAGTTCTAGATCTGTGCCATGATAGATATGCATTGCAAACGTATGCCATGTCTCCATTTTTAAATTTGAGTTTTCCTTTCGTTTTTTTTTTTTCTTACTCGCCACCAAAGAATCTCAAACGTAAAATTTTATGATGGGTTTTAACCACTGATGCGTCATCAACAGTTCATTCTGATATATGCAGTCATTTTGAATTTGGTCTGTGCCTTCTCTGGATCTCTTCCCTTTCCTTCTGCCTCCCTAGCCTGTGCCCCCCAGCCATCCACAGAGAGTTTGTAGGTATTGCCAGGGATGGAGATGATGGAGACATTGGACCTCTCCATCAGCAGATTTGTTCATTTGCTTTCTCTGTGAAACGCCATGATTGTCTAAACAAGCCCCCAACCCCTTTGTTCCGTGTCAACGGCCACTTGAAAGTTCTTCAGACTCCCTTGTGGCCTCAACCCGTCCTTCATATGAACAACCTCACTGAGGATTTCCTCCCAGCGGAAAAGCAGCAAGCTCTTCGAATATCCTAAAGTTATGCCTCTAAACACATGTCTTCTATATGCAACTTTTGTGAAACCTGCCTCTTTCCTGTGCAACGTGTCACTCCTCACAAGTGCTTAGTTTCTTTTAACTAGAAGTATCATTCTTGGGTGGTAATAGGGTCTCAGTTTACCTAAGGGTTATTTGGAAAACAAAAGCCAATTTTTCTTAGGATATATATGTATATTAAGTGAGCATTTTGACCTGTAGATACATAGTGTGCCATGTGGCCATAGCTCCTGGTGTCACAAGCTGGGGATAAGTCTTCTTACAAATCATTTTTCTCCTCTTTCCTCTCACCTTTTTTTTTTTTTTTTTTTTTTACTATTCTCCCCCCAGACTGGAATGTCCTCAGCTTTATCTTGTCTTGCTTTGAACCTTTTTCTCAACGTTCTTCCCTGCCTACCACTTCCACTTAAATGAAGTCTTTAAGTAGCTGAAGGATTAACAGTCTGGCGGGAGGCGAAGCCATTGAATTGAACCACCAGGGAAGTATATTTTCTTCTTTTCTTTTCCTGCCAAGTTTTTGGTGGCATTTGTAGAAGCCGGTGTGAAAGGCTATGCGGCATTATTCTCTATTACTCCTCGATGAAGCCTTTTCACAGAGCATATGTCTCCGGCAGGCAATGGGAGCTGTTGCCAAGCATCAGAACCAGTCTCCAGGGCTTCCCGATGCTGGTCCATAGTACTGTGCGGACCCGCCACCACCCCCTCTCCTCGGAAGATGCACTGTGCTGTTTGAAAACACGTAGCCATTTAAGGCTAGAGTATTTTATATAACTAGAAGAGCTTAGGTCCTAAAGACCAAGGCAGATAGATGCAGCTATGTGTAAATTGTATATTTTTGTGAACTCCTCAAGCACGCACTCCTGTTTCCCTCTGCTTTCTGGAGGTTTTGAGGTATCCCTGTCATCTGCAAGAGTCCAGAGGTTGGACTGACAAAAGGAAGTGAAAGTAAGCTATGGGTAGTTTTGGGAAGTTGCCACCTCACAGGGAATGAAACGTTGGAACACTAGGTACTTGCTTCCCTGTGGGCTGTGTGGAAACTGATTTTTCTCTTTTCTATACTGAATACCCTTTGAGATTTGTGGGACATGGGTCTACGTGGATTTAGTGACAGAGCAAGAGTTCCTCCAAGGACTCTTCGAGAGGGGCGGCATCTGAGAAGAGACATGAGAATCCCCATCACTGCTTGTTACCTGACAAGCTGAAGAGCAGGCTGGCACTCTGACTTTGGGAGGAGTTGGCTCTACATCTGATTGCATCACTATGTATGACTACAAGCTAGCCGGCACACTCCCTTGTGTGTGTGTCTCCTGTCCTGATGGCCTGCTAGATTGAATCACACTCTTCATCTTATAGAACAGGCCCTTCAGAAGGCACTAGGTGTCTGGAAGTAAGCTAGGAAGACCAGTGGTATGTTGAGCCTCTTACAGTGTCTCTTTGGTACACTTTGCCTTCAGATGCCCCTGGTGGTCAGTGCAGCTAGCAAGACCCTAGTCCCCAGGTTCCAAACCCATCTCATATGTTAGTTCTCTGTCCCATGAAAAGCATCATGGTGAGTTCCTGAGAATTCTCTTTTCTTCAGCAGAGAGGTGAGGGGTCCCCTCTGGAGAGACTCAGCCATATATCTAAGTTGAATACCATCCCCATTGCAGCTGTAAGAATCGACTCTAAACTCTGCAGAAGCTTCCTTCCGTCGGGATTGTATCTCGACATTCCTGTGATTTTTTTTTTTCTTAGCTGGAGTGTGTGCTGCCTTTCAGGTACAACTTTTGCGTAATAAAAGCCAGAGCATTAAGTTTATATAGACTACTTTCTATGCAAGACAGAGATTCGGACTAAGGTCGCAGGAAATGTGCACTGTTGGCTCTCCATAGACAGGAAGTGCACGGTCAGAATAACATCACTGAACGGAGCGGAGGGAGGACCAGTTGCATGTGTTTCTTCTGCCCACTCGTTTTGAGCAGCCATATTATACATTTAATCATCAGAGCTGAGTGACAACCCAAGAATGGTACTGGTTTCATGTGTGATGACTTCAGTGGGCTGAGCATAAATGCCGGAGTGGAGCATCATTGCCCTCAGAGATTCCATGTCACTCTTCGTTTAAAGACTCTTGTGGAGACTCACTAAACACTTTAGGCAAAGTCAGGAAGATCTGCAGCAAAATAAAGGCCTGTTCTGCTCTTATTTAAAGTGAGACACTGTGTGCTTGTTTTTCTCCAAAGTAAAATTAGGTTATTTATAACTTCAATCGCCTCGGCTAGGTTTCCAAGTCACTGATTTCTGCTGAAGATTTTACTACATTGTTGCACAGTTTTAAGATAATTTTTTTTTGTCTTGGTGTCAATCTTTTTCACTGAATAAAAATTTAACTGGGTTTAAAAAAAAACAATAAAAAAAAAAAATAAAGACACCGCCATCACCTATTTAAATATCCACTGTGTGTGTCGTAAAGTTGTTCTTTTTGAGTGCAATAAAGATAGCTTAACACAGTCTCCAAAGCAGCAGCCGACTTGTCTCTTTGAAGGGGGTATTTATGTCTTAGAGGAGAGAACATTAAGACCTGGGATAATTTTGTTATTAAGGAGCTAGTCTCAGATAGCGGATCCTCGGAGAACACAATGTCTTATGCTGACTGACGAGTGGGAAGGGGCGGTGGTGGCTGCTTTGAAGTAAATAGAATTATTCCACAGGGGTGTTGGCTCAAGTGTCTCGCTGAGAACTGTAACTGTGTATGGGACAATCTGTTAAGGAGGTGGGTTTTGTATCTGCGAGAAGAAAGGGCAGCAGTGCGGGTGAGCTGGGTGCCTAAGACCACATCCTACACACGGTGAGTCCGAGCGGGAAACGTGGCATTGATCTCTTAAGGACCACTGAACAGCAAACATTGAATAACTCTGGATCAGGAGATGGTCAGAACAGTTTGTTTTCTAAAGTTTTAGCAGTTCTAGCAAGTTGCGTTTGTAGGGACATGGACCCCAAAGCAAAAGTCTGAAGTCATTTCAGTTTCATGGATGAGAAGAAAAGAGGAACGGGGAACTGTGTATTCTGCTTACTGTGGTCCTCTATTCTGGATTCAAACAGCCCTTTTACAGGGGTTGACTAATACCGGCTGTATATCAGACATTTACATAATGATTCGTGACAGTAGCAATAATGGGGGTCATCACAACATGAGGAACTGTGTCTAAGAGTCACAGCACTGGGAAAGTTGAGAACCACTGGCTTAGAGGAAAGCAGAGAGTGAATGACTAAGCCAGCTTCAGTACGAGGTACTTCTGACCCTAGGCCTTAATTCTGTAAGTCCATGCCAATGGTTCTTCAGTACAGAGTGAAGGCAATGTATCAACACATTGTAGCAAGAAATCCCAAAGGCTATCCTGCTGTCTTAGTTTGGGTTTCATTGCTGGGAAGGGACATTATGACCACAGCAACGCTTAGAAAGGAAAGCATTTCTTTGGAGCTGGTTTAAAGTTTCATAGGTCCACTTCATTATTCATCATGGCAGGAAGCATGGCACTGTGCCGGCAAACATGGTGCTGGAGGAGCCGAGAGTTCTACATCTTAATCCGAAGAAAGCAGGGACAAACTGTTTGCCTCACTGGCGTAGCTTAAGGATATATGAAACCTCAAAGCCCACCTCCACAGTAACGCACTTCCTCCAAACAAGGCCACACCCATTCCAGCAAGGCCACACCTCCTAATAGTGTCACTCCCTATAACCCAAGCTTTCAAACACATGAGTCTGGGGGCCATACTTATTCAAACCACACATGCTGTCTGCATGAGTTTACCTGATTACGGCCTAAACTAGTTTTCAAGCCTGTGTAACGTGCTTGTGTATTCTTTTCTCATGACCAAACACGCCTTAAACAACTTCATAAGACTGGCATGTCACGTCACACCTTCTAGCTAAAGACTGCCCATGGAAAACTCCTGTCACCGAGTACACCCAGAGTTTCTTTGCAAGCTATTTATATAACACAAAATCTTTCTTATTGATGGTAGAGCAATGAAACTTTTTTTATTATTATTATTTAAAAAAGGTAGTTTTATAGATATTTTCATGATTAGAAAAATAGAATATTCTTTTGCTTTGTGGCAAGTCAGTACGATTTTATCAAAAACCCTTTGCATTGTGGGAGGTTTTCAGTGTCTGTTTTGTTCACTAGTGTGGGACTTAGTGATACCCAGGGCTGCTGCAGCTCCCAGGCAGGCAGTGACAGACAGTGTGAGCTTGAGACCATTAGCATCCCAGACGAAGGAGGTGACTATCCATCTAATAATTCAGCCTTCTGGCTTTGATACTAGCACTCATTGATTTTTTTAAAAAAAGATTGTGTGTAGGGTAATGTGAGCCGCCTGCAACAATTTACAAAAGAACAATAGTGATCGACTTTTGAAAATGCTAATATTGCCATTGTAATACCATAATCTTATTGAATGCCAAAATGACAACTGGTAACGCTTGGTAACATCTGTGTGAAAACAATGCTATTTCATATTTAAAACTTGGCATCAGCAGACTTTTCCGGGGTTGGGGGGGGGGGAAGTGAAGACTCAGATTTAAATGTAAATCAGACTTTTCTGTAATTTGCCGTTTGGTTGTAGTCAGTTCCTTAAAGCCTTCAGGGCTGATCAAAGGGAGAGGATTTGTAATTAAGACTTAGTTTTTCGATCTCTTTCTGGTAGAGGCCAAGCCAATTAATTACCCAGGGATAGATTGGTTCTGGTTGTGGCTGAGCTGTCTGGATGTATGTGAACATGTGTGGTTTTCATGGAGTGTAAGGAAACACAAGAATGGCATGCTCTTGGCTTCAGACGTATACTGAAGCCCCTAAATTGCTTGACTGCTCCCAAGAACTAACACAATAGAGGGAACTGTCCATGGATAGTGGCAAGGAACGTGTCTAAGACAGAAAAGAATACTCCAACGTGAGCCAGAAATCTTTTGATCAATGGCAATGCTGCTACATTGAGGAACAACATTAAATATGTAATTGCTAAGGGCCAGGGACTCTTCTGAGGGTCGCGCATTTAAAGTCATTTAATCCTCAAAACCTTGTAACCAGGGTATTGATATTGTCATGCAGCAAGAAATCTAAAGGACATTTGCCTGTGGCCACATCAGGTAACAGACAGAACTGAGATGGGAGTCCAGGAAGCCTGGCTCCAGACTCCATGTCATTCCTTACGACAGAGCCCTTCCACGGAACCCCTTTGGCTAGCAAATGTGAGTGTGTACATCAGGAAATTATTTAACCAGCTGCTTTACCATTTTAAGTAACGCTCCTTTGTAAGAAGGGATTAGACAAGGAATTTGTATCCATTATACAAACTTGGGGGAAATAAAAGCACCAAGAAGAAAATGAGATTTCCTAGTAATCCCAGAGATAACCACTGGCAACATCTGGTGTGTGTCTTTTTCTCGCTTTATTTAGTCGCGGTGACTGTGCGCACTTAGAGTTCTGCTCAGAATAAGTCCACACAGGGGAGAAGACCACGTTACAGCTACTTTTCTTATTCTTGGTTCAACTAAAAGGCAGGTCTGAACTCAAAGGTCCGAAGCAGGGCCACGGATTCTCTCCCTTAGTTTCTACAAGCGGTTTTGATACAGACTTACTTTGAAGCCAAGAGGAGCCAGGGGACTGTCAGTCACCAGGCAGTCAGCCTATGGACACATCACCCTTCTGTCAGTATAGTCAAGGGCTTAGCGCCGTCATCCACACTGAAGAGATCACAGGAGGAAGTTTTTGAGTCTTTTCCTTTCTAGCTCCACAAACTTTCATTTTGTTTCTCAGAAGATAGAAGGGTCGGCGATGAGTGCCTCTCGTCAAAGAGAATGAGGGACACTGGCAGTCATGCAAGAGTAAAGACGATGTGAACACACACATCGGACAGGTCACATGCATGGTGGTCACTGTCACTATTTGGTACAAAGGGAACTTGACTCTCCAGCCATGGTTGTATCACAATTCTACAGAAAAGATGAGAACTACCTAAAAGATACTAGCAGCTAGGTGAGGGCCCTTGACTCATTGGTTACTTAGTGCTGGCTGGTGAATACACTGCCTATTTCAGCTGCACAGGGACTATGTCAGATGGTTTTCCTGAGTATTATGATGTGGTGCTGAGTTTCTCCTGCCAGAGCTGGAAGGGATAGAGTGTGGAATCCACTTGAATAGATTACTGAATCCCTTCTAGCTAGGTCTACAGGTTCTATGATAGAGGGGTATTAAATGGGAGAGAAAATGCAAAGATTAGGGTAGCCACTAGGGAAAGCAAAGATGAAAGTCAAGTCTCAAGTTCTAATTGGTAAGATATGAAACTCCTTGAGTGGTACAGTCAGTGGTCCTGGATCCCATGGCAACATCCATCCAAGATCTCATGAGCATCCTTTTCTCTCCAGTACCCTCTCCAACACTAATAGAACAGGACAGATATGGTTCCTGTCCCCTGGGATAAATTAAAACAAGTCACTGGGGCTGGGAGGACATTGTGAATTCCATGTGATTTTGCAAAAGAGGAGCTAGGGATTGAAGATTTTCTGTGACTTGGCTTAAGAGCTCAGCTAGTCAGCGAATTTGTATTCTGACTCCTAAAGTCCCGAAGCGAAGGATGAGCTTGCGGTCTCCGGTCCTGTGGTGTGATGAACTCTACCTTGGGGTAGAAGAGTGTGCTCTCCGCTGCCTACACAGACCCTCGATGCCCACTTTATTGCACCACCAGCCATTTTATTGTACAGAGCCTTTTGCACCAGGAGGGGACAGGTAAAAATAAAAGAAGTTTGTTCAGTGCTCCAATGCAATCCCATAGCCTAGTACTATTCTGTTTGGTGCTCAGGAATTGAAAGCTGATTGGACAACCACAGTAAAGTGTACAGAGCTAGCCATTCTTCTTGCTTTATGAAATACAGAAATAGTAGCAGGTCTTTTAGGGTTTTTTTTCCCCCATCGGGTTGCTCATCCCTTCCCCACCTTTAGGTCCTAGGGATGGAACCCAGGGCCATGTACCTGCTAAGGAAGTACTGTACTAGATTATACCCTCAGACCTCTGGTTCTCTTTCTAAGCATCTGTGGTATGTTTCCCTTAGTCCTCAATTTGACTTGGAAGTCTGTAATTCTCATGCAAAACAAGCTCTAAAACATAAATTAACAAATTGCTAGTTTCTTCTTGTGCTGAATCCCATCGTCAGACTTTCCCCCCTTGCATTATCTTTGACATAGTCGTGGGAATATTGGTACAAACAGCTGTATCCTGTGTTCATATGGCTTGACTAGAAGCTGGTAGCCCTTGAGGGGCTTCCTGGTCCCAAGAGGCATCCCAGGCTCATGTGAGATAGTTCTTCGTACATGAGCTAGAAGTGACTCTGATAGTGTTCGTTAGTTTTATGTTACTACAACAAAATACCTGACTCAAACTAACTTAAAGGCATAGTTTCAGAGGTTTCAGGCCATAACCATGATGGCCTGATACTTTAACCATGTAGCAGTCCTCAGCCAAGAAGTCAAGAGAGAAGAAGGGACTGAGCTCTCAATGCCCCCTGTCACCACCACGAACCACGAACCAACTTCCCTTTAAATGTCTCTGCTTCCTATAGGTTCCGTCACCTCCCTATAGGTTCCATCACCTCCCTATGGGTTCCATCACCTC
>JANHMN010000024.1:2309292-2322062 GCA_030674055.1 Rhabdomys pumilio | reverse complement strand
TCACCTCCCTATAGGTTCCATCACCTCCCTATGGGTTCCATCACCTCTCTATAGGTTCCATCACCTCCCTATGGGTTCCATAACCTCCCTATAGGTTCCATCACCTCTCTATAGGTTTCATCACCTCCCTATAGGTTCCATCACCTCCATATAGGTTCTATCACCTCCCTATAGGTTCCATCACCTCCCTATAGGTTCCATCACCTATCTATAGGTTCCATCACCTCCCTATAGGTTCCATCACTTCCCTATAGGTTCCATCAACTTTCTATAGGTTCCATCACCTTGCAATCGCACCATGGGCTAAGGAGCAAAGGTTTTAAATAACGTGAGCCTTTGGGAGAACATTCTAGATCCAAAGTAGCAGGACCCTTTCCATTTCAAGAGTCTAAGTCATCCTAACCATGGAGTTGGTGTGCCTGGGGGGGCTAACACAAAAGTGAACACCCCTGAACTCATTTATCATTCTTGGATCTTGAGTGAAGAAGTAGAAAATATAGACCCCTTTTATAGACTGCCTTGATGGTTATGTTTCCACAGGGTTGGGACAGCCTTTGACAGTTCATAAGGTGGTTGGCTGATCGAAGGGATGGCTTAACCTGATTTTTCTATACTTGTAAAAAAAAAAATTGAGATTGTGATTACATCTCTCCTTTCCCTTTCCTCCTTTCGAATTCTCCCATATGCCCCCCCTCTTCACATTCACAGCTTCAGTTTTCATTCCTCTTATTGCTTTTAAGGATGCATAACCTGCCTTTAAGGAGTAAACCCAGGCACAGAAGATTCAGGCCTCCCCATCTTTCTGCTCCACCCTCCTTAGCACTGTTCTCTTTCTAGATTGTAGTCTGCATGGAGCTCACATCCCAACCGTCAAGTCTGAGGGCCCAGCATCAAAGAGGAGAAAGTTGGGTGCCACATCTAACATAGCTTGGTCCTGAAAACCTGACAGGGAGATGGAATGAAGAAAGAACAGACACACAGGCACACGGACAGGTATACAGAAGAGCGAGCTGTGCTCATCAGGTGAGCTGTGCTCTTTCTGCAGGGACATACTTAATACACAACTACAAGCCAGAACCACAGCTTGTTATTATGTTCAACACAGCAGGAGGGGTTGTCCGGTCTCAGTTGGAGGTCTTAGTAGGCCAGCATCCTCAGATTGCTGTCATCTGGGAGAAGGTAGCAGTGCATACATGGGTCAATGGCTCATTTAAAAAAACAAACAGAGGCCGGGCAGTGGTGGGGCACGCACGCCTTTAATCCCAGCACTTGGGAGGCAGAGGCAGGCGGATTTCTGAGTTCCAGGACAGCCTGGTCTACAGAGTGAGTTCCAGGACAGCCAGAGCTACACAGAGAAACCCTGTCTTGAAAAACAAACAAACAAACAAAAACCAGAAAAACAAACAAACAAAAAACCAAAACATGCACATACTGTCAGCATTCACACTTGTTCTTGAGAGAGGCCTTTCCATCCCTCTGAGCCTCACCTCTCACCTGGGGGAGGCTTTGCCTTTCCCATGAGTCTGAGAGGGCTGTGCCCGTGTCAAACACTACACACTCACACCTTCTCAGGACATTATCTACTGTTCTTAGAACGTCCTCTGCTCTCCACATACTCACAAAGGGTTTACTGGGCTCCCCACAGTGAGAGTAAAAGAGACTCTCACTCACTGCCTTGCAGCTCCATTTTCAAGTGTTCTCCTAAACCATCCATCCACCGATTTCTGTCCATGTACTGGCTACCTCTTTGCACAAGAACCTGGTGAATGCAGTTCATTTGGCCATCTTTTCCATCCCTGGAGGACATGGGTAGAGGTACATATCACATATCAGTCAAGCAACTAATGATATATGTTTCCCAGAGTCCCTGATAGACAAAAAAGGAAAAAAAAGTTAGGAGACAAAGCAAGCCAACTCATATAGCATCACATAGCATGCTAACTGGACAGACCCCACTCTGAGAGGGGAACAGGGGAGAGAGGAGAGGCAAAGACTGATGTTTATGATATGTGACAATTTGCCAAGTCTCCCGTGTGTGTTAATTCTCTTGTCTCTGGAGTGGGATAATGGTGACATTACCCTAGAGGGTGACGAAGATCCGATAGAGACAGATCTGCAGGGTTGTCACATGGGAGATGCTCCAAGGCTGTAGCTTCCAAGAGTGTCCAGCAGCCATCATATAGCCCACACCCCTTTCTCTTGATGGACTTCACTGCAGGGCTCCACCTCCTGGTCCAAGCACTGCTTTAACTCAGCCATCTTCAATTGTCTCATTTATGAAGAGTCCCTCCCCCGAACCCCCACTGGATGAGAGATGAGCAGAGATTGCTTTTGTAGAATCCTAGGAACGATGACATCCAAAAAGCTCAAGTAGCCATCAGGGACCCCAACGAGTGACACAGAGGGATAGAGAGATGACTTAATAAACTTCTTTCTGCATAAGCATGGGGACCTGAGTTTGATGCCCAGAGCCCATTTTTTAAAAGCCTGTTATCCCTGCTCTGGGGAAGTGGAGAGAGAGGGATCCTTACAGCTCACTAGCCAGCCAGTCTAGCCAATCAGAAAGCTCCAGGTTCAATGAAAGGAACTGTCTCAAAAGAATGAGGTTAGCAAGATACCAAGGAAGACTTCTGGCATGGAATTCTGACCTCCACATGTAACATACATGTGCACACCATACACATTTGCACACACTTCAACATATACATTTAGGACATACACATACATCACATACAGACACCCAAAGACACACGAAGACACACACACACACACACACACACACACACACACACACGAATGAATGAAGTGATACAGGGCTAGAATAAATCCAATATCCCCAGCCTGTAAGACAAAGTGAGTGGCTGATATTACTTACCTAGGTATGGAGTGGGGGGGAAAAAGACAGGTGTGAAAGGGTAGTGAATTCTCTTTAGAATATGCTAAAGGTTGGCAACAGAGCCCAGCAGGTTGGATATGGTGAAAGTTGGCTTCTTTCACTTAGCAAACTTTGACTGAGTACTCTCCAGATTTTGAGGATGCTTTAGGAAATCAAACCCCTGACATTAGCAAGCATAGCCTCAAGCTGACAGAACAAGTGAATAAGCATAACGAATGGGCTAAATGTATGTGGTGTTCGGAACTTGCAAGCATGGAGATGTGTTCTGTCTGTCCCGAGGTACTAGGAGAACCAGGCGTGATCTCTTGAGAGAGATTTCTGAATAATAAAGATCTCAAAGTAATGCCTGCTTGCACAAGCTGCTTTGGAGAGGTCAGAGTGGCGAGTGGGTATCAGGAGTGTGCTGGTGCCCAGAGAACGGAGAAAAGAGGATTCCAATTGGTTAGTGACCAGAGGAAGTTCAAGAAGGACGGTTGCAAACTCAGTCATGTCTCATGGAGGCACGCTTCTCCATGGTCACCTTGTGAAATCACATGTGGTTTGGAGTCTGGGGTAGAATCCTGGCTCAGGAACTCTTAACCTTTGACCCACACTTGTTTCTCCCCTGTCAATACAGATAACCTGTCAATACAGATAAACATCGAACTCACTGGCCATTGTGAGCATGCTAGCAGATCAAGAAACACACTAGACAATGCATCTCACTGCTAGCATTATAGGTGTCACCCACAAGTGTCTTCCTGCAGCCCTCTGTAGCCCCGGGTGAGGCATGCTTTATTTATGGAGGAGGAAGTTGTGGAGGAGTTTAGTTTTGGAGAAGGAAAGCCCTGATTTTCAGGATGCAATATGCACGGGGATTAGATCGATACAGGATGAACAGAAAATGGCAAAGGAGAAGGGACTCCAGGTTCCTCCACTCCCATCCCACCTCCTGTTTTCTGAGGCAGCTGGAGTGTGTGCTTGGTGGGAGTGGACAATAGGTGTCCTTAGAGAGCAGGTTGGTGGCCTCGCTGCTGTCTCTGGTCCTTTGCTGCTTGGAAATTTGTGGTCCTGCTGTTACATACTCATCTGTCTCCAAGCACTTCGTCTTCGAATATGTCATTCCTTCCCCCATCCCTGCCTCCCGGCCTGGATGGACTTGGAAGGTGGATCCAGACAGACACTGTATCCTTGCTTCAGCTAAAGATGCAAAACAATCAAAAACCCAGCTGGGAAAGTCCACTGGGGTGGGTGTAACAAAATGTTACAAGATAGGTGGGTGGCTTATAAGGCACATTGTTTCTCACAGACTTGAAGGCCAGACTTTCAAAATCCAGGCTCAGGAGATTGCAACAGGCAAGGGCCTCTTCTTGCATGGACTTTTTGCTCTTCCCTTGCATGGAGAAAGAAAAAAAGAACCGAACAAGCAGCTCCCTGGCACATCGTTTTACGATGAGGGAACTAATCCCATTCACGAGGTTCCAATCTCATGATGCAAAAGGGTCCGTCTCCCAACACTATCATTTTTTGGGAGCATAATCTTGGTCTATACATTTGTGGGGAACACAGACAACAGGTCTTGAGCACAGACCATAATGGCACAAAGGAGATTTGACAGCAGTGTGGGAAAGATAAGCAATATGCTTGCTCTCCTTCCTTGCCTCACACTAGCTTCTACCAGCGTCCAGCAAGCCACTGTGTGCATATGTCAGCATGTGTGTGTGTGTGTGTGTGTGTGTGTGTGTGCGCGCGCGCGCTCTCTTGATTGTTGATTGGTAGCAGGCGTGGAGGTTGGGTTTGCCTCTAGTCACACATGTGAGCAAAGAAAGGTGAAGGATTCAGGGTTAGTGAAAAAGGATTAAGGGACTCTGTGAGACGAACCCTATACCCTCCCCTCTACTTCCACCATGCTTCCGGGTAACAAAGATTGTTACAGTGACTAGGAATCTGAAGTCCCTAGAAATCTGTGGCTGGTTTGTGTTGTCTTCCCTTTGTGGGTTGCACCAGAAGAAACCCAGGTGTGCCCCCTGTGACGTCATGTGCTAACTTGAAACATCTAGAATCTTTTCCGGAAAAGTGGAAGGCTGTCAGGTCCAGCGGAACCGGCTGCCTTTTCACAGTCCTCTAGAAAGGGCTGCCTGGGCTCGGAAGATCTTGACTTTGCTCCTCCTTTTCTTATGTCATCTTCAAGGGTCCTGACCTCCATTGACTTCCTGTCTCAAGGTCACAGTACTTAGGAGATTTTTCACAGGTAGAAAGAAATGTCAGGGGTGGGTCAAGGAGAGCAAGTGAACACTGTTAGATCCCACAGACATGTTCTAGAGATTTGCACGGCAGACCCCTCCCTCCAGTGCTGCAGAACCGTTCAAAAATCAGGGGAGGTATCGTTTAAGGAAGTTCAAACCTGCCCCTCTTTTATCTAATGAAGTGTTCTTTTGTCATGCAAATAGCGTCATCATTCTTCGAGTTGAGAGTCTGTCTTGGCTTCCGTTAAGTGAGACACACCTCCGTGGAGCATAGCACGGGGAGGATATGCTGCAGGGTTTTGCACACAGGCTAGCGACCACCCTTCTGTCTTTGTTGCGGTACTGGCTTTGGTGCCCTTTGTTTATGACAGGTATTATTTTGACCACTGGAGGGCCCTCTAGATAGCTGGAGAATTCTAATTCTTGCCTGCAGCTCACGCCCAGATTTTTTTTGAGCAAGCAGCGAGCATTTCAGTGAAAATCGGATTTAACTGGGAAAACTAGCAGTAGCGGTCGGCATTCCTTTTATTTAGGAATTTAAGCATACAAGAAGCCTCTGTTTAAAAGAGCGGCATTTGGATTAGGGTCTGTGGTGCCTGGAGAGTGATCTTGCAGAACTCAGCCCAGCTTAGGAGAGCAGAGCTCTGAACAAAGGTTATTATTTTTTTTCCTGTGTGGGAGAATCACCAAGATGGATGGAGACGAGCAAGGAACGAATTATTTTTATGCTAGGAAAAGAGAGTTGCGGCCAGGGCTAAAACAATTGTTTGGGGCTATGACCCTTCACAGGGAAGGGAACACTGCTCCCTTGATTTGTTTTTGACCCACGTTTCCTCCCCCGACCCCCATCTTATTGTTGAAATCTACTTTAGAGAGTTTTTCGGTTTTCTGATGTTGCTAAGAATATCGTAAATCTGAGTTCTGAGATGATGACACAGTATAAAAAGTCTCACATCCTACCCTCTGTATTTCCAAACACAGACCTGTTGAAGAACCAGGTAGGGAAAAAGAAAAGGGGGTGGGGGGAGGGCCAAGAGATCAGAAAGGCAATTTGAGACAGTGAGCACACGGTTTCCTCTGTAGAACACAAAGACAATCCATTTCTCCATACCACACCAATATTAAGCCAGGCTAAAAGGAAGTTTCATATTCTGATATTTTACGGCCTGGAACAAAAAATGGGACTGGGAAGGGGCCCCTGACATTGGGGTGGGGGGGGTGGTAGAGAACTAGAGCCAAGCCAAGTGGAGACAGGTGAGCCTGCAGGGATTCAGAAGGTTAGCTTGGGCTCTAGTAATCTAAGAACGCACTATGGAACCAGATATGGTCAGTGGGGACATAGCTCCTGTAAGGCTCTGTGGAGGACAGGCTTGCTTCTTAGAAAATGTGTCCAGCTGTAAAAACTGAAGTCTCTTACTGAAATCCCTTAGATTGTAGATAAGTACCTGACCCATATAAAGGACCATTCCTTTCTATATTTGTTTGGAAGAGGGGTAGGAAAGGATACAGCTCCAAAAGGTAGCCTCAGTTTCCCTTTTAAACCTGTCAGTTTGTAGGTTAGGGGACACAGTCAGACTATTCAGACAGACTTACTTTGGGGAATGCTGCCCCAGAGCTGCAGGGGACACAGCAGCCCCTGGCAAGCTTGCGTCTTGCTTGCGTCTTTTTGACCAGCGTTCTGCTCTTTTATTAACCCCTTGTCACCTGGGGGCAGTGGGTATGTATGAACACATACAGTTACACAGTCACACCTAAGAGTCTGCATCTGGTAACGACGAGACAACCGGGAACGGAGCATGGGTTCTGGACCAAGGCTGACTTGGTGTCATGGGAGGCAAGTGATGTTCTGACACTGTGTTCCCAGAAAGGCCGAGCAGGGCTTATCTGTAAGGGCTGGAGACTAGGGTGGATGCAGCAGGCTGAGGGGAGAAATTCCTCACTGAGAGCAAAGGTGGATGCCACATCCTTGTCTGTAATCCTCTCCCTGCCTCTGAGGTCCCAGCTGTCATTGTGTGTAGCACTGATATGCACACATTTTCCTCTGACGTATTTGCACACAGATATACTTCATGCAAGCAGTTGTGCTGAGCACTGGGCACCTGGCAGGCAAGCAATGAGTAACTTAGGGAACACTGAAAAAAAAAAAAAAAACCGCTAAGGTTGTGTGTCATGGCTGTCAATGCGGCTCCTGTTCAGAGGATCCACCAAGCTTGAGGTTGGGCGAATTAATAAAGGGATGGACAAGCTCTGCCTGACCAGAGTCGTAGTCTCTGAACTCTGGAGCTACTGTACAAAACAACCATTAGCAGGAATGAGAGCTGGTTGGTGGAAGTACAGGGCGGGAGCTGGGAAGTGGTTTCTTTGTTCTGGGAAATTTCAGCCGGCACGAACCGCAAATTTTACTGTCTGCAAACCAAGAGCCCCTCCCCTCCCCCTTACCGCTTTCCTTTCCAACCTGAGAATTCATTCGCAGCCTCCCTCGGTCTTTTCCTCTGCCCCCCACCCCCCCAGCAGTCTCCAGGGATCTCTTTGTTGAGAACACCCTGAGACAACTCAGAGTTGCAAAGTTCCAAGGGCACAGCCAGGGTTGTCCTCCAAGGAGAATGGTCTCCAGGGCACAGACCCCCCCCCACCTGTTGATCTCCCCTTTCCCCGGGGGTGAGAGGCAACCTGCATTGTGCCGGGATCTCACGCGTTTCCCTGGCAGGCTCTGCAGATGGCGCTCGTGAGCAAAGCCACCTCGGTCCCTTGCCTGCCCCTCCCCACTGTCGGGGCCTCGCTGGGCTAAAGCAAAAACAGATGTTTTCATCATTTCTGGATCGGGCACGTGACTTGCAGTTCAGCAATGTGCCTACAAAACCCAGAGTTGTGCGTTTCCTTCATCTCCCGCAAAATAAAACAATCTTCTTTAAATGAGCTTTCCTCTAAGTGAGCCTGCGACACAGGAGCTCTTTAGCACAAGGGATTGTTTGCTTAATGGAGCTCCGACTGAGAGTGCCCTGCTAGCCAGTTCTGGGTCTATAATTGGGAAGTGGTCGTTTTTCAGAGAAGACAGTGAGCAGCCGGACTGGCTATCTTTACCTTAAGTGCTGAGGACAGGCGCTAGCGTTTTTAAAATAGCCCTGGTCTGGCTGGAACCTGCCTTGCGTGGGTGCAGAGGGGTCGCGAACAAAACAGGAAGGCCGAGGCGGCGCGCCCTGTTCCCCGTGCCCACGGCAGGTGGCAGCATTGGCCCGAGCTGGCCTCTGCCACTGGCCAAGCCCAAAGCGGGGCCCTTTTACTTTCGGTGGCCTCAAAATTATTAGTTCCAGATGAGTTCTTGCGATTGTAATATTTGGTTTAACCCAATCGGCCCGATTGCGTCAGCGTACGCTCACACTCAGCCGTCTGAAGTCTAACCAGACATCAGAGGCTTGTTTCAGGGGTGTCAACATTCCACATCCTTTGAAAGAATTAAAACAAAACGCAAATGGAGGCTGATTTATCCCCCAAAGGAAAGTGGGGGGGGGGGTGGATTGAACAGGCATGGGGCTAGGGTGACAGGGAGGGAGTGAACTTGGAGATTCAGGATAAGAGTCAACAGTTGAACTTTGTCAGAGCCTGCTAGGGTAGAATTGGAGTTCTTTGTCGATCTAGGACAGACCTCTGGGTTCTGTGAAGGTTACGGCCAACAAATTGAACTCGCTTGTGAAAGACAAGAGGCCTGGAGTCTTGTAGACTGCTATTGCCAGGCACAGAACGCGCTGAGCCTCTGTTTAACCCTTGGCCTGGCTGCTCCTGCCAGGGCTAGACACAAGCTCCTGACAGCTTTAGGGGATTTCTGAATCTCCCTTAAGGATGCAAGCTGTGTTTCCGGGAGGATAGCAGCCCACACCCAAGAGGACCTCTTGAAAAGATGAGGCCTCCAGCAGACCTTGCTGAGTGGACCCGCTGGAATAATCATGTGTCTTGTAAACAGTCCTTTTGCGTGTCACACTCCCCGCAGGGATACTTGGGGACCCATTCTACTGGCCTCGGGTTTTACAGGTGTTATCCTACAAGATTAAAAGACTGCACGCTCTGAGCGCAGGGGCACTACTAGTTAAATCTGCCCACAAGGCATACAGTTCCACCCACTAGAGTGGAAAGGGTGCCTGGCCTCCCTTGCCTGAGCTGGAAATGACTCTGTCTCGGAAAAGAAGGTCTGGTCTTTACTGTGCAGCCCCCATCCATGCATTTTTTTTCAATCTGTGCTCAAATTCTTCAAGTAACATGCTCAAGGAACCTAGGGAGATTCCTTTTAGCTAATTCCTGGGAGCTCACTTTGGAGCAGGTCCCCGGCTCTACGGTGCTGATGAAAAGCCAGCATCCATCTGGCAGATGCTTCAGGTCCTGCCTGTGGAGAGCTGGTGGTGGCTGATGGGGGTTGGAGTCTGCCAGGCCAGCCGGCTGAGCAGCCATCTTGTTCTTCCCCTTTCTCTGCTCAGTGGTGGTCTAGCTCTGTGAATCAAGCATGGACAAAATGGTGGGTGAACCTCCTGAATGTTTGGAGATCTTGGCGTCCTGGATCTTTCTTTCTCTCTGAAAAATACACGTCTCTTCCACAGTATTTTGCCTCCTGCCTGAGGTGAAGAGGGGCAGTAGGGGTGGGGGGGAAATAAACTAAGTTGGAGAAGAGAGCGTATTGACAACAGCGCTCCTTGGGATGGTGGAAGGATTCCAGTGTTCTTCCGGCTCACTGACTTGATTCTCTTCTGAGAATCAGCTTTTGAACATCTTACTATGCGGTGGTTGTCAGTCCTGCCAGCTTCGGATGATTTTGAACCAGTGAACCCTAAATTTCTGAGGATCAGAAGTTCAGTTCGAGGTCAGCTCGGGCTCCAAGGGACCGTATTGGTGTGGGAAGGAGTGGATTTCCATTTAAAGCTGCTCTCATCACAGTGGAAAAAGAATAGGTTAAAAATCCACAGTAGCACTTCCCCACAAGGTGGTTGGAATATATAGCCAGATATCTATCTATCTATCTATCTATCTATCTATCTATCTATCTATCTATCTACCTATCTACCTATTATTTATTTTAAGTAACTGCAATTTACTTCTAATTCAACTTTTTTTGCTTTTGTCTATAAAGCAAAATATATTGTCCTAAATATTAAGTAGCTCTGCCAAGGTCATACATGTTCAAATCCTGGCCTGGAATCTCTGGGTAAAGTCTCTGGCTCCTCAGAAATGATTGAAGCTTTTTCTTAGTCATATAATGTTCATGACTAAGTCAGCCTCTTCTTCACTAGCCACTTAACCTATGCTACTATTGTCTGTGAAAAATTAGGAAAAAAATATCACTCTGAAATTCTTGAGCGATGTTCTATTTTTCTGCTTTAAACAAATGCCTATGTTCAGACAGCTTGGTGAGAGTTTCTCTGTATCCCGATTTCTCTAATTTATCAGTTATGGTTTCAAAAGGGCTTCAGTGCCTGTGTGCGGCCATCGTGGTGGGAGCTGCCATGCAATGTTCTGTTTTTATGGGTAAGGCTGGAATGGAGCCCTAGAAAAGTTCAGCTGAGGGTAAAGTAGGTGATGGCAGGGTAGTCGATGACAGCAGGAGGCACCCCATCTCCTAGCTTGGTGAGACCATCTTCCCTGGAGGCTCTTCTAGATGATGGGCGTGACTGTCTTTCCATTGGAGGCAGCCAGCATTCTCAGAAATAACTCATGCTTCCTGGGCCAGGAAACATGACTGGCATTAGTAGTGTGAGTCTTCTAAAATGAATTAGTATTGGGGCTGGAGATTCAAAAACGCACAGTTTTAATCAGAAGAAGGTAAGGCTTTTTTGGGAAAAGGGGACAATAAACAAAATCAAGTTAAAGACTTATCAGAACCCTGTTTATGGTCATAGGTTTTTCTGGAGTTGTTTAGGATTTTTGACACCTAAAGGTTGAGGAAATCTTTGACCAGCGTACTGTCTTAAGGAAGACCAAAATGGTCCAGGTAACAGAATGTATGAGTTTGATCGAATCTCCAATCTAAAGAGGGAAGGTTATGACAGATATCTCTGATATAACTGGGAACTTGTAGATCCCGGGACATTAGTGATAATTAGATTTGAATGGATCACTGTGGTTTTGTCGCAAGAAGTCCATATGGCTAGGAGAGGCAGACTCAAGTATTTGGGGGCTGAGTATGAGGATGCTTGCTTGCAACTCAGTTTCAAAAGATTCATTAAAAAAACATAAGTATTCTAGAAGGTTAGCAACTGGTGACTCAGGGATGTGTGTATCAAAGTTCATCACAGACTAACTCAAATCTATAACAATGTTTCTAATAAAAAAAAAAACTATGAAAACAGAATGTGCCCCTCCATAAACAGCTTACTGTACTTACTCTTCAGGTAGCAAACAAGTATGTGAAACACTGTGTTTAAGCCAGGGCAGAAGGGAAACATAGCGAGATCTTGAAGAAATCTTAGGGAATGATTCCTTTTTTCCTAGGACATTAGTAGAGAAAATCTTCCAAGATGGCCTAGTATCTGGGCTGGAGATTTTTTTAAATGCACAGTTTTAATCAGAAGAAGATAAAACATTTGGAGACAAGGAGGCAATAAAAGAAAAAAAAACTTAAGGAATTGAAGACTGGGAAACAAAGATCACTCCAAGTGAACGTGGTGGAGGATGTGCTGATATGGAAGCTGGTGTCTGGGGACAGATGGCCTTGAACCCATACCCACAGTGTTGGGAAGAGGCACATGGAACTATCAACACTCAACTGCATGGAACTTTCTTCTATAGAAACTCTTGCCCAAGCTTCCAAACCAGTACATGTGATTTCTTTTCAGAGGTCCTCCAGTGCAAACAGGATCATTCAACTGGGTCTTTTCTGTTCCCAAGCTCATCCACACACATGTACGTCACATAGGCCGTATGTGAGTCCTATGATGACGGCAGTTGGCTCTGAGCATAGTTCTTAGAATCAGCCAACACATTTCTGCTTCGGATCCTTTTCACATTCCCACCCCTGACACATACACACTCAACAACTCAGCTCCCCACACTTGCCACAGGCTTTGCTTTTGGACCAACTGGTGGTCACAGGGTTCTTTGTTCTCATGGTGGTTTGCTTTGTGAGTCTCCTGGCTCTTAGTGTAGAAATAGCATCCCCCTCTGTTCCTGAGGACTTTGTGTCCATATTTTTCCTGCATCACATAGCATCTCTGACATGACTGCTTTTGTGCCCATATTTTTGCTGTAGAACTTAGCATCTTCTGCCGTGACCGCTTGCCTGTCTATTTTATTTCCTTGACTCTGTCACTAACAGAAAAAGTCCCTTACCCTAGTTGGCTCTAAATCTCCAGTATTTAGCAAGCCACCTGGTCCTCAGTGTGTGTACTTAATTCTTCTGGGAAGAATGAGTGGACCGATGAAGGAACAGAAAGAGGAGCTGATATCTATGTAGGTGTCTACACTGTTAGTTCTCTACCTGAGTACATAACTATGAGAATTCGCTATTTAGGTAAAAAGTTGCAGCTATAAGTGGGTCACAGAGTTTCTGTGATGGAGGCTTCATCTCTGCAGTTTTCTTCTTCCTGTCTCTGTCTTTCTCTGTCTCCCCCTCTCTGTCTCTCCCTATCTATCTATCTATCTATCTATCTATCTATCTATCTATCTATCTA
>JANHMN010000024.1:2299050-2309282 GCA_030674055.1 Rhabdomys pumilio | reverse complement strand
CTATCTATCTATCTATCTATCTATCTATCTATCTATCTATCTATCTATCTCATGTGTGTGTTCATATCTGTGTGCAGGTGCAAGTGTAAGTTCATCCATACAAAAGCCAGGGTTTTCTGTTGACATTGGTTGAGAGACCAAGAACAGGCCAATGAAGAAGATGCAGCCTTAGTAGCAGTGGAATCCCCAGGATCTGCTCCCCAGGGATCATTGGGAGAAGAAGCTGAGACTTGGTACAATGAAGAGGGTCCAAGAGAAGCTATTGGTGAAAGTACAGTCCAGTTGTAGCAGGAGAGCCATGCATTTTGTAGATGTCAGCACCACAGGATGACCACCAAGATCGGCAGCAGTAGTGAACTAGAGTGTGCCAGAGCCTGGAAGACAAGCTGTGTGCTAAAGAAGGCAGAGCTGAGAAGTCACCCAAGTCCCTTGGAGGAGCCCAGAAGATCATGAATGAATCCCTGATATTGGACATTGAGTTATTTACAGTATTGGAGTTTGGTTTTGTTTTGTTCAGATTCTGAGTGTGCCCTGGTTCTTCCCTCTTGAACTAACAGAATATTTAACTTAATTTTGATCTTTACAGGAGCCCACAGTGAGAGACTTTAAACTTTTAAAAGAGATTTTGGAGTTTTAAAGAGACTGGATGTTTTAAAGAGACCACACTTCTCTTTCAAATATGTTTGAATTTTTAAAGACTGTGGGGTCTTTAAAGCTATGTATGTTCTATGTTATGATATTAATATTAATCTTGGGGATAGGTGAGACAGGAAAGGTTCTAACTGAAAAGTGATGTGTTTGTATGTCAAGCTGACAAGGGGTCAGTTGGAATCGCTAGTTTTATGTAAGTGAAATAAACCCTTTCCTTCCCAAGTTGTTTTTGGTCCTGGGGCTCTATCACAGCAATTGCTATCCTAAATAAAACACATCTAGATATGGCCCTTTTAACTAGAGACCTCACAAAATAAACACCAAACACTCACTAAGCCAAAAGGTTTTCAGAGTCCAATGCCTGTATGAGCTGAAGAGAAAATGCATTTGGTCACAGAGCCATGGCCAGTTCATCTCTGAGTCATGATAAGAGACAACTGAGCTAAAGCTTGAATCTGTTGCTGTTGACAGTCCTAGGCCAGGAACCACAGGGTCTGCTCTGATTCCTAAACAACCACCTCTCACCCATACAACAGACACTGTGTCATCGGGTTGGCTGTGGGTTTTGTCTTGGAACTGTTGTCTTGACTAGTAATTTTAAAAATTTTCTGTGTCCTTGCTCCCCTTACTCATATACGAAGAATAAGGAGTCTATGGCTGCTCTGATGGTTCAGGGACAAACTAGCCGTCTCTTTAGGATGCTTGTAGAAGTTCCAGACAGACTCAAATCATAGGGTAACTTGAAGGCTCTTGGTGACTGATTCTTCTATCCAAGAACGGGCATCTTTTAAGCTGACTGAGTATAAGGACTTTATCCAATGTGAGAGAGGACTAGTCATCTCTTTATTCCATATCATCAAACCAGAAGCACCAAGATCCTCCCCCTACAGGTGACCAAGCCTGTGACCAGAAACTCATATAACATACCCTCTTTGAAATACTTCCCACATGGACATTTTGTCTCAGTTCAATTTGTAAAATTCAGTGAGTCTTTGTTGAGCAGAGTCTTAAGTGCGGCTCTTTTCTGGAAGCCACAGGCCATTACGGAAACTGTGAGTGCTCAAAGCTGTCTTGCTCTTCATTGTCTCTGTTCCCAGTTTCACTGGGAAGGTTCCGAGAAACCAGTAAAATAATACATGGCAAAACGCTTTCCTGAAGATGAGGGAGTGTAGTTTAGTCAGTGGTAGACTCTTGAGAGTAAGTAAGCAAGTACGTTCTGGGTTCAGGGCCTGGCCCTTCAAAAACATTGTACAGCAATGATGATAGCCATAACTATGAGTCACTCTGAAGGCAATTTTATCATGTTAGAAGCATGGCATATGCCTGGGAAGCACTTGTACATACACAGAGCATGACTAAGCACCTGAACGCCCCCGCATCTTCTACTAGCGTCCTGATGTCCCAGTGTCTGCAAAGGAGCTTGCTATAAGTCATTTCCTGCTTGCAACAGGAAAACAACAGTGAAAGAGAGTTCCCAGAACCTTTCAGTGGCTCATGGATTCTGAACGGTGTTGAATTATCCTCCTTGCTAACCTGTGAGGTGCATATGGATTGAATGGTAATTCCATCCCTATTAACCTTCTAGCCTTGGTACCACCAGGCCTTTCTATGACCTCTCAGGAAGACCTTACATCGTAGCAAACCCATCCCTACCTCATCCATCTCTCTATCCTTGCTGGGCTCTGAAGCTCCAGCATCCCTTCTTGTCTCCACCATTCTGTGTTATTGGCTAACTTTCCCTTTCCGTTCTATCCAAGTCTTTGTATCTCCCATGAAAACCAACGCAGGGTACTGCACATGGTATGTGTTCAATAAATATTTATTGGATGAATGGTTCATTTTCTTCTCCATATGATATTCAAAAAGACTTAATTAAGGGATTAACTATATGAGGCACCGCGCCAGGTGCCCTACAGAGATAATTACATGGAGGAGCCCTGTCCCTAAGTAGCTTAACATCTAAAACTATTAAACAGATATAAACACTCATTTATAGCAGCCAATGACCTGGGTTGTTAATCTAGACTCTATTGACATGCCCCTCCCCCAATGGTTGACTCTACGAAACCTCAGAGTTCATATGGAATCTGTTGCATGCAAAATAGGAGCCATAATCACTGAGACAATTCGAACTAAAAACGTGGTGAGAAGCAGAGATGCTGAATTTCCTCCCAATATGTTGGTTGGCTAGATAAAGGCTATGAGAGAAAGAGGGTAATGCTTGGAATTACTACATGAGCCATTGGGTGGCTGTTCTGCCATGTAGTGGGAGGGTGGTAGCTTGGTAGTGAGGTGGCAGAAGATGAAGGAGCGAAGAGACAGAAGGCGGGCGCTAAGTAAGCTTGAGATGTCTACCAGACATAGATTTCAAGCGGGGTGGGAGCTGGTGAAAGGATTAGAACTCAAGAGAGAAGTAGGCTGGGGAAGTAAAAATGGGAAATGGATGTGCATTTTGATACTTAAAGCCAGCGGCTGACCAGCAACGCTGTCCTCACATGCAGAGTTGGACCACAGTAAGAAGAAAGTGGTGGTCCATTATGCGAAGATTACTCTTAGGAACTGTGTCACTTCCCTGTGCTGGCTTAGTGTGCCGCTGGCTAAACTGAACTGGAGTGTGGAAACCATGCCTTATAAGTCTAAGAATTTCTAGGGTGCACCATTGTGGATACAGTGAGTGATACTCAGTCTTATAAATGAAAAGGAAGGGGGAGACAGAGATAGATAGATAGATAGATAGATAGATAGATAGATAGATAGATAGATAGATAGACAGACAGATAGAGCATCTCACAAGCTGAGCAGGAAAATGAAATAACCTGAAGCCGGAGGCTTCTGTGACTGAGATCAACACTGTTTCTAGCAACCTTGGGGTGAAGGGTAGGAGAGGGTGTGGCATCGCATGTCCCCACAGGACAGGGAGCAGGATAGCTGCTCTGCTGTGTCAAAGATCTGGAGTCCTTGGTAGGACACACACCCAACAATGACATCTGTGTACAAGGGCACTTGGCTAGGGAACAACTGCACTTCCACCTTAGCCATCTGCTCTGTGAATTCCCAGCCCACTGGCTACAGTGTTGCTTACCTCTTAATTACCCGGCCTTGGCTCCCACCTGGCTCCAGAGAGCCTCTCTGCATCCCTTCTGCATTTTAAACAGTGACCTGACAAAGCCTGTGTCTCTGGCTGAGTTTGCCTTTGGTCAATTGGAGCCAGCCCTTTCCCCCTTGGATATTCTGACCTTGCCCATTTACTGCTTCTGAGCATCCTGACATCCTGGTGGCCCTGGCAGCTCTGAGCTGATTCTGCTACTCAGAGGCAATGCCCCACAGGGCAAATTGGCATTTAGAGCCCCTGACAGTAGCTGGCACAGGGAAAGCCAATTAAGAGGGCAGTTGAGAGGTGCCTGGACCTATGGCACAGTCACCATTGGTAGACTGTCCAAGCGGCAGTGATGGTAATTATCTGAATCTCTCATGCTCTGTTAAAGACTCTGGTATCTTGGGAGAGAACCCAATTTGGGTTTACCTTACTCCAGATGATTTATAAGTCTGCACGATCCTTCTTCTATAAATGTTTAGCCATTTATTTTCTAGTTTTTTGAGAATAGGGTCCTGGGGTTAGATATTTTAGTTCAGAGCATATATACCACAGGTAAGTTTTTCCAGCTTTCACACAAAAGGCCTCCTTTTAACCCTCTTTGGTTTCTTCTTAAACACCAATTCATAGAGAATGTTCCCAAACTCGGCCTAGCCCTTCTGCATTGAGTTACTTTTACTCTGTGGGTGTGTTAGTCTTTCCTGCTCTGTCAGCTTCCCTAATCATGACAGGGATGGAGCATGACGTTTACATTTCTGAGAAGCCTCTCCTCACCAGCAGTTAAGACAACATAGCCTAGGTGCCTGGGAAACACCAAAAGGCAGATTTGCATAACCATTCCATGGACCCAGCTTTTATTAAGAGAGCTGAAGGATAATGTTTGTGAATTTTATTTCAAAGTGTTTGGACCCCAAGTTAGTGTTTGCTACAACAAACCAAGAGGGAAGAAAGAAGAGAGAAGCAGCTCCCCATCTCTTTGCAGATGGCAAGCTAGACAGAAGGGTCTGTGGCAAACCAGACTGAAGGGTCTAGTTCCTTACCAGAAAGATCTGGACTTGAATTTTAAGATTTTAAGGTTTTGACTACAGAAAGTGTTTCTCTGAGGGTAGATGGCATACTTAGTTCATACATCTGGGATGAAGATGGCAGAAAACTGCTCTGAGGACAGGCCTTCAACTCCATCACTATCCATTTGGTGTCTGTTGAGATCTTTAGAGTCAGCAGGGGAGGGGAACATTAAAAGAGGGGAACATTAAAATTCAAGTTTAGAAATATGTTCATTATTCTTTCTTCTTTATAAGAGAGATATTACTGCCCAACAAAAGCTCTGATACGAAACTGAACTAACGGAACACTGCTTGAAATACTTACCAAACAGTTCTGTCTGCTCAGTCTTCTATCGTAACCAAAAAAAAAAAAAAAAAAAAAAAAAACCAAACCAAACCAAACCAAAAAACTATGGAGTGTGAGCTGGCATGATCACTGCACTACCCGACCAGACTACACTTTGATGACTGATGGAATCATGAGGAGTTTCAGGGGAATCCATTATTAGATGGGATTCTTGCTTGGCCTTAGATGGAGCAGACCCCAGTGAAACGTCAAACTGAGGATGACTCTTCATTAACCAACAGGTCTGACTAAATCTGTGCTCAGGGCTGCTGGAGATGGCTCCATGAACAACTGAGAACCCTTGACGGGCTTGTGCTATGGTGTAAACAGTCAAAATCAAATGCTTAGAAATAGATTGGGCATCATACACGATCATAAAAGAGTCAGTTAGTCAGAGGCAGAGGTGGGGAGACACATATGGATCTCACTGACTAGCAAGCCTAGCCTGTTTGTTTGGTGAGGTCAGTGAGAGACTCTATTTTTTGTTGTTGTTTGGGGTTTTTGTTTGTTTTTTAATAAATGTGTATCTCTTGAGGAATAATATCAGAGGTTTTGCATATCATCTATTCAGGGTTTGAATATTGGATACTTCCTGTGCTCTACTTTTTTTTTATTGTTTTGGTTTTTTTGTTTGTTTGTTTGTTTGTTTTTATTGTAAAGTTGGCTATTCCACCAGTATAAACAAGATTATACTAAAGTAACAACTCTACGTTTAAAGCATTAGTATGACAAAATGCTTACTTCTTGCTCAGGTAACACACGTAGCAAGGGTTGTTGGGACTTCTCTGTTCCATGTGTCACTTGGAACCCTTACTAAGGAAAGCTTGCACGCCATTTTTAGATCTGAACTTTCCAGTGGGAGTTCCGTGATTACCGAGGACGGGAAGAGAAGGCTGGATGAAGAACACTGTCTCTCAGCTGTCACCACTGTTCACAGTCCAATCCATCTCAACTAGTCATGTGACTCCAACGCCATGCAGTGGAGGTTGGCTAATATAAGGACACTAATGATTTCTGCTACGAACGTGACATGGATACATAAATATGGCCGTTACCTCCCATGCAAAATGCAGGGTTCTAAGAGTCATCAGGAAGATGGAGACCAAATGCTGAGGAGGGGCTGGGTAAGTCGGCAGGGCTGAGTCTGGGAAAGTGTTTTGTAGACTATGGTGTTTCAGTGAAGGCAGGAGGATTGGTAGGCTTTGATGGGCTCTTGAACAATGGCATATTGGCGGAGAGGCGTCAACAAAACAGTGGGAAGTTTGCTTGAGGCACAGAGCACATGATTAGAAAACCAAAACAAATGACAACAACAACAACAAAACAAAACAAATTGAAACAGGAAAACAACCATCCTAAGGTAGCGGTGTCTGATGGAAGAGCATGCACATACCAGGTCCATGTACCCTTCATGTGTACTAGCCCATAGTCTTCAGTCCAGCTTTTTTCTAAGATAAGTTTAGTAACCCAAAGCCATGATAATGTGTGACAGAATTAGTGTTTTCTACAGTGGGTGCATTAAACACCCATTGGAGGATTAGGTGAGGGCAGATGCCAGAAGGCCATAATGACCCTTTGCTCTGAAGGAAGAAGACGAGGTGGAAGGTTTCAGAGCAGGAGAGCCATAACTGGAGCCGGACCAAGTGTGTACTCTGGGAGAGCAAAGCAGAGGAGTTGGAACTGAACTCAGTTCTCTGTGCAGCAGAAGCAGAGGCTATGGGCCATTAAGCAATCAAGTGTACTCCAGGCAGGTCTAAGCCAAGTGAGAACCTGACTTGGAAGCAGATAGCTGTGTCTGAGAGGCACGGGTTTCAGATGGGGCCCTGCGATCCGGCGAGGGTTCCTAAATCAGTCATCGGCTACTTTCATGTAGCAATGACACGACTGAGGGATGTTTTGAGCAATGCCTCTTCGTCCTTCACTGTATCTAGCCTGACTCTGGTCCTGTGCCCGACACACCTGTCCTTTCAAAGCCGGAGGACGTTTTCAAAGCAAATCCCTCAAACTCAAACTCCTTGCCTTTCTTTCGAAAGCTCTCCTTTTCCTCTGTGAGTGATGAAATAATTGAAGTTGGGATGTTGTTTCTCTCTCTCTTTCCCCCTCTTTCTTTTCTTTCTTTTTTTTTTTTTTACAAGAGCCATTACAAAGGTGTGAAATATTAGACACTTACGCATCTGTGAATAAGATTGTAGGCTAAAACGTGTGAGTTCCCATCTCAGCTAATGAACCAGAATATGGCTTTAATTTTTGAACAGCAAAAAAAATGTTCTGTTTTTTTTTTTTTGGTCATCCTGCAGAAGACTTCATATTTTAATAATTCAGTGGAGCCTAATTACTTTAATTAATCACCTTCTTTTGAGAGATGTCAGTGGGCTTCATTATATTCTTGTTGCTGTAGGTACTGTTGGGAATTTTAAGAACGAACACACACACACACACACACATACACACACACACACACATACACACACACACATACACACACACACACACACAAACTCTTCTTTGGTCACTCACAGATACTGTCTGTCTTGTTCATACCTCCTGTTTCTCGTCACAGTTTTGCCCCATGACTCATTAACAGAACCATCTCTGGTCACTCCATGCCTTAAAAATTGCTGTCTATGGAGAAAAGTAAAGTGCTATTTAGAGCCAGTCAATATTTTTGCATCTTTCAGAGTCATGATGGATATACTGGGACTGACAAATAGCTTTTGTTTTACAATCAGTATAATTTTGTTCCCTTACAACAAAGCATAATTAACTTGTCATTTAAGTAGTGGCAATGAGAATGTGTTCATTTCTGAAGACTGTTGGTGAAGTCTCCCTTCCTCACTTGAATGCAGTGTCCTTGTTTTGGTCCTGACCCAGGCCCACTGGGCATCACTAAGCAGATCTTTCAATCTGTGTGGGATTCTGTAAGTTTGTTTTTTTTTTTTTTCAGCATCAGTAACACATTCATCAGATGGTTAGAGGCTGGATGTTGGAGCTGGCTTGGAGTGAACCTGTGTGGTTCAACTGCTCATTCAACTGGCTTCACGGCGGCTCTTCTCTTTACTTACTGATTCTTTAGAGACGGCTTCTCGTTGTTCAGTCTGACCTCGAACTTGCTGGCTTGCCGAGGATGGCCTTGAACTTCTGAAGCTTCCACTTCTACCACCCTGTTGCTAGACTTGTGGGCTTGTACACTACTCCCAGTTTGTGAGGTGTTTGAGATGGAACCCAGGCTTCCTCCCTGCTCGGCAAGCACTCTACACCAAGCTACATCCGTCTCTTTCTTAGGATTTTCAGCCATTTTCCAGTACATATAAAATAATACCCAATTCAGCAACACATTGAAACATAAAGGGACACCATGCTACCTTTATTCCTTCCTTTAGAGGTCCCCTTCTTCTCCTTGGCAGCTGCATGGCTTTGAACTTCCTAGTGAAGTCATCCTAGAGGAAACTGTAGCATCTTTTCTGTACGTGTTACACCCCTGGCCCGGATCCTGGGGTCTCTGCTCAGTTAGGACAGCTCCACTAACTCTGCCAAGCAGTTGGGTTTTATGAGAACTGAGAACAATGGCAGTGTGCAGCCTGCCCGGTGCTACACGGTATCAGATTCCTGGAGACGGCAGAAAGACTTCCATTTAGGCTCAGGCTGTGTACTTTTATTTTGAAATGCCGACTGTCTGAAATCAGATTTATTCAGCGCCGACTTTGGCTTTGAACTGAGGCTCACATGGTACCTGTCACCTGAAGGGTGCAATTAGGGTCCACACATGGAGCTGTGTTTTCTGTCAATGCTGTGGGGTGGATGTGAATGAAGCCTCGGCTTTGTTTGGTTGGCAGCAAAAGAAGGCCTGTTTAGAAATCCTTTTTGTCTCACCTCTTCCCGTTTTCTACTAGTGCCCCACCCTCCAATCCTCCGAAATCTGCAGCAACTTGGGAGGACCCAGGAACTGACAAGGGGGGAAAAAAATCAATAATCAGATCAATTCCTGCTATGGATCCAGAAAGACTTGTGGTCAGAAACAGTCCTGGTCCTTTTGAGTCCCTTAAATTTTTTTGTATTGCATCCAGAGACGGTAATTGATTGAAACTGCCTGTGGTTTTAGGAAGTGCTCCGGTTACAAGGAAAAATCCTTTTATGTTGCTGGACGCCAGCCACAAAAATCTCTGAAGTCAGGAATCTGGCAGAGGTTGAGCCTCCTCCAGGGTGTAAATAAACCAGCCTGGTCTATAACCCAATAGAAGTCAATTTATTGTGTGTGTTTCAAATCACTCAGCTCAAAGCCCTGCCCAGTTATTAAAGAAAAAGGTGTGGGATACAGCTGCAGCTCAGACAATAGGTGATGGCAAACAGCAATGTTTTTTGGGCCCTATAGAACTCACGGAGGAAAAGATGGGCCCCATGCAGGGTCAGTACATCTCTTCCTCCCTAGTCGCAAAGAACTGCTCAGTATCAAGCGACTAGGCATAATTGGCACCCAGAAATGCTTACTAGGCTAGCTAGGAGCCCGGGGCTCCAAAAGCTTAAGTGAGTGACCGTTTTATAACGCTGGTCAGGAAACCCAGTGACATTCTTTGCTGCAGTGTTCGGCCACGTGGAAGGCATTGGAATGGGAGGTTTGGCTGGGCCAGATCTTGTTACCCACTGAAGTGCCCATGGCAATGTGTGATGGGAGCCGGTTCCAATGCCTTGGGCAGGGAACGTGTTGAGTCTCAGTTCACACAGAGAGCCGGTTCACTTACACGGCAGAAGGTTATTTGGGGTTCATTTGGTCCCGATCAAGACTAGAGGAAGAATCCCAGTGCCTGCATACCAGCATCCCTTCCTCTAGTTTTAGCATAATTGCAGTCCCTGAACGGTGTGTAGCAGCGGGTTAAGGTTGTTAAATATAGGAGGCCTTGCTTGCTTCTTGCTCCAGACTGGCAATGACAGTGAATTATTAGAGAAACCCAGGGTAGTCTACACAAAGCTGCCTCTTAAGTGTTTTTTTTTTTTTCAGTCCTGGTCCATCGGGCACCACACCATAACTTCACAATATTAACATAGCAAAGCGGACGGTTGGTTCTCTCTCTCTCTCTCTCTCTCTCTCTCTCTCTCTCTC
>JANHMN010000024.1:2282461-2286725 GCA_030674055.1 Rhabdomys pumilio | reverse complement strand
AAAGAGAGAAAGGAAGAGAGAAAGAGAAAGAAAGAAAGAGAAAGAGAGAAAGAGAGAGAGTAGGGGAGAGAGAGAGAGAGAGAGAGAAAGAAAGAAAGAAAGAAAGAAAGAAAGAAAGAAAAGAAAACCTTCTCCAGAAGCAGTTTCTAAACAGCTCCAGTTTCAGGTTTCACTGGAGGATGAAGTGGGGGCCTGCTGTCCTGACTGCAGCCTTAATGAGCCTGGTTTACTAGGACAGCTTCCTGTGGGGCTCACTGTGGTTGGGAATGATAGAATTCTTATTGACAGAGGCTTTCTAAGCGTTCAGATGTCTGCTTATGCCTCCATCTTGGAGGCTCAGCTTCTCTGTAACCTCTGGCAGCCTTGCTGCTATTACTGACAGCAGGATGCTGGCTGCTGACCCACTAGGCTCCACTCTGTTGGAACTTCAAGATCTGGCTTCAGGGGTTCAGCGCAAGGGTCTGCATGTGTATCTGCTGCATTTCTAGTGAGATACATCTGTAACTTTTTTTTTTCCCTAAAGGAGATCTCTGTCTGTGGATGCATGCTATAACCTTACTCTCCCCTCTCTGGATGCCTATGGCTGCCATACACAAACAGTCCCCTCCAGCCTTATGTGTCTACTCTTTGGAATGGGGCTCGTCCTGTTTCAGATTTCCTCTCTGAGTCGATGTGTGAAGTGCACATCAAGTTTTGTAGAATGTAAAATAGTATATTTAAAATTTTTTTTACCTGAATGGCTCTGTGAAATGATTGTATTTGAACATATTGCAAGCAGAAAACCAGAGTGTGAAGTTATAAGAATACATCTTCTAGCTAGGGAATAGTGCCGCCCATAGTGGGCAGGTAATCCCCCATAGAGATGCCCGAAGCCTAGTCCCTCAGCTGAGTCAGGATTCTGTCCTCGAAAGATGAACCTTGCACTTACACACACACACACACACACACACACACACACACACACACACACATTTTTTCCTAGTTGCCAGGCAGAGACCAACTTTGGTCCATACAGACTCCACTACCATGGTTTCCTTCGGGCTTCCTTCTGTGTCTATGGTATTCTTCATTGCTTTCCCAGGTTCAAAGCAATGAAGTAGGCTGACTTAACTCCCCCGAAACCATGAACCCAAGTAAGCATTTCCTCCCTCAAGATGTACTTCTCTTGAGTGTTTGTCCTAGGGTCAGAGACTAACACAGCAGTAGTCTTTGACAATTTATTTTCTCTAAAACGCTGATTATCAACAGGTTGCCGTGCTGTGCTTTGGGCCTCCAGCGACCTGCTTTGTCTTTCCTTGAAATTCATAGGTGGAAGGAGGCATTTTGAGCTATGTGGTACTGCCTGTACGGAACTGTGATTAAATATTAGTGGCTGCCATGCAACATCGAGTCCAGGGGCTGACTCAGTGGATAAAACACCTGAGGTGCAACAGCGAGGATCAAAGTTCTTGTCCACACAAACCTACATTTATTGCAGGTCAGAGTGGTAGCCCAATGGTTATTTCAGCCTCAGAAGGAGGAGCAGGGGATCCCCAAAGCAAGCCAGCTAGCAAGAGGGCTCTGGTTTTGACTGAGAAACCTACCTCAATGAGTCAAGTAGAACTGCTGTAGGGAGTGATTTCTGGTATCAGTCTCAGGCCTCCACAGGCAGTAGCACACCCATATAACATATGCAGGCGCACATGTACAAAAACATGTACACACACACACACACACACACACACACACACACACACACACACTGGAAACAGAGGAATAAGAAAACTCAGCATGACCGGAATTATTCTTCACCCTCCTCTTTAGTGTTTAAGGTGACACAGGTGTCCTCTAGCCTTGGGGTCCTGGAATAGCTGTGAAGATGTTGAGATGCAAAGGCCGTGGTGGAACTGGATGAGGGGAAGCTGGCAGCTGCTGGCCGCTCACTTCTTTTGTTCTCTCTTGGCTGTTGGAACAGACACTAATGGGCAGTGGCTGGAGTGGACAGCGTCGCAAAGTGGCCTGATCAGATTCCCCAGGCTCTAGGTCACTGGGCAGGACGGCGCCTGGCCGGAGCCTCTGTTCCTCTCATCTGACCTTGTGACGTGTGACAAGTGGGTCTGCACTTGTGCCTGCACTGGGAGCCTCTGTTGGGTGTCTGTGATGTTCTGCACGCGGGCATCAACTGAGTAGACACACTAGAGGCAGGCGAGCTCATGACCAATGCCCCCCCTTCCGTACCTTTTTCTCTTTTTGTCAGAGACCCAGGTATCAGTGTTCCTCTGCGGCGGAGGGTGGAGGGGAAGCAGGGGGGAATGGATGTATGGGTGGGTGAGCTGCTTGTATCAAAATGGAAACTATTCAGTTGTAAAGTAAAGTTACATTGGCCATTATTGTTTATCTAAGTTCCTGGACAAGCTGCCAGAGACATTAAGTATTAGTCTGTAGCAAAATAAAAAATAAACAAAACCTCAGTGGCTTAGCAGCAAGTTGATAACATTAGTTTTACAGCAGAGTCACTATATATATATATATATACACATATGTATGTATATATACAGTATATGTGTGTATATATACAGTATGTATACATATATGTATATATACATATATGTGTATATATACAGTATGTATACACATATATGTATATATACATATATGTGTATATATATATGTATATATAGTGACTCTATACATATACAGAGTCACTATATACATATATACATATATACACATATACACATATACATATATACACATATACACATATACATATATACATATATATTTATTTTACAATTATATATATATGTATATCTTTCTTTTACAATTATAAAATATAGCTTATCACAACAACAACAAAAAGAGACAGTGTGGTGTGTACGCTTTTTTGCCGGTGTGTGGTCCTGCTTCTGTATAGCTCTCTCTCTCTCTCTTTCACTTTCTTCTCCACCAGGTTCACTCCTCCTCTGAAGCATCTGGGGATGTCCTGCCTTATCTCTTTTCCTGTGCTCATTAAATTGTGCCCATGCACCATTGCACGCAAATCCCCTAACTTCTTTCTTAGCGCATCTTAATTAAAGTGGACTGCCGTCGCATCTGCCGTCGTGTTGCGTCCTTATTGTTTCCATCAATGGTACTAACTGGGATCCTTACAAGGACATTTTCCGCAACACTGGCCCATCCTTTTTCACTACTGCATAATGTTCCACTGCGTGGCACATTGCCATTTTCCAACCAGCTTCTTAGCAAGGGATGTTCTCTGGGCTTCTTTTACACACTATGACTAACGCCTGCCCATCTGTTCTTTTGCTGTGGTTGGTTTTGATTTTGTTTGTTTGGTTTTAGTTTTGGTGTTAATATTTTCACAGATATAAGCTAAGCACCCAAGAATAAATTATAAATATATATATATATATATATATATATATATATATATATATATATAAAATTATATTACTATTATATTACTTTCTACAAAGGCCATGCATTATTTTTTATTTAAGTAAGACCTGTGAGGACGCACTCATTACTGCATCTTTTTATAGAAATATCTCGCCAGGATGACAGATACACATGGACAGCACGTCGCTCTGGCCCAGTGGTTCTCAACTTTCCTAATGCTGCAACCCTTTCCTACAGTTTCTCATAAGATTATTTTGTTGCTACGGCATAACTGTGATTTTGCTAAATGTTGTAAAGCATAATGTAAATATCTGTGTTTTCAGGTGATCCCTGTATAAAAGGATCCCTGTGGGACGTGACTTGAGTATAACTGCTCTAGACAGTAGGTTTTGGCTACATTTTAGAGATCAGAGACATATTCTCAGAACTCTCTCTCTCTCTCTCTCTCTCTCTCTCTCTCTCTCTCTGAACAAAATAGGTTACATAAGACCATGAAGTAAAATCAAGTGTACTGTATGTAGTCATCAAATATTAAAAATTCAATTTTGTACAGAAATCTATGTGTCTCTATTACCACAATAACTATCCAGGTCGAGTTGCAGGCCTGATGTCCTCCATAAATTCATAGGACAGCTGACTCTAACTCATACTTTGAGATACATGCACCAACTGTAACATGCTGTAGTCGGTCACATACATCCATCATTAAAGACCTCATCTCAGACAGTAATGAGAATACAATGTCATGTTTGCTCTGCCCTCTTCAGTTGCTTTCTGTCTGGTAGTTGGTCACAACGCTAAGGAACTCAGTTGGTGTCGGTCCTATCTGCGATCCTGGTAGATCCCAGCTGTAGAAGAAAGGACCAGTGGTCTGCTTTTCCTA
>JANHMN010000024.1:2259961-2277461 GCA_030674055.1 Rhabdomys pumilio | reverse complement strand
GTTTTTTCTTCTACAAACGGGAGAGAACCAAGTTGGAGCCATGGGGGATGATGGTGTCTGACATGGAAGATGGGTAACAGATTTCCCTGGGAGACACAAACAAATACTCGCATAACTACAATAGCAAGCAAGGGGCCCTTTTAAAGGCAACACATTAAAATGCAAGGCAGGAGATAATGAGATAAGCAAGCGGCAACTTTCGGGGGTTTCTTAATTCTAGTGTAAAAGGAGGGAGGGGGACAGAACAGAAAGCCTCCTGAAAAAGCTTGGCAGGGGGATCAACAAAGCTAGCTATCAAGCTTGCTAGGAGAGGATATAAGGGTGATGTGGGGGGTGGGGTGGGAGAGAGTTCTCTCCAGTGACCTCAGTGACATAAGTGGACATGGAAAAACTTCTCTTGGCGTGACAGGGGTTATAAAAACCACACACACACACACACACACACACACACACACACACACACACACACATCTTTCTCTCAGCTCCTGTTTATGTGTTTCTCACTTAACTGGCGTCTGCATGAGAGACACACAGGGCACCTTCCAGCAACAAGTCCACTCCTTCCTGGCTATTCTGGAGAAAACATAGTCCCTCTCCACTTTCCTCTTTTTATTTAATGTGTATGGGTATTTTGCCTGCATAGATGAATGCCCACCATGAGCATGCAATGCTCAAGAAAGCCAGAAGAGGGCATCAGATCCTCGGAACCAGAGTTACAGAGTGTTATTCAGGTCATGTGGCCTCTGAGAACTACGCTCTGGTCCTGGTTAAGAGCAACTGCTTGCTCTTAACTTCTGAGTCATCTCCTCAGCCCTCTCTGATCACAGGTAAAATGGCCGAAGCTACAGGGTGGGTGTGTGGTAATGGCGACTTGGTTCCTGTCTGTTTTGTATATCTGGCTTCTGCCAGGCTCCTTTCCTTGTACCCCTTACATTGAACTACTTGTAATTTAAAAAGGTATCCATCCTAAGCTAGCCTACATACAGGTGAGTGTGGAATATACCCCAGCTCAGACACAAACCCTCTCTGATGTCTTCTCTAGTTTTCCCATCCAGAGTGGCTCCACCCTTCCTCTGTTGCCGCCACTCTGAGCTCACCAACCAACACAAGAGTTTCTTCATCTATATGTCATTTCCAGGGACTTCCTGGAAGACAAGGCTTTGTACACATTACCTACTCCCTGTTCCTGTGCAGACTGTCACAATGACTGAGGCAGGAGTGCAAGGCATTTTCAAGGGTAGCAATGCTTGCTTATCCTTCGGATAATGAGAAAACCATCTGCTTAACTGTGGTCCTGCCTGAGCTGGCATGATTCAAGTAACGGCGGAGCGGCAACCTATAGGTGGTCATACGGAAATTCACGAATGAGCTAAGTCCTTAATGGTGGGAAAAGACAAAGCTTGGCAGGATCTGTCCTTGCTTGGTGATGGCAGAGCCATTGCTCCATTATCATCCTGTCCAAGGCCAAGGTGAAGACCCTGTCATATCACGACCCAAACATACACCATGTCCAGTTTTCTTTTTAAATATTTGGCAACTTGGAAAAACACAAGGCTCATTAATTTATTAGTATTTTGTATTATTTCATTAATTTTAGGTTGAAGTGGGCATCGTATAAATGGGAGAATCGAGAACCAGCTATACGTTTCAAGCTGTCTCCACTTCCACATGCGAGATTTCACTTCCTGAAGGTTCTGCAAACTCTCCAGACATCTACACCAAATGAAGACCAGGAGATCAAACACATGAATCCATGTGTGGGGGCTTTTATATCCAAACCGCAATGGGTACACAGTCTGAGGTCTGGGCTAAGCAGTTTGGTTTAGCCTGACAAGCATTTTCTCAGGGCTTGAGCAGGTCTCAACCATCACCTTCAAAAAGCTGACTTTTTTTTGTACTTATATTGCCTCTACATTGTTTTGGATGTAATTGGCTTTAAAACAGTGATATCAATGGAGTCATCTCAGTGCTGGAGATATCCTCCAAGGCTTTGGTCTCATTCCCACAGCCTCCAATTGGTTTGGAGTACAAAGTTCCCGGTCAAAGAGCTGGAAAGGCAACTCAGGTAGGTAAGGATTCTTACTGTGCTAGCATGAAGATCACGGGTTTGAGTCGCCAACATCCATGTTAAAAGCTGTGTGTGGATGTACATGCATGTCTGTTATCCAAGCATTGGGGGCTGGGGGGTAGATCAGACAAACATTGAGAGCCCGACTGACCAATCTGCCCAGCTGAAAATGGTTGAACTTCTAATTCAGTGAGAGATCTTATCTCAACGCAAGAAGGTGGAGAGCCACAAAGGAGGGCACTCAAGCTTAGTCCTCTGGTTGCTGTCCCTGAGTGCATGCTCACAGACATGCACAGTCATGTACATGTAACACACACACACACACACACACACACACACACAAAGATACTCTAAAAACTAAAAATAAAAAGTTGACGCTGAGACTTTCTTTCCATCTTCCCATGGTCTCAACGTACAGCCTTGTCTTTCATGCTTTTCCGGTGACTCACAGGAGATGTTAGCTTCATTTGCCCAGGTAGTAGTTTGTGGAGAAATAAGAACAAATAAGAACAAAGAGAAAGGAAGTGAGGCATAAGAGAACATGCAGAACCAAGGTCCATTGTTACCCAAACCCAGCAAAGTGGGGAGGGGAAATATTTTCTTTTCTGCAAAGGCCATATGTGAGTGCCTGCAGGGAAATCGTATCCACAGCCTCGTGACTGAACCAATAATTCATATCTGATTCAGAAGCCGACTTTGTTGGATCAATGTGCTACAGCTGTTCTCCGTCTACGTCCAGCTTCTCCCAATGGGACTGATTGTAGCAACACGTCTCATTTATAGATCTCATGTGCAGGGGCCTGGAGACCTAAATTAAAACCTTGTGCATGTTACTTTGGTGAATTCAACACCAAAGCATTTTGGCTCCTCTGAATAGGCCATTCTCGGTACAGAGAGGCTCCAGAACACAATGGACTTAGCCTTTCTCCCTAAGGGAGGGGATTTGACATAAAACTAATAACGGAATATATCCTAATAGTATGTTGGACTGTGGTCAGGCTTGGTCTGGGTTGGATGGATAAAGGAGAGGAGGGAAAGCAAGCCAATGGGGAAAAGAGACTGGCAGGACTCAGGAACTAAAGTATTGTTCCTCAGGGAACTGAGGCAGGGGTTGGACAACAGAACTTATTTTCAAAGTATGTTTTCCAAGGAACCGAGACCCAGTGATGGGAAACCCCTTGACCAAAGTTACCTCAGAGATGGGACTAAGTACTCCATCTGGATTTTCGCTCAACTGCTCTGTCAAAGGTTGCTATGACAACTTTAGGAAGACCTAGGGAGCAACAAATAACTCTATAGCAGCTTCCAGAGTTAGGTGAGGTCATAAACCTGAGAAAACTTTCAGGGTCGCAGGTCAAGGGGATTCTTCCTGTTTGTCCCAGGTCAGACATCTTCTAGTTAGACTCTGCTTATTGATGTGAGAACGGAAGCATATTTAAGAGATATCTTAGAGAGAGGATGAGCAGGAAGGATTAGATTCTGGGGAAGAGGAAAAGGACAGCATGTGAAGCACTGGATTTGTTCTAGAAATATTTTTCTTGTCAGTGTTCAGTGTTTGTTTCAGTTACTTCCTTTCTCCAAGTCTCTCATTCCTTCTGATGTCCTAGGATGAAACCCCCAGAAGGCAGATGCAGCTGCCACAGAGCTTACAAGGAAAGACTGAGGTTCGAATGGCTTTGACTTACTACGGACTTGTGCACACGTCTTACGTGTCTGGTCTCCACCTCTGCAGGGAGTCAGAGTAGGGAAGAGACACAGAAGGTATGTAAGCCATGTGGTCCTCTGTGAGGAGACTGAGGAAAGATCTGGAGCCTTGAGCAAGAGCAACGGTTGAAGAAGCTTCTAGAAGAAGAGACTTTACTATTTTTTTTTTTAATTATTTTATGTGTATGGGTGTTTTAGCCGTATGTATGTCTGGTACCCAGGCCACATTGAAAAGGTATGGTATGTTTTGTGTTTTTATCCAGTTACAGTTACATGTGTCTAGAGAATGGGATGTGAGGGGCTACCAGGAGAAAAATCAATGGGACAGGAGGTTTATGGTCAGGCGCGAAAGCCATGCTGAGCCCAGACTTAATCCTTGAGGCAATGGGATGGAAGTAGGGTGATTTTACGACATAATAAACCAAGGAATGACATGCTCAGGTGAGCATCTTATGAAGCCACTGCCAGCCTAGACAAGAGTCATTAGAGACAAGGACAGGCCTGAAACATGGAGACGAGAGACATTTGTCATAGCATAGATGGAGAATGATCTAGAAGTGGGAGATGACTTCGAGGGAGAAGCAGCAAGACCTGTGACAGACTTGGTCTTGGAAAAGTGGAGCGAGACTGAGTTGGAAGAGGATTAGTTTCATTGGTTGGAAGCCCCCCTCCCCACGCACGCACTCACTGCCTTCTAGCTTGTGTGTTCTGTAATGACTCTTTAGGTAAATGATATTCCCATGACCAGTTTTCCTCACTGGGAGAGACAAAGGTTTCCCTCCTGCTCTGTGCTATTAAGAACTCAAGAATTAACCCTTTCATTCTTTTCCTTCTCTAGTTACTTCTACCATTCCCACTATTCATCTGTAAAGATTTACTTAGTTATTTGTGTACACACACACACACACACACACACACACACACACCACCATGGCACATCTGTAGGGGTCAGTGGGCAGATAGTTTTTAAGAATGTGTTCTTCTACTTATAGTATCTGTAAGACCCCAGGCTTGGTGGACTTATAGTACCTGTAGGACCCCAGGCTTGGTGGCAAGTTCCTTTACCCACTGAATTATTTTTCTGGCCTCTTTCCTGCTATTGAAGCTTCTCTAGTTGTGCTGTTTGGGAGAGAAAAATATTTATACGCCAAGTAGATAATCCTAAAGAAAAGTTTTAAGTTGTCCCCCCACCCCCAGCCACAACTGCTCTCATCCTATGTGACAAATTAATTCCTTAAATATGCATATTTGAAGGTTGTTATTCTACGCCCAAGCTCTGTGTCAAATTCAAAGGCATGATCCAGGGGACCAGAATCAAAGTCTCAATGAGTGTGCTAAGCATCCAGAGATGGGGATGCCAGGAGGGTTGGGACAGCAGAGTGACTTCATAAAGGAAGTAGCAGTTAAGATTTCAGTCTTAAAAAACAAACAAACAAACAAACAAAAATGTGAAATGGAAGAGCAAAGGGCCCAGGATGAGAGAGTTTGAGAATCAGTGAGCTAATGTCTTCTGTACAGTAGATGACCAACAGGGAGGGGAGAAGTAGAGACCTATTCTCCAAACATCTGTGTGTGCTAGTGTTTAGACTGAGCCTCATGCATCTTGTTCTGAGATGTCTAACGACCCATGCTGTGAGCCAAGAGAGTGAGTGGATAGGATGCTATGGGTTTCTTTGACTAGATTTTTAGAGGAGGAACATCTGTGAATGAATGAGCAGGGACCTGACAACTCTATTTCCTTGCTTTAACCAATTCAAATATACTCCTCAGCCTTACCCGTCCCTGAGACCCAGCAGAGTAGATCCTCATACATAAAAAGACTTTCTTGGCATAGCGGTAGCTAAAGGAATGGTTTTGAGATGAGACATATCTTGTGTTTTCTTATGCACTCTCCACATGGGGATTGGTTCACTAGCTGCTGTACCCTCCCGTCACTTGAGGGATGGAATACAGCTGGACAACCGTATTCTTTCCATAAGGCACCCTGCAGCTGAACAGTCATGGCAAATGTCAATGAGAACAGTACTGTGTTGTGTTGAAGTGTAAGGAGTCTAGGTGGTCTTGGGTTGTAGTGCCCCAAATGATTCCAACCTGAATCTCTAGGATATGCTGGTCTTCCCATTCCCCATCAACCCCACCATTTCTAACTATAAAGAATTGCTGATCTCAGATGCCCTCAGTTTGTAGGCTACATGATGTTGGAATCCTATCTCCTCATGCCTTCCCCTGGCTTAGGTCAGAACTTGGATTAGCTTCAAGGCTAGCCTATGCTACTTTCGATTCATCCTATCCCACCTCCCTACTATTGTCAGAATGTGACTCTCAAAAGTTCCTGCACTGGAAAGTCAATCAGCAAAGACACGTGGCAATAGTCTTTGGAAGTGAGCTATTGAGATTAACTGAGCTCACGAGACACCCTAATGGTTTGGTTGGTTTTACAAGGAAGAAAGAGAGTCCCATCTTATGGTGCTCTTTACCATGTCATGACACAGCAAGAAAGCCATCCCCAGCCACCAGCTCTTGGACTTTCAAGCCTCCAGAACCACGAGCCAGCTCATTTGTGCTTTTTCTACATTCCCCCAGCTGTGTGGTTCCATTATAGCAACAGAAAACGGGCTGAGCCGGCTTCCCAAGTCAGATCAAGCCTGTCTGCTGTGCACACTACTCTAGCTCGCTGGGGTCGCTACCTGTTTTAAGGTCATAAATCTCCAAGTCCCTATCCTCCACTTGCAGAGTAATTACGCATTATCTTGTCAAATCACTGGTAGTGTTATCTTTCCCATAATTTAACTGTTATGCTGGTACTTAAATCTGATATGTTTATGCTTTAAGATCCTTATAGAAGAGGGTCAGAGCCAAAGCTTCCTTGAGTAGCCATGATACTTGGCATTTCTTTAGCATTTACTGCTTATAAATCCCCTCCACATGTGTTACCTTATTGGAGCTTCTCAGTAATTCTGTCAGCCTGGCAAAGCCAGTGTTATCGTTGTATCTAGATGTTTCAGGTTGGGGGGGGGGACATCCCAGACTAAGAAATATGAAATGATTTGCATATGTTACATTGTGCTATGTTTTCTACAGCTCTGGAAAACACTAGAGATAATCAGTAAGCATCATTGATTTATCTCTTTATTAAATCTCAGCTCAATCCCACAGCCGGCCTGATGATTTGAGGAACAGGATTTGTGGTTTTGGGGAGACAATGGCTATAAAGACATGCAGCACTTGTCTACTTAACACGCAGCCTTCCGACTCTTCCCATCTGAACCACTCTCCGCAAGTCGGGGCAATCCAGACAACGACTCAGGAGGTTCATAGCAACCCCTCCTTCTTGTGTGTGCTCCTTCTTGTGTGTTTCTCCAAAGAAGGTTTTAGGGGCTCTCCGTCTGGTCTGCTTCACCTCTCCCTTTGCTCCCGCCTATAAAGACACAGGTGGGGGTAATGAAACCGTGGGTTTTCAATTCTCCCTTCCAGATGTCATCCATTTAGCTCTTGTGGTATTATTTGGCAGCCATATTTGATTTTGGAAGTGGAAGCCTTACTTGAAACCATATGAGCTGGCTTTCCCCCCCCACCCCCCACCTCCACTTACTTACGGAAAAGGGCTTTTGGTTGTAAAAGTGTTGCGACCGAAAAAAAAAATGCAATTCATAAAGGGAGATTTTATGTGCCAGGAGTCTGACAACCTGTCGAGGATAACTGTCCTCGGTGTGTCTTGGAAGCTCTTTTCTGCTCGAATCCCTAACAGAGAGCGAGTCTGAAGGCTGAGTCAATTAGCTGTGCCCACCCCCCTGCTCCTATTCTGCCTTCAGTGCATTTAGACGTAAGTAAAGTTTTCAATTTGTCTGAATTACCTGAAAAGTTGTGAGGACAAATGAAGTGTGAAAGCCCTTTGAAAAGAGACAATTGCTTTGATGAACTCAGACGCAATCTAAACAGAATCCTCCTCACTCTAGCATCTAAGGAGAGTGGGAGACCCGAGTGATTAGAGTCACACAGGCAAAGAGGAAACAGGGATTTGGATACCTCCTCGGTCAAGGACAGCTCTGGACTTTGGAGGTCTAAACACAAGTGTCCCTTGCTAGTGAGGTAACCAGGGATGATTTATTAGATTTAGAAAAAAAAAAAAAGTTTCCTTGAGATGGTTGCAATCCTGCCTGTCTCCTAATGTGGCTGCAAAGAACAAACGAGATAAGCCACAGAGAAAGGCTTTGGAAATTGCAAGGCTCTGTACATTGATGAGGGATTACAGTTGTTTAAGACGGTATGTACAAGCCTTTGACGAGGGTTTGTGGAGGGTGCTGTGGTTTTCAGTGTCTCAACAAGTCAGGCAGGCACCAAAAATGTCCGCAGCAGATGAGTAAGGACTCAGATGTAACTGTTATTTACTGACTTAGGAGAGTGAATGAATGCCCTTGAGAACGTGACTCTGCTTCCCCAACAACCCGCCATTCTCCATGCCCCGGGATTGCCCAGGCTTCTTCCTTCTTAACCTATGGCTTCTTTCTACCGTTCTCTGCTTGGCTGGAATGGAAGTTGTAAATAATTCTGTTTTTGTAAGCTTTTTTTTTTCCCCTTGTTTCTCTGGAGCTTTCCTTGAGCTCTCCAGGAAAAGAGCCTGTCTCATCCTGCACGCACCGCACGCCACAGGGCTGACTTTTTAGTTTAACGTTTCCACTCTTTCTTAGTTCAGACACAAACAGCCTCAAGCCTCAACTCTCCTTAGGACTGTGACTTTGACTGCCTGACGTCAAATGCTCACCGGAATCCCTTCTGTTGACTTCATTTGTTTTTCGTTTTTTGGTTTTTGTTGGTTTAAAGGTATTCTTGGATCAATTGAATTTTCGCCCTTGATACTCATTTAATATAATTTGTTTTAGGACATTTGACGAACTTGTAGAGGTTGCCTTCTAAAATGGTCATCTAATGTCACTAAAATAAAACAGTTCGCCGGATCTCACGCTGTGACAGACACGATTAATCAGGACTCTTTTTTGCTCTATGTTCTTGCTGAAAACTCATCAGGCAACAGTTGGTCCTGAGGCTGCTACATGACTGCATTCAGAAGTCTAGAGACTCTGGTCTATGACATTAGGTTTAAATAATACACACTGTAGAGTGGTGGACGAGTGTGAGCCATTGCTGTTGCTATTATTCCCAAGGAACAATAGATTTAGACAATGGGCTTGTGTGAGGTACATCTAACAGAATAACTAAGCAAAGAAGTATCAGGTCACAGTAAGGTAAGGCAGCAGCTTGAAGCGGAAGGACAGGGCATAGGGATAGGGAAAACGGAAGAAGCCAGTAGCTTGCAGCTGTAGTGCAGCCTCTGCATTCAAACATTTACTTAGTAAAGTTACAGGGACACCACCAGGCATATCCTAGGCCTGGCCCTTACATCTGCTTCTTCTTGGTTTTTCTGGCGGAGAAAATACCTCTAACCCTCCTTGTGGAGTCTTGGTATTTGTTGATTGCCCATCCAGTCCAAAAGGGAGAGAGGAGGGAGGGTCCTAATATTTAACTCTTGGACATCTTACCTAACTTAATTCTTGATTAAATTGGATGAGCTACCCTCATCCCTACCTCCACTGTTAGGTTGCTCCATCAAAAGTCCATCTCCCCAGGCTGTGAGGTTATCGGACTCTAGAAGAAAAAAACCAGCCCTAGGTTCTCTTCGATGGCACTTCTTCGGAGTACTAGGTAATCAATCAAGGAGGAAAGGACAGATAGAGAAAAGCAATATTGAAAATGACTCATGATGTAAGAGAGAACCTGGCTATCATGGTTTATCAAAGGCAGTCACTAACAAGCGTAATGTGACTCACTGCGCTTACACAGGGTGACTTTAATTGCAGTAGTCATTAAGCTTACAGGATCATTAAATACATTAAAGGAGGGAGCCAACGAGTCATCATGAATAAAATAAGGCCCCTACTCACCCTCTTCACCTATTTAATTGGAATTGAACTCAGTCTGGGTCTCTGATACAATTACAACCCTTTGCCTTCCTTTCTCTCTATACTAAGCCAGTGGCCAAAGAGTTTACAGGCACCATCTAAGAGCAGACAATGCCAGAGAAAAGTACCAACCAACCACAGGTTAGATTTGCCAACTGATGAAATTGTGTGTGTGTGTGTGTGTGTGTGTGTGTGTGTGTGTGTGTGTGATGTATTATAGCCTTCCAATACAACTTAACAAATTGGCAATAATAAAAGAAAAAAACAACGTTATCAGTTGATAAAAAATATGTAAAGAAATAAATACTTTTCTAGTTTCAGGTGATTTGATACCTTACCTTAACAAATATTTCTGAATAATTTGATTTACATATATATGTTTATATATCAATAATTTGATATATATAATTGTATATATAATTATATATAATTTATTATTTATTTATATAAAATACATTTCTATTTAAAATACAATGTAAGTATATTGTTTATATATATTTTAAATTTGGAATACATGTGTATATGCCTTTATATATATTCCTTAACTTTTAAAATGTTGTTTATTCACATTGAATTAGAAATTCTGTAATTAAGAAATTATTGAAAACTATTAAGAGTAGCAAGTTTGAGGAATGGAGAGATGGGTCAGTGGGTAAAAGCACTTGGCAGACAAGCGTGAAGTTCTGAGTAACTCAGGCATCTAGAATCTCTGCACTCGATGGCAAGATGGGAGGCAGAGACAGGAGAATCCCTGGAAGTCCAAGGCCAGCAAGCCTTGTGTACACAGAAGCAAACAGTAAGAGGCACTGCCTTGAATAAGGATTGCTGGGACCCAACGTTGTCCTCCGACTTCCACATAGGCGTGAGGATATGGGCTTGCCTTACTCATGCTTGCAACCACACATGGGGAGCTAAACAAACAAACAAACAAAACCTAAGAAGACCCAGAATACCCTAATGTCCCACAGTAAGATGGTGTTTTGTTCAAGCCTCCTCTTCTCTATTCACCCATGTAGGGGTCACCCCAGCTCAGTCTCCTGTTCAAACACACTGAAAGGATTTTAGGTTTGGGCTGCAGGTCCTCCTCCACCCTCTTTTTCTTAGGCCATTTGACCCATGTTCGCAGTCCATTTCAGGGCAAACTTCCTTCTTCCCTTTCCAGCCATAACCTCAAGCATCACTCAGGGTTATATAGAATAATCCATACTCAGGATATCCTTCACTGGCTCCTCATTCTATGGACTACTTATTTCTGGGTTAGGCTTTCCCTTGCACACTTCTGCCTCATGGTACACATCTTCTATAACTTTTATTTATATTACGCGTTCCTTCTGTGAGAACAGAGGCAGGTACAAGATCTCCAGCACTGGGTGTGCTGACTTTCTTCAAGATGGTCACCATCATGTCTCTCGTGTGCTTTAATCTGCATGGAAAGGTGGAATCTTTCTCTCCTCTTGAGTCTGGATTGGTCTCGGTGTCATACTTTGGTCTGCAGTGACATTGAGGGATGATGCCTAAGGTCTTCTAAGGTTTCTACTTGGGTTTCTGGAAACATCTACTGTGAGGAAGTCAGTCACCATGTGAGAAGTAGGACCACGGTGAGAAGACCAGGTTGTAAGGAATCCAAGGGTGGTAAGTGTGGATGATGACACACCCTGTGGAGATGGGGAGATGAAAGAGGAGAGAGAGCGAGAGCAAGAGACAGAAAGACACAGAGACAAAGAGAGACAGACAGAGAGACAGAGAGACACAAAGAGAGCAAGAGACAGAGACAGAGAGACAGAGATAAAGAGAGACAGACAGAGAGACAGAGAGATAGAGAGACAGACACACAGAGAAAGAGGAGAGAGAGAGAAGAGAGAGAGCAAGAGACAGAAAGACACAGAGACAAAGAGAGACAGAGAGACACAGAGAGAGCAAGAGACAGAGAGACAGAGACAAAGAGAGACAGACAGACAGAGAGACAGACAGACAGACAGACAGAGAGACATACAGACAGACACGAGACACACACACACACACACACACACACACAGAGAGAAAGAGAGAGAGAGAGAGAGAGAGAGAGAGAGAGAGAGAGAGAGAGAGAAAGAGGATTCTAGTCCTGGAGTCAGATGTCAAATGTCAAGTGCTTGGGCCACTTCCAAACTCTTGGTGTTTAGAACCACACACACACACACACACAATAGTTATTTAAGTCAATGTACTAGGTTTGTCACCTAGTCATACGTAACCAAAATATCATTGTAGCATGCAGTGTGCCCTCAGGAAGTATCTGCTAGAGAGAGGGATGCATTCTGGAAGTTTCTTTTTCCTATTATTTCTGATGTCTCCATAATATATGTCAACATTAAGCCCCAAGGAAACACACAAATGAAGTAAACCATCAGAAATCCAAAGCAAAAGAGAAACCTGGGTCTCCTCACTCGAAAGCATCTTTGATATTAACCTGATTCTGAAGCAGTATTCTGATAGTGTGGCTCTCCATGACCACTGCTGTCTAGATGGGAGCAATCCGCAGTTTTCTCAAGATCCTATTGTCAGAGAGAGAATTACAAGTTGACGTCACATTTTCAACACCATTGGTTCTAACACTTCAAATGATCACAGATGGCCTTCACCTGTGCAGCTCAGCCCTCTCTGAACGGGACATCTCTGTTATCTGGAGGGTTAAAAAGAATCAACTAGGTGTCTTATTTCCATTTTTAGAACAGCCTTGGTTCTAAAGATTAAGAGCGCCCGGACTCTTCATTTTTCTTCTAATGGAATTTCCATAAGTCAGTGATGAAGATGCCCATTAGTTGATTGTGTTGTGGTGGGGATACTGAGCAAACTTTTCATATGAGAATTTATATCCAGACTTGGCCATGGCTAAGCTTGTCTTATGAAGTGTGGGGAGGATGATTGCTGTCAGTGATGTGTCTGGGATGAATTTGGTGTCGTGGACGAATGGGGTGCCATGCTTTTCTAGTGACAAGTAGGGAATTAACTAGGTCATGGCTTTTAGTCCAGCAATTTTTTGGTCTCACGGAATCCCACTTGAGATACTGCATGCACAGCGCCTGGTTCTAAGCTTAACGGTTCAGACCTCATGAACTATGGATATGTTTGTACAGTTTAGGAGTTCTTTCAAGTCTAAAGTAGAATAAACAGTGGCCAAATAGATACACAGTGAATAATAAATTAGATGAATAGATTTATGGTTAATTTTGTTTCCATAGTGGCAAAGTGTAACAATAAGCTATATTGTGATATTGAGTCCATTCACAGGGTTGTATACCCACTGTTAGTATTCTGTCTAAACTCCACCTCCACAGTTACCTGGCAACAGCCAGGTATGCTCCTCCCCACAGTTACCTGGCAACCGCCAGGTAGGCCTGGCCCACTATAAAAGGGGCTGCTTGCCCCCTCCTTACTCTCTTAATCTCTTACCTCTCTGTCCCCTCTCCCCTTCCTCTCTCTCTACGTGGTCATGGCTGGCCTCTACCTCTACTTCTCTTCTCTCTTATCCTTCTACCTTCTTCCCCCCACCTTTGCCCTACCTCCTGAATAAACCTCCTCCCCCTCGGAACCGTGTGGTCTGGAATGGTCTGTTCTGAACTGCGGTCAGTCGGACTTTTTAGAACAACTAACACCCACCACCTCTATCTCTCAACTCTTCAGCTTAAGTTGTAAAGCACATACCTAATGAGAAACCTGTTATGTCTGATTCATAGCTTTTAAATGACTGATGTTGCCAAAGGTGTATTACCAGAATCCTGTATGGATGAAACTTTTCATGAGACAAGTGGTATGGGTGATTTCTCTGTGTGGCAGTTGTACCAATGGTTACAGCACCACGGAGGGCTTATGGGATAGCTCAGGAGTAATGTGCTGACTGCCAACCTTGACCTGGATTCACTCCCTGTGACCTACTTAATGGGAGGAGAAAAGTAACTCCTGTAAATTGCCCTCTGACCTTCACAGGTAGGTCAAAGTGCACAGGAACACACATGTGGGTGCTCTCCCACTCCCTGCTCTCATACACACACATACTATATATGTAAATAAGATGCAATAAGAGCTTTTAAAAAGAGAGAATGCTGTGAGATTGCCTGAGAAATTCTTCTCTGCCAGTATGGATGGACAGGAACCAGGAGACACTGTTAGAACCACAGACTTCTCTATAGGAATAAGGAATCGGCTTCTGATGTTTTCACTACTGTCTTTAATCACTAAGAAGGCAGACTACAAGAAAATATCAAGGCAGAAAATCCCCAAGTCTCCAGTGCTCTCCTCGCCAGCGGCACTGGCAGAGTTCAAAAAATGGCCATGAAGTCCATTCTACTTTCCAAATCTCCTGAGGCTGTAGACATGGACGCCATGTTTAACTAGGGAAAAGAAACAATAGTTACCAGAACAGGGGTGCGATAAGCTGGCTCTGGCTGTCTGAACTTGATCTACACAGCAAGTTTTCAGCTGCCTGTCTTAGTGTGACCAGACACCAGAGACCAATAAGGAAAGTCTTACTGTGGGTCACAGTTCTAGTGGCTTCTGTTTATAACAGCCTGACTTTATTGTTATGAGCCTGAATCAAAGTTGAATATTGCTGGGGCAGGGGGAGGGACAGAAGACAAGATGCCCTCTTTAAAGGCATATTGGCTTTGACAGACATCCTACTTGCATTCTCTTGATGGTCCATTCAATGTTGCAAACATTAAATCACAGCTCTCATTATTCTACCATGTCTTGAGGTTTCATCTCTGAGCACTGCTACACTGAAGACCAATATTTCAATATATGAGTCTTTGGAGGAACATTTCATAATTCAGATACCAACACTGACATTGTGGCAGAGGAGAAGGAGGAGGAGGAGGAGGAGGAGGAGGAGGAGGAGGAGGAGGAGGAGGAAGAAGAAGAGGAGGAGGAGGAGGAGGAAGAGGAGGAGAAAGAGGAGGAGGAGGAAGAGGAGGAGAAAGAGGAGGAGAAGGAAGAGGAGGAGAATGATGAGAAGGAGGAGGAGGAAGAGGAGGAAGAGGAGAATGGAGGAGGAAGAGGAGGAAAATGATGAGAAGAAGGAGGAAGAAGAGGAGGAAGAGGAGAATGGAGGAGGAAGAGGAGGAAAATTATGAAAAGGAGGAGGAGGAAGAGGAGGAGAAAGAGGAGGAGAAGGAAGAGGAGGAGAATGATGAGAAGGAGGAGGAGGAAGAGGAGAATCGAGGAGGAAGAGGAGGAAAATGATGAGAAGAAGGAGGAAGAGGAGGAGGAAGAGGAGGAGGAAGAGGAAGAGGAGGAAGAGGAGAAGGGAAGGAAGAGGAGGAGAATGATGAGAAGAAGGAGGAAGAGGAGGAGGAGGAAGAGGAGGATAATGATGAGAAGGAGGAGGAGGAAGAGGAGGAGGAGAATGATGAGGAGGAGGAGAAAGAGGAGGAGGAAGAAGAGGAGGAGAATGCTGAGGAGGAGGAGAAAGAGGAGGAGGAGGAAGAAGAGGAGGAGCAGAAAGAGAAGGAGGAGGAAGAGGATGTATTTGGGAAGGCTGGTGAGCTGCTGAAGAGATAATCAAAAGCCACTTCATGTAAGAAATACATGAAGGATCAGAAAACACAGGAGTGGGATAGGACAAACTAGGCATTTGGTTCAATGCTAGAAAGGCTTTCTGGTGTTGCACGAATGCTATATGGGTCAGTTATGTAAGCAAGAGAAGCGAGCTTCTAGTCAGGTCTGTGGGAAGTCTGAGCTGCTGGGGCCTAACTTCCTCCCCTCTGGAAAGACCGACCATTTTGTGTAGGACCAGGTGACAGACATGGTGGAAAACTTTGCCATTTGCAATACTTGAATGGATTGTGAATTCATTAAGAATTTACTTTTGGAGACTTGTTTCAGAAGTATTTTTGTGGGAGAAAGAGGAACGGAGTAAAAATGACTGAAGTTGATTATATACTCGCATGAAACTGTCAAAGAATTGAAAAAAAAAACAAACCATGGAGAATGGGCCCCGAGGGTGTAGCCGGTATTACAGCCAATGGTGTGCATGCTTGAGACCCTGGGTTCAATCTGCAGCATCAAATATGAATAAATAAATAATCCGGCTGTAGTTTTCTCCCACTTGGCAGATCCAGCAGCTTCCTTTGCACTTAGAAACAGTTGCTCACTACCCAGGCGTTCATGGTCCCTGCCAATGTGGTCCTTTGAAGTGTTATCTGCAAGGTTCTTTATCTTCTGACTCACTCCCTGGCTCATCTCCCTTCTCTCCCACCGGCCTCCCGTAAATCCCTCTAACCCTCAACACAGGGGCTTCATTCTCAGAGATTTTGCATATGTGGCTCGGTTCTGTAGTCTGGAATGATCTTTCTCATCCTTCAGAGCTTTGTTGAAATCTCACCTCAGATATTCTGTTAATTTTCACTAATTCTTTACAGTGTTTTGAATGTTGTAATTACATATTCAGTCATGGCTTGTCTATATCTCCATATATATGTATATATATACATACACACACACACACACACACACACACACACACACACATAGATATAAAATCTCCAACTTCTAAAAAGACATCTACCTAGCTCTTGTTACTTGATAAATAAAGAACTGTAAAATAAAATGAAAACAATCACAAGAGTGTTAAAAAGAAAATAAATATAGCATGTTCTTTTAATTTCTTAGGAATCTGAGAATGTTTTTTCTAAGTGCGGCATGAAACCTCAAAGTTATAAACACAAAGAGTCGCAACTCTGACAATGTTAGGCATTTCATAATTAAAAGAAGATGAACTGAGGGAAAAAAAAACCTTCACAAATTATAGAAGAAATCTCTTCAAATCAGTAAGACTAGATGAACAAACCTATGGAAAAATGGGGGGAGAGGAGGCAATAAATTTCAGAGTAAAAACAAGTGAATATTAAACACACTTCAAGTAGACACTCAGCCTTGTTACTGAAGACATCGGGTTTTCTAGGACATGGGTGGCATATACCTGGACCATGAACACTTGAGAGGCTGTGGAAGAACAATGAGTCCCAGGCCAGCCTGGGCTGCACAAGATCTGTTTCAAAATGAACAAATAAACAAAACCGAGACAGACAGATGGACAGATACCTCATCAGATTTTCTCCTAGGCGCTTGGTAGACACTCTGGCATTCTGTGTGCAGAAGTAGTCAGGTATTCTTACACCATCAACCACATCATATGTATAACATGAACAATTAACTTTCTCGAATGTTTTGCAAATTGGTGTCAGGGTTTTCGTTCAGAGATTTAGCCAAGTCTGTTGAGATTTAAAATGTGTCTTCTCTCTGACTCAATACTGTTTTTGGGTTGTTTATTTTCAGAATTCATTCTTAAATAATCCTGCCCAAGACAAATCTTTAGGTTTAGCATTGTCTTGGGCAGCAAAAACTGCAAACACGTGATGACTCAACACCATCTATACAAGAAATGCAGACCGACCTACCAAGCAGCTATGTAAAAGAACCTGGGTCCAGGTCTATTTGGGAATTCCATCTGGGAGAGACATGACTAAAGTGAATGGATGTCTGATAACGTTCTATGAAATAGGAAGATTTGTGTATTGATAAATCGCATGGATATGTCTAGATAAGACAGAAAACCCAGCGATGGCTGAAATACTGAGCTATGAATATAATTGGGAAAATGGATTTAGGGCGAAAATTCCTTTTTATGGCAGACATTTTGCATCGTTTATTTTTGCATTTGTTTAACCAACGGGGAGGCAGAAGAGAGAGAGAGAGAGAGAGAGAGAGAGAGAGAGAGAGAGAGAGAGAGAGA